>JAPYXD010000693.1:0-600000 GCA_030998225.1 Diplolepis rosae | reverse complement strand
AGTGAACTTTCAAAAAAAAAATTCCAGCCCCCCACTTTTTACATATTCACTTTTTATCGATATATTTCTGTAGTACTCCAAGAGTTCTAGAGTTCTGTGTAACTCAAATTTTGAAAATTTTTATTCCCAAAAAGTTGTGGGACTTCAAAGTTGACCCAAAATTTTGAAAATCAATTTTTGAAAAGTTCCAAGAGTTCTGGTCAGAGTTCTGTCCCCCCCCGGAATAGTTCTACAAAAAAGCCCTATAACATTTTTCTCTCAAATCAAAATCCAAAAAGCTATGACACTTCAAAGTTACCGAAAAATTTTGAAAAGTTCCAAGAGTTCTGGTCAGAGTTCTGTTCCCCCCCGGAATAGTTCTACAAAAAAGCCCTATAACATTTTTCTCTCAGGTCAAAATCCAAAAGGTATGACACTTCAAAGTTACCAAAAAATTTTGAAAACCAAATTTTGAAAAGTTCTAAGAATTCTGGTCAGAGTTCTGTTCCCCCCCCCCGGAATAGTTCTACAAAAAAGGCCTATAACATTTTTCTCTCAAATCAAAATCCAAAAAGCTATGACACTTCAAAGTTACCCAAAAATTTTGAAAATCAAGTGTTCTGTTATGATTTAGTTTTTCTAAAGTAAACTTTATTCCTAAAAATCATCCTGTTTTATTTATCGATACCTTTTTCTTAAAAAAATTGTGATTATCACAGATATATTTTACCAGTTATACGAAATAGTAATTCAAAGTTGATCAATTGCAGAGTATTTGCTTCACTTCAGTCCCCTCAGTTTCAATGAACCCCTGATGGACTGAAAGAAGCTACTTTCAAAAAATTCAAAAAATCTCAGGTATTTTTGTTTCTTGAACAAAACCAAATTTACACATTTTTTATAAAAAAAATATGTTTGCGCCAGCTTAACGTTAAGCTGGCACTACACACCATAAAACATGTTAATAAAATGATTGAACCAATTTATTTATGTACCATAATTTAAGGCTTATTTAAGGCTCTCGAAATATCATGGACTGAAAGTCGTAACATTACTTTTTTTCAACATATGTGTTGTGCTAGCTTAACCTTATGAAATATTCGGAAATCAATAGAACAAAATGATTAAACGTTTTTACGTATCTCGTATAATTTAACTGGAAAATGGAATATTGATATTGACTTTTTTTAAATTTGAATATGCTGTAACATTTCTAATTTTGATTTAATCAAAAAATGTTATCAGGATAATTTGTAGAAATTTATGAGCACTATCAAAAACCAGTATTGAAATTTTTGATTTTTTCAAAAAATTATTTTCAAAAACACACAAGTAGTGCTCAATCCCTCAATTTTGATTGGGTGTGGCTGGTTAACGAACTTGTCCTTGCTTTTTCGGCTCCGATAAAGCGTACCAAAGCTCAATTCAATCTGATAATTCTATCGAGAGTTATGCCGCACACGACCTACAGACAGACAGACAGACACTTTCGTAAAAACCATTTTTTCTGACTCAGGGGGTCTCAAAACGTAAAGATTTGATGAAAATTTCGAAAGTCATTTTTCACATAAAACCAATACCTTCTCATCCATGATAATGTAAAAAATAAAAGTTTTGCTAAATTGTGCTGAATTTGGGCTACATTGTGCCACATTGTGGCAGAAAAGATTTTTCGGAAAAATAAAAACTAGAGCTAAAATATCCAAAAAGCGATTTTTTTACTAACGCCACCATTTTGGTTTTTCGAGATAATCACAAACCGTTTTTGAGAAAAATAAAATTTTGAAAAATTTAAATTTCTAAAATGTAAATTTCGAAAAAGTAAATGTTGTGCTGAGTTGTGATAGGCGAGCACAATAAATGTCTCGCTGAACGATTTTGTCTCGGATGTTTATTTTCCAAAATAGGTTCATTTTTATGAACTTGGGGATTTGTCTGGACATATAATTTTCAAATATGTGAATTTCGGAAAAGTGAAAGTTGCACTTTCATGAACTTGTAAATTAGTTTAAATACTAAATTTTTGAAAATTTTTAGAGATATTTGGTGATATTTATTTTCCAGATAAGTTTACAGGGTTCGCCATTGGTCAGTTTTTGTTATAAATTATTTTTGAGCTTTGTTCCCAGAATTTGAATCGAAATTGAACTTTGACGTTATTTTTTATATATTCAAACATCAGTTTTCATTTAGTATCAGTATGTACCCTTCAAACCTATAAAAAAATCGATCCGACCTAATCCGATTTAATCCGAGGCAACTAACCGAATGAATCCGAAACCAAGTTTTCAATCCGAATTAATCCGAGCTTGGATATAAATATCGGAATGAATCGGAATATTTCTGATTGGCTCGAAATGAATTCCTATCCGATACTTTCGCCAGGGAATAAGACATTATGCATTTTCGCCCAAAAGGACACTTTGCTTCAAGAGCTAAGTAAAGTTGACAGCACTATAACATCAAATCATAATGTCTTATTTTATATAATAAATGGCTCATTTTATGGCCTATTGCCGAATTTTCGGTTTATCACTTTTTTAGAAGCAAGTGTGGTGTTTGTCACTTCAAGCCAGCAGTGCCACTCGAGGAAACGAACCAAAAATGTTCACTTCAAATTACACCATTTACAGAATTTCAGGCTCATTTACGGTTCGAAATAATCCTTTGAAACATTGTCTTACATTCAAAATTAAAAAAGGGTTGTTAAGGGCAAAGGGCCAGAACGTTAATTATTTTTGCTACTTCATTCATAGACGAATATACGAAATAAACGAAAAAGATAGATCAAGATACAACTTTAAAGTGTCATAGCTTTTTGGATTTTGACCTGAGAGAAAAATGTTATGGGGCTTTCTTGTAGAACTATTCCGGGGGGGAACAGAACTCTGACCAGAACTCTTGGAACTTTGAAGTCCCACAACTTTTTGGATTTTGATCTGAGAGAAAAATGTAGTGGGGCTTTTTTGTAGAACTATTCCGGGGGGGAACAGAACTCTGACCAGAACTCTTGGAACTTTTCAAAATTTGGTTTTCAAAATTTTTTGGTAACTTTGAAGTGTCATAGCTTTTTGAATTTTGATCTGAGAGAAAAATGTAGTGGGGCTTTTTTGTAGAACTATTCCGGAGGGGGGACAGAACTCTGACCAGAACTCTTGGAACTTTTCAAAATTTTTTGGTAACTTTGAAGTGTCATAGCTTTTTGGATTTCGATTTGAGAGAAAAATGTTATGCGGCTTTTTTGTAGAACTATTCCGTGGGGGAACAGAACTCTGACCAGAACTCTTGGAACTTTTCAAAAATTGATTTTCAAAATTTTTTGGTAACTTTGAAGTGTCATAGCTTTTTGGATTTTGACCTGAGAGAAAAATGTAATGGGGCTTTTTTGTAGAACTATTCCGTGGGGGAACAGAACTCTGACCAGAACTCTTGGAACTTTTCAAAAATTGATTTTCAAAATTTTTTGGTAACTTTGAAGTGTCATAGCTTTTTGCATTTTGATTTGAGAGAAAAATGTAGTGGGGCTTTTTTGTAAAACTATTCCGGGGGGGAACAGAACTCTGACCAGAACTCTTGGAACTTTTCAAAAATTGATTTTCAAAATTTTTTGGCAACTTTGAAGTGCCATAGCTTTTTGGATTTTGACCTGAGAGAAAAATGTAATGGGGCTTTTTTGTAGAACTATTCCGGGGGGGAACAGAACTCTGACCAGAACTCTTGGAACTTTTGAAAATTTGGTTTTCAAAATTTTTTGGTAACTTTGAAGTGTCATTGCTTTCTGAATTTTGATTTTCGAGAAAAATGTTATAGGGCTTTTTTGTAGAACTATTCCGGGGGGGAACAGAACTCTGACCAGAACTCTTGGAACCTTTCAAAAATTGATTTTCAAAATTTTTTGGTAACTTTGAAGTGTCATAGCTTTTTGGATTTTGATCTGAGAGAAAAATGTAGTGGGGCTTTTTTGTAGAACTATTCCGGGGGGGATCAGAACTCTTGGAACTTTTCAAAATTTGGTTTTCAACATTTTTTGGTAACTTTGAAGTGTCATAGCTTTTTGAATTTTGATTTTCGAGAAAAATGTTATAGGGCTTTTTTGTAGAACTATCCCGGGGGGGAACAGAACTCTGACCAGAACTCTTGGAACTTTTCAAAAGTTGATTTTTCAAAATTTTTTGGTAACTTTGAAGTGTCATAGCTTTTTGGATTTTGATTTGAGAGAAAAATGTTATGGGGCTTTTTTGTAGAACTATTCCGGGGGGTGGGGGGGGGGGGACAGAACTCTGACCAGAACTCTTGGAACTTTACAAAATTTGGTTTTCAAAATTTTTTGGTAACTTTGAAGTGTCATAGCTTTTTGGATTTTGACCTGAGAGAAAAATGTTATAGGGCTCTTTTGTAGAACTATTCCGGGGGGGAACAGAACTCTGACCAGAACTCTTGGAACTTTTCAAAAATTGATTTTCAAAATTTTTTGGTAACTTTGAAGTGTCATAGCTTTTTGGATTTTGATTTGAGAGAAAAATGTAGTGGGGCTTTTTTGTAGAACTATTCCGGGGGGGAACAGAACCCTGACCAGAACTCTTGGAACTTTTCAAAATTTGGTTTTCAAAATTTTTTGGTAACTTTGAAGTGTCATAGCTTTTTGAATTTTGATTTTCGAGAAAAATTTTATAGGGCTTTTTTGTAGAACTATTCCGGGGGGAACAGAACTCTGACCAGAACTCTTGGAACTTTTCAAAAATTGATTTTCAAAATTTTTTGGTAACTTTGAAGTGTCATAGCTTTTTGGATTTTGATTTGAGAGAAAAATGTTATGGGGCTTTTTTGTAGAACTATTCCGGGGGGGAACAGAACTCTGACCAGAACTCTTGGAACTTTTGAAAATTTGGTTTTCAAAATTTTTTGGTAACTTTGAAGTGTCATACCTTTTGGATTTTGACCTGAGAGAAAAATGTTATAGGGCTTTTTTGTAGAACTATTCCGGGGGGGGGGGGGGGGCAGAACTCTGACCAGAACTCTTGGAACTTTTGAAAATTTGGTTTTCAAAATTTTTTGGTAACTTTGAAGTGTCATAGCTTTTTGGATTTTGACCTGCGAGAAAAATGTTATAGGGCTTTTTTGTAGAACTATTCCGGGGGGGAACAGAACTCTGACCAGAACTCTTGGAACTTTTCAAAAATTGATTTTCAAAATTTTGGGTCTACTTTGAAGTCCCACAACTGTTTGGAAATAAAAATTTTCAAAATTTGAGTTACACAGAACTCTTGAACTCTTGGAGTACTACAGAAATATATCGATAAAAGTGAATATGTAAAAAGTGGGGGGCTGGAATTTTTTTTTTGAAAGTTCACTGTGCCCGGAAATTCACGGAACTATTGTCGAAAAGCGTCAGGAACTCTAGAACTATGTTAAATCTTCCCAGAACTCTGAAGAAAATTGAAATTTTTCGAAAGTGGGGGGGAGCGTGAACTTAGCCCCCCATTTTGAAAATCTGATTTTTGAGGCATGTAAACCCCGGAACTATTCTTAAAAACTATCAGGAACTCTAGAACTATTCTAAAGGAGCTTAGAACTCTAAAAAAAAAGTTAGTTTTTTAATAGTGTGGGTACAGCTTCACAGGCATTCGAATATCTGCTTAAAATATTTACTGTCGTACTCAAATCGGGTCTATTACATATCATTAAATACATTAAGCAACCAATTAAATTTCGACAAGGAGCATCACATTTCTCATCAGAATTTAAAGCTGCATAATCTAATTTACTCTCAAGAGGTGTACTTATAGTTTTACAATCAGCCATCTTAAACCTATCGAGAATTGTTTTTACATACGCACTCTGATCCAAAGATATTCTATTTTCAGATCTAACAATTTTTATTCCGATAAAAAACTTTATTTCATCTAAATCAGTCATGCGAAATTTATTTTTCAAATAATTTTTAAAATTTTGCATTGAATCTTGATTGGCAGTAGCAATTACTAAATCATCCACGTAGAGAACTATGTATATATTTTTAGAAATATCTCCATTGTCCAAAATATAAATACATCGATCAACAGATGAATTTCTAAAACCTTTATTAATTAAAGTTTGCTCAAATATTTCAAACCAACATTTAGCCGACTGCTTTAAACCATATATAGCTTTATTTAATTTGCAAACTTCATTCTCTTTACATTTTATTCCTTCAAGTACTTTCATATAAATTTCATCTTTTAAAATATCATTAAGAAAAGCACTTTTGACATCCATGTGATGAACCATTAAATTAAATTGATTTGCACAAGCCATTATAAATCTGAAACTTGAAATTCTTGCGACTGGCGCAAAAGTTTCATTATAATCTATCAAATATTCCTGACTGAAACCGCGAGCAACTACACGAGCTTTTTATTTGACTGGGTTTCCAAATTCATCATTCTTGATTGTAAATATCCATTTACAGTCAACAATATTTCTATTTTCTGGCTTCGTCACCAACGTCCAAGTGTTATTGGTTAAAAGTGAATAAATTTCATCTTTAATGGCATTTTCCCACTTTATTCTATCATCTCTATATTTAATCTGATGGAATGAAGTGGGTGTTTCATAAACAAATGATTGAGCACATAAAATATAATCATCCGAAACATTTTCTTCATTATAAGATATCGGGAGGCAATTTTTAATCCTATCACTCCTTCTCAACGCAGGGAATTCATTTTCATTAAATTGCTTATCTTGAGATGGTGAATTTTTGTGCAATTGTATTTCTGTTTCAATTACAGATTTATCAACCTCATTACCTAATTTTGTAATTTTATTAGATCTAGTTTCAATATTAGATTCTAACCTATCTGTTTTACTATTGACAGATTTTTGAGACTTTTCCACTGATTTTGACATAATGTCAGATGCATCAGTTTCCATTTTGGAGTTTTCTTTATAAACCCCTTCAGACCTCATTACAGGCCTTGAAATTTTAAAGTTTGTTATATCGTGACATGTTTCCGTACATGTTCCTTGTTACCTCATCAACAATAACATCCCTTACCACACTAAACCTTTCAGTTTCCACATTCCAAACTTTATACCCATTTGGTTCATACCCAACTAATATTCCCTTCCAGGATTTTTCATCAAATTTTGTCTTCCTGGTTTTATTATGTATGTAAACTGTTGAACCAAAAACTTTTAAATACTTTAATTGTGGTTTCTTAGAATGCCACAATTCATATGGTGTTTTATTTTGTCTCAGAGCTTTGGTAGGAGTTAAATTAATTAAATATGTAGCAGTTAGAACTGCTTCACCCCAAAAACATTAGTCTAAACTTGCACCAAAAATCATTGCGCGGGCTTTTTCGGTTATTGTTCTATTCATTCGCTCTGACACGCCATTTAATTGTGGTGTTCGTGGAACTGTCAAGTGGTAACTGATACCTTTTTGCACTAAAAATTCTTTCATCTCATTAGATAAATATTCCCTTCCATTATCACAGTACAAATGAGCTATTTTTAAATTAAAATTAACCTCACTTTTTGCCACATAATCTTTAAATACATTGAAAACATTTGATTTATACGTAATTAAATATGTAACGCAATAATGAGTAAATTCATCTACAAAGATTACAAAATAGTTTTTATTATCAATGGTTGAAGGAGTGATTGAACCACAAACATCTGTATGAATAATAAAAAGCGGACGATTCACATAAGTTTTGTCCTTAGCCTTTTTAAAAGGTATTCGGGCCTGTTTACCTTTAACACAAGCCTCACATATATTACTATTCGGAACAACTTGTTCAATACGGCTTATATCTCTCATCATTTGCTTATTTTGTAATTCTGCAAATTTTGATTTTCCAATGTGACCCAAACGTTGGTGCCACATCTCGTAATCATTACATGCAATATTATTTGCCTGCCTTTTAATTTTTATATTTTTATTTTTAACAACAAATTCTATACCTATTAAATTATTCAATGGCTTACCTTTCATCAGGATCTTACCACTTTTTGTTACTTTTACTCCACCTGTTTCATTAAACACTATTTCCATTCCTGCTTGTTGCATTTTTAGGATAGATAGCAGATTATTTGGGACTTCGGGACAGTAGAGTACATTTTCTAGAACTCCTTCTATTATGTCCGAGAAGTTGGCACCGCCATTTTATATTTTCAAAAAAATGAAAGTTGTGCTGAATTGTGCTAGATTTGTGCTGCATTGTGCCGCAAAAATTTTTTTGGAAAAATTAAAACTCGAGCCAAAATACCCAAAAAACTATTTTTTGACTAGCACCGCCATTTTGTTTTTTTGATATAAAAAAAGTTGTGCTAGGTAGCCCTTAATATATCAAAGAACGTGCCGTAAACTAAATTTCGATATCACAAACAGTTTTTGAGAAAAATAAAATTTTGAAAAAAATCTCAGCACCGCCATTTTGTTTTTTTTTTTAAACGAAAACTTGTGCTAGGTTGCTCTAAGTATACACAGTATTGTGCTGCACATAAAAATAATGAAATTCAAATTTTAATCCAAAAAAAAGGAATCCAAAAAAAACACAAAAATTTTCGAAAATGTGAATTTAAAAAAAACAAAAGTTGTGCTGAGTTGTGCTAGGCGAGTACAACAAATCTCTTACTTAACAATTATCACTCAGACGCATCCTTTTCAAAATAAATACATTTCTGTCAATTTCAAAATTTGTGTAGACACGTAATTTTCAAAAATGCGAATTTCGAAAAAAGAAAAGTTGTGCTGAGTTGTGCTAGGCAAACACAATAAATCTCTTCCTTAACAATTTTCTCTCAGACGCATCTTTTTCAAAATAAATACATTTTTGTCAATTTCAAAATTTGTTTAAACATACAATTTTCAAAAAAGCGAATTTCGAAAAAAGAAAAGTTGTGCTGAGTTGTGCTAGGCAAACACAATAAATCTCTTCCTTAACAATTTTCTCTCAGACGCATCTTTTTCAAAATAAATACATTTTTGTCAATTTCAAAATTTGTGTAGACACGTAATTTTCAAAAATACGAATTTCGAAGAAAGAAAAGTTGTGCTGAGTTGTGCTAGGCAAACACAATAAATCTCTTCCTTATCAATTTTCTCTCAGACGCATCTTTTTCAAAATAAATACATTTTTGTCAATTTCAAAATTTGTTTAGACATACAATTTTCAAAAAAGCGAATTTTGAAAAAAGAAAAGTTGTGCTGAGTTGTGATAGGCGAGCATAATAAATCTCTTCCTTAACAATTTTCTCTCAGACGCATCTTTGCTTGTTACAATATATGCAATTTTGGTTCTTTAATATATCCGTTAATGGTGAAGAGACGTAGTAACAGACGGTTTGGTTATAACGACTCGTCATTTTCAGTCGTGCCCTGAGTGAAATTGAGACATTTTCGAGATATATTTGTTTTATCTGATTCAGTTTGCTCATATACATTTCTTTCAAGTCGTGGATAATTATTGTACTAGTTGGAAATGTGGTTTAAGCTATAGGTAAGTAAAAGTGTTTATATAATTTGTTGAATTTGATGATTGAACATGTTTATTCATAGTTTCTACTAAAAAACTGCGTTCATCCTACATTAAAAATGTGTACAAAAATGCCCATCTTTAATCGTGGAGATTTTATCGAGAAATAAAAATAGAGATTTTTGAAAATTCTCCGAAAAGCTTATTGAGTGCCTGGTGTATTTGTCATAAATAGAGACCAAGATAGTGTGTGAAAACGACGGGCGAAATTACTGACATTTAAAAATGTTTATTTCTTAACTTTAAATCATCGTACGTATAAAAATTGGAAAGTCTTACAATGTTTATCTTACAGTCTCTGATTCATGACGAACCTAAGATGACAATTATATATACAGTATGGTTTTCAAATTATTATAAAAAAATGTAGACTTGCAGTAGACGAGCTTGATCTAACATGCTTTGTTTTTCACGGTCAAATCTCCATATTTCTTATGAATATAATTAAATATTTTGTATATTTTTGGGTTTATCTTTGAACAAAGATACAGTCTTGCAGGATAGACGCATAATTGTGACTAGTAGTATTTAGCTAATTTTTTTGTATTTTACACTTCTTCCTAGTTTCATATAGTGTACAACCTCCCGAATAATTGTGGCATTACAGCCTGGGAGAGACTCACTATTCAAGTGAATTTCTGAGAATTATTGATTTCTTTGTTTTTACCGAGGTTTCGAAAAGACTGGTGGTATATTTCATTGAAAATTTTTAAAAATGTTTATATATTAATATATTGTATGACTTTTAAAGCAGAATATGAATGAATAAATAGACAAATTAAATGAAATGTAATAGATAAAATAGGTAATGAAAATGAAATAAATGAAATTGTATAAAATGCTGGTAGTTCTAGTGTTAAATATCCGTACGTTTATGTACAAATTTTAGAAAAATGTTATTGTAATTAAATAGTTCACAGTGCAATGATGCAAAACTAGATTTACAAATTTGTCTTCAATACCCTGCATGAAATTTAGCAATGGCCATTCGAAACTGAATTTTTATTTCAACTAACTATAAAATGATTTGTTGATTAATAATGAAAGAAAAATATAATTTTTCATTGTTTTAAATTTTGTGCTTGTATCGGCAAGACAAGTACACCAGATGTTAATAATAATAATTGATGTTACAAATTATACAAACATCGTCTAATAGAGGTTAAAAAGCTTAAAGAATTTATACACGGAGAAAAAAATTGTTGTATTATAGCCAACCGGATTTTTGATATAGAACTGACAAAATTTTTTTGCTGTCGCAACAAATCTTTAGTTTTCTTAAAAAATTTTGTTGCGACAGCAAATAGAGTTTGTCAGTTCTATATATTTTTCCGTGTATTCTTGACCTTGAAGAGTAAAAAAAACAGAAATTCAAAAAAACAAATACAAAATATATCATTAATAAATCTATATTATTACACAACCTGTTTCAATAGGTTCAGAAATTTTTTTTCTATACATAAAAAAACACGAGCATAAAACAATTGCTCTCGTAATTTCTTAATTGCAATTTTGAATATTTAAACCTCAATCATTTTAAAGTTGAAAGATTTAAAAATGTTTTTTGTTGGACAAATATAAATATTTTTTACAATTGATTTTTGAAACATTATTTTTACTCAAATTTAAAGAACTGGAAATCTTTCCGTAGAAAAAACACACTCGACTGCGTTATGATTCGAGCCCAGGTCTTTCGATTGCCGGTCGACTGACTTTATTTTATATTTTTCTTGCGTTATTAATAAAAATAACATTTTATGGAAAGTGAAACTGATTTTTTTCAAGTTTTTGTTTAATAAATTATTCATTTTTTTATACAGCATTATTAGCAATGGAGTCCAAAGATTTGAAGCTTACTAGAAATTCTGCGCCAGAAATGGGAAATTCAGTCGAGGGTGACTCTGAAAACGGAGAACTTTTAAGCAAGCAGTCCTTCAAACAAAAGGCAACAGAAACGGTGATGAAGGATAAAATTAAAAAACTGAACCAAATACCTCGGTTGCCAAATTTTACACGCGTTGTTAACTCTAATGGAAAAATTGTCGCTCCGTCTTCAGAAATCTATAAAGAATTGTCTAACGCTATGGATGAGCAAAATAGAATGCGACCAAAGTATATATATACAATGCTTCTAGAAAATCGTTACAGTGTTTATTCAGAACTTCTGTCTTTTCTAAACATTCAAGAACCAATTCAAGGAGCATGTTTTGATGATAGTACACTTAACTCATCTGGTGATTTTCATGAATTCCGATTAAATGTTACTGAAATTTGGCCGTCTTTAAAACCAGAAAGCGTGATATATAAGTTCAAAAACCGTGACCGCATTCTAAGAACCTTGCGAAAAAATTCTTGGACGCACGTACTTTTTGAAGAAATTCAAAATTTCACAAATCTTCCTTGTGCTTTGAACTTTAAAAATACAAAAATTTCAGAAAGTGGCAGTTTTATAACGGTTCATGCATTGTGTTCTGTGCAAAATTTCGATCCATCTGTCAATCATAAGAAAAAGCGACCTCTGCAAGGCAAGTTGAGAACCGCAGTTGCTAATAAGCTTATAGAGAGAAACTTGCTGCCTTGTCAGCATAGGCGAAATGAGGCTCATCGTTTGATACAAACAGTGGGAGATGAAAGTCCGCCTCAACTAAGCAGGAAAGAAATGTTTGGAAAAGCAAAGCAGGAAGCGATAAATCATCAGTTGGGTACCACTGGCTCAAATGTTTAGGAAAATTTATTAATACTTAAGTATAGCGATAAATATGGAGGTGCTATTCGCAATATAGGACTTGATCCTCCTTTTGTACACTACTGGACCAAAGAGCAACAACTAATTTATGAAAAATTTTCAGAGATATTAAAAATTGATGCAACAGGAAGTGTTGTAAAACCAATTGTTCTTCCAAATGGCGAAAAGTGTTCACATATATATTTATTCCAAGCAGTTGCGGAGGTTAATGGAAAAACCATACCGGTATTCCAAATGCTCTCAGCGGCACAAACCACTGTAGCCATACTAGATTGGCTACTTGAATTTCTACGGGTTGGAAGCATTGAAAAGCAAAATTATCCACTGCCATTGGAAGTGGTAACCGATTTTGACAAGGCTTTATTAGGCGTTGTTTCTAGAGCTTATGGTAGAGTATATAGTCTGCAGCAATATTTAAATTTGTGTTTTAGAGCAATTCTTGGCGAAGAAGTGGACTTTCCAATCTGTATTTTACGTTTAGATGTTTGTCATTACACCCAGATGATTGCACGCTGGAAATGCTACCCGAAACATCAACCCGGTGTACGATCTTTATATATACGGGCAATGTGCATTCTAAGAAACCAAGAAGATTTTCACGATTTTGAAGAAATTGCAATTGCAATTTTAACGCTCTCCCTCTCCAAAAACGGTAATGAAGGGAGTCTTGCTTTTAATGCTAGAACATTTTTAGTAAGAAAAATAAGAGGAATTAGCAATGATTCAATTGACGAAGTACTAAATAATCAAGATAAATTTGATACTCTTGAAGAGCATGACCTGAGTTTTGAAGAAAGTGAACAAATTGAATTTACTACACTGGGAGAATAGGTGCAACGTGTTTATGACAAAGTCACAATAGAAATTGAAAATGAAGAAGTAAATGACGATGATGATGTTAACGGATATCAACTTCCTGCTTTTGGACAGAAATTAAAAGTTCTCCTTTTTTACTTTCCTATTTTTACCGAATTAATTCGTAAACTACGCGGATACGGAACAGTATTCCTTGATATTTTTTTAATAAGACAAAAATAACTAAGTATTTTTATGATAACTTCAAACAATAACTTGCTACAATCATTTACGAAACTAATAAATAGGACAGTCTATTCGGGTGAAAAGAATTATTGCTACACATGCGTCTATTTAATCGCATATTTAGATTAACGTAAAGGTATTTATTTCTATACCCAGAAATAATTTTTTACGAAAGAGAATTTTTTTTATTGATTTTCAATATTTAATGTTTTTAATATAAATGAAGCTAATTACTATTGAAAAAAAACTTATAAAAGTATTCACCCTACTCTCAATATAAGGTTAAGAATTATTTACAATTTCAATCAGTGAATCAATTCTTGCTTTACAAGTAGTCAAAAGTGATTGACAACTTTTCTTTTTTCGAAATTCGCATTTTTGAAAATTACGTGTCTACACAAATTTTGAAATTGACAAATATGTATTTATTTTCAAAAGGATGCGTCTGAGAGATAATTGTTAAGGAAGAGATTTATTGTGTTTGCCTAGCACAACTCAGCACAACTTTTCTTTTTTCGAAATTCGCTTTTTTGAAAATTTTATGTTTAAACAAATTTTGAAATTGACAAAAATGTATTTATTTTGAAAAAGATGCGTCTGAGAGAAAATTGTTAAGGAAGAGATTTATTGTGTTTGCCTAGCACAACTCAGCACAACTTTTCTTTTTTCGAAATTCGCATTTTTGAAAATTACGTGTCTACACAAATTTTGAAATTGACAAAAATGTATTTATTTTGAAAAAGATGCGTCTGAGAGAAAAATGTTAAGGAAGAGATTTGTTGTGCTCGCCTAGTACAACTCAGCACAACTTTTGTTTTTTCGGAATTCGCGTTTTTGAAAATTGTATGTTTAAACAAATTTTGAAATTGACAAAAATGTATTTATTTTGAAAAAGATGCGTCTGAGAGAAAAATGTTAAGGAAGAGATTTGTTGTGCTCGCCTAGTACAACTCAGCACAACTTTTGTTTTTTCGGAATTCGCGTTTTTGAAAATTGTATGTTTAAACAAATTTTGAAATTGACAAAAATGTATTTATTTTGAAAAAGATGCGTCTGAGAGAAAATTGTTAAGGAAGAGATTTGTTGTGCTCGCCTAGCACAAGTCAGCACAACTTTTCTTTTTTCGAAATTCGCATTTTTGAAAATTATATGTTGGAACAAATTATGAAATTGACAAAAATGTATTTATTTTGAAAAAGATGCGTCTGAGAGAAAATTGTTAAGGAAGAGATTTATTGTGCTCGCCTAGCACAACTCAGCACAACTTTTCTTTTTTCGAAATTCGCTTTTTTGAAAATTGTATGTTTAAACAAATTTTGAAATTGACAAAAATGTATTTATTTTGAAAAAGATGCGTCTGAGAGAAAATTGTTAAGGAAGAGATTTATTGTGTTTGCCTAGCACAACTCAGCACAACTTTTCTTTTTTCGAAATTCGCATTTTTGAAAATTACGTGTCTACACAAATTTTGAAATTGACAAAAATGTATTTATTTTGAAAAAGATGCGTCTGAGAGAAAAATGTTAAGGAAGAGATTTGTTGTGCTCGCCTAGTACAACTCAGCACAACTTTTGTTTTTTCGGAATTCGCGTTTTTGAAAATTGTATGTTTAAACAAATTTTGAAATTGACAAAAATGTATTTATTTTGAAAAAGATGCGTCTGAGAGAAAAATGTTAAGGAAGAGATTTGTTGTGCTCGCCTAGTACAACTCAGCACAACTTTTGTTTTTTCGGAATTCGCGTTTTTGAAAATTGTATGTTTAAACAAATTTTGAAATTGACAAAAATGTATTTATTTTGAAAAAGATGCGTCTGAGAGAAAATTGTTAAGGAAGAGATTTGTTGTGCTCGCCTAGCACAAGTCAGCACAACTTTTCTTTTTTCGAAATTCGCATTTTTGAAAATTATATGTTGGAACAAATTATGAAATTGACAAAAATGTATTTATTTTGAAAAAGATGCGTCTGAGAGAAAATTGTTAAGGAAGAGATTTATTGTGCTCGCCTAGCACAACTCAGCACAACTTTTCTTTTTTCGAAATTCGCTTTTTTGAAAATTGTATGTTTAAACAAATTTTGAAATTGACAAAAATGTATTTATTTTGAAAAAGATGCGTCTGAGAGAAAATTGTTAAGGAAGAGATTTATTGTGTTTGCCTAGCACAACTCAGCACAACTTTTCTTTTTTCGAAATTCGCATTTTTGAAAATTACGTGTCTACACAAATTTTGAAATTGACAAAAATGTATTTATTTTGAAAAAGATGCGTCTGAGAGAAAAATGTTAAGGAAGAGATTTGTTGTGCTCGCCTAGTACAACTCAGCACAACTTTTGTTTTTTCGGAATTCGCGTTTTTGAAAATTGTATGTTTAAACAAATTTTGAAATTGACAAAAATGTATTTATTTTGAAAAAGATGCGTCTGAGAGAAAATTGTTAAGGAAGAGATTTATTGTGCTCGCCTAGCACAACTCAGCACAACTTTTCTTTTTTCGAAATTCGCTTTTTTGAAAATTGTATGTTTAAACAAATTTTGAAATTGACAAAAATGTATTTATTTTGAAAAAGATGCGTCTGAGAGAAAATTGTTAAGGAAGAGATTTATTGTGTTTGCCTAGCACAACTCAGCACAACTTTTCTTTTTTCGAAATTCGCATTTTTGAAAATTACGTGTCTACACAAATTTTGAAATTGACAAAAATGTATTTATTTTGAAAAAGATGCGTCTGAGAGAAAAATGTTAAGGAAGAGATTTGTTGTGCTCGCCTAGTACAACTCAGCACAACTTTTGTTTTTTCGGAATTCGCGTTTTTGAAAATTGTATGTTTAAACAAATTTTGAAATTGACAAAAATGTATTTATTTTGAAAAAGATGCGTCTGAGAGAAAAATGTTAAGGAAGAGATTTGTTGTGCTCGCCTAGCACAACTCAGCACAACTTTTCTTTTTTCGAAATTCGCATTTTTGAAAATTACGTGTCTACACAAATTTTGAAATTGACAGAAATGTATTTGTTTTGAAAAGGATGCGTCTGAGTGATAATTGTTAAGTAAGAGATTTGTTGTACTCGCCTAGCACAACTCAGCACAACTTTTGTTTTTTTTAAATTCACATTTTCGAAAATTTTTGTGTTTTTTTTGGATTCCTTTTTTTTGGATTAAAATTTGAATTTTATTATTTTTATGTGCAGCACAATACTTTGTATACTTAGAGCAACCTAGCACAAGTTTTCGTTTTAAAAAAAAAACAAAATGGCGGTGCTGAGATTTTTTTCAAAATTTTATTTTTCTCAAAAACTGTTTGTGATATCGAAATTTAGTTTACGGCACGTTCTTTGATATATTTAGGGCTACCTAGCACAACTTTTTTTATATCAAAAAAACAAAATGGCGGTGCTAGTCAAAAAATAGTTTTTTGGGTATTTTGGCTCGAGTTTTAATTTTTTCAAAAAAATTTTTGCGGCACAATGCAGCACAAATCTAGCACAATTCAGCACAACTTTCATTTTTGTGAAAATATAAAATGGCGGTGCCAACTTCTCGGACATCCTTCTATTTCCATATCTGTTGTAATCAGGATTGTGCCCTCCTTCGTCGTATTTATAAATGATCCATTCTTGGTTATCGAAATCTTCATGGGGGGTTGCAATTCGATGAAGCTGCTGAACAAATCATCCCTTTTTATTATGTGGTCTGAAGCTCCAGAGTCGAGAAGAAATTAATTTTTTCGGTTTTAGTGTCACAGTCACCGCCAGCCATAAACGCAAATCCAGACGTACTAGCGGCTATATTATTTGGTGGTTCATCGGTTATTTGAACCGTTTGAACAGTTCGTTTTCTTTCATCATTATATTTGATTGAATTTTTATAATACATGCAATCCTTCTTTATATGGTTTTTTCTACCGCAATGATAGCATCGTCTGATATTTCCTTTGACTTTTGATTTTGAAAATTGTCTTTTAAATTGTCCTTGATTTTTGCCTTTCCATGATTTTGGGGCCTCATAATAGTTTTTCTTTGCACCTGACACATTTTTATTTTCCACTTGAAGTATTTTAACATTTGCATCATCACTTCCATTCCTTAATTTAACTTCATGATCAAGTAGTCGTGTCTTCACAAAAGCTAATGTTAAATTGTCTTCTGACAATGTCTCGATAGCAGTTATCACTCCGTCGTATTTTGTAGGAAGAGTTAGAAGTAAGTGAGACACTTTGTCCGTTTCATCAAGCTTGGCACCTGCTGCTATCAGTTCATTAATCAAATCGTCAAAAACTGTGAAGTGTCTAGAAAGTTGTGTATCACTAGACAACTTTAATGCAAGTAATCTCTTTCTGAGAGCTAATTGAGTTGCAAGACTTTTGCGTTCATAAATAGCGTCCAAATGTTGCAAAATTTTCTTTGCAGTACACTCTACCTTAGCGAAACCGAGAAATGAATCGGATAAATATTCCACTATTACACTTTTGGCTGTCCTTTCAGCCTTATTCCACTCATCACTTGGTGTTTTTGGAATTTCACTGTCTAAAACTTTGATTACATCTAATTCACTTAACAACGCGCGTATCCTAAACTTCCAGACACCATATTTTTCGCCATCAAAGAGTTTGATGTTACGTTTCACTTTTAAATTTTCCATTGTCACTTGTCAATCGAGAATAGCACTTAGAGTGTTCAAAAAAAATTCTGTCGATTAAAAGTTTTTAGTTATATTAAAAAATATATATATCGCGTACCTGGGCCCATAACCTATTGGAAAAAGGATTTAAAAAGGTTATGGAGAATACCGAAATAACGTCTCGCTTTAGATAGAATTAAATAGTTAATTTATTTGAGACACTTGGAAGGCAGGTCTTTTCTCTTTAAGATGCAGTTTAAGACTAAAGAACGAACGTGCCACAAAAATCACATTCATACGCCATACACAGCCCAAATCTATGCTTTATAGTTTATACTACTAATATTACACATAGCTGCGAACGGCTCTTGAAGCTTTGTCCCAAACTTCTTAGAACTATTCGACGTAAGATTTATCGTCTAAATACTTAGGAATATAGATTATATTTTTGCCCTGTATACATTAGTTTAAATAATCCCACAGCGGTGATTGTAAAAAAAATTTTTTTTAGAAATTATGGCCCTAATTTTAATTTTTTCAAAAATCGTTTACGGCACAATCCAGCAAAAACCTAGTACAACTCAGCACAACTTTTGTTTTTTCAAAAAAACAAAATGGCGGTGCTGGTAAAAAAATCGTTTTTTAAAAATTTTAGCCCTAATTTTCATTTTTTTCAAAAATCGTTTGCAGCACAATTCAGCACAAGCCTAGCACAATTCAGCACAACTTTTGTTTTTTTGAAAAAACAAAATGGCGGTGCTAACTTCCTGGACATCTAAAAGGGTTAATAAAAATATTACTTTTATTTCGAAACTTGATGAATATTGCAAATATTTAATAATATAATGATAATAAATTGTAATGTACCTGCCCGAGTGATTATTTTCCCCACTTTTCAAGGAATATTATATTTCAATTGAAATATATAATCAATATCTGACAATAATAATATATCCCCATTACAATCGATTTATGATAAACCCGAACCAATTCTCAACAAATCATCAATAACAAATTAATTTTATTCAACTTCCGATCAAATTTGGGACATAATGACAAGTTAGAAGTTATTTAGTATCACTGTAATTATTTCTGATATATTAAATGTTCAAAAATGAATCAAAGTTGAGTAAAATTCAGAAGTGTAGAGTGAACTTTGAAAGCGTGCATTAAAAGTTTCTAAATATATATATATATTATTACTCGTAGTATAATTATAAAAAACCAGTCTTTTATTAAATCACAAAAAATAGTAGAGCTTTCCCTTCATTCTACTCTACGCTTCAATCAAGAGTTGGGTAAACCGTGAATCACAATATTTATTCCACCAGCTATATCTAGCGTGGAAAACTAGTCAGGGCCCCGTCGGTAACGGAACGCTTTTGTCGACGTGAGCCCTATTAGACTTTCTAGTAGGGGTTTAGTGAGGTCACCCCTTACACTACCCCACCTACAAAAAAGGACACCATTAGGGCCCTATTGGACTTCCGCATTGAATTTAAGGGCTAAAATCATCAGAGTCACGTGACCAATTTTGTTCAGGTATCTTACTGAAAAAATAATAAATAAAAAGGATTTTCCAGAACTGATAGAAAAAGTACAGGGGAAATGCGAGTTACGACTCTAATATTTACCGTTTTTAACGGCAATGGAGGGATATTCGCTTGGAAGGTTAAGTTTACTGTTTTCACAGTAAAAAATCTGTTTTCAAGATAGGAAATTTTTTCTGAGTAAATTGGCAGTATTTTTTCGTTACATGTACACCGAAAAAAAATCTCAGTAGGTTTGACTACTTTTTAACTTACTTTCCGTAGTTTATAAAGGCCCCAAGTGTTATTTTTGAAGTTGAGTGAACTGCAGGAACATAGGTAAATGAAATAAGAGCAGTAGTTGAATCGATGAATATTCTTTGTACATTTCAAAACTGTATGTACTTTCAAGTAGACTCTAACTTACTATTTTTATATACACACCTACAAACACACACCCCCCTCTTTACACTACACAAACGCTCGTTTAGGTGGTATTAAAAATTATTCTTAACGCTGCGGGTTCGAACCCTCTCTACTTATAATTAACGCATTACTAACCTAACGACTAAGCCTCTCGGCTGCGCACGCTTGGTATACGAGAAAGAAAATAGCGCTTATAACCTTCAACTACTGCAGGGCCGTGTAAGAAGTGTATAGGCCCCGTGTAATCGCAAATTTTTAGATTTTAGCCCAATTTATGATTCTGATTAAAAGTTTTAAGACTAAATTATTAAATCGATTTTCTATAAAATAAAATATTTTTGAAAGAAAGCGATCAAATTTTTGAATTGAAGAACATCACATAATAAAAAGATTTATATACATTTTAGAATTATTAACTTTTATTATTGTATATTAGTGATACTTTATACAGGTTATGATTCCTTTAATTTTTGTTTTCAAGAGTAAAATCAACCTATGTTCAGAATCTAAAAAGTTAGAGTTTTTTCAATTCCCAAAATATGATAAAACTTTTGAACATACACATACGTGCTCGCATATGATTATTATAATTACATGCGAATTCGAGTCAAAATTATCAGAAAGTTTTCTTAGATGTTCTTGATTCCTCTTAAGTATTGATCATATTCAAGACCGTGTTCAGAAAATCTCCATTTTTCTCAGATAACATCAAATTTTAATGGGAATAAAGAATAAAGGTTATGTTGTATCTAATGGACCTAACCTTAACCACAAATATTACAAGTAGGGATTCTCTAAACGGGGCCCCGCTAGATACAAATAGATTTTCCATACTTGAGCGAAACAAGGAATTTCTCACTGGAACCTGACAGGGCCCCTATCAGTTTTTTCTGGACTAGAAATACTAATCGGGTGCTAACAGGGCCCCCACCAGTTTTCTCTAGAAGAGGAGATTCTAGTCCGGGCCCCACTAGAACCCAACTTAAAATAAGGAAAGATAGGGCAATTTCTACACGGGGTATGCAGTATCACGAGTTGAAAAAATAGTTAGAGTTCACTGTGAATAAAAAAATCGGATAAAATGAAAAAATATAAAAAATTTTGCATACAAACGCGAACAATGTTTAAATTTTTGAAAACTTTTCTTGAGGACTTTGTTACCGGAGCCTCTCACAGAATAATCTGAACTGTTTTAAAAACCGGCTCGGGACATGTGGCTTTGCTGAATAACAATTTTTTTTTTTATAAGCATTCCTGAGAGGTTCTTTGTCTCTTTGAAGAAGACTATTGTCCTACACCTAGTTAATAAATTCAAGACGTTTATGGTGATTTTCACGAATGAGCGAAGGCGTGTATTTTTCAAGAAAATGATTTTGTATATCAGATTGACGGACAATCCATTTAACATTGAATTTGCAAGCAAGGCATTACAGAAACATAAATTATTATAATATCTATATATGTAACTTTACTCAATATTATTTGAGTATGTTCAGAAATTAAAAAAATAAAATAAAAAAAATTGAAAGTTGTTTATTTGTCCATTCAAATTTATTCTGAGATGTTTTGAAAAAATAATAAATTTATCTTTAAAAAATAATAAAAATGCAACTTTAGTATTCGCGATATTAAGTATCACATTTGAAAAGTATTATTAAATTTAATTAGTTCTGAAAATGGTCAGAACTATGAGATATTCCACGTTTATACTGAATGTGCCATTTTTTAATTTTAAAGTGAAAATTATCACAAATGTGATACTTAATATCGCGAATACTAAAATTGCATTTTTATTATTTTGTAAAGATAAATTTATTATTTTTTCAAACAATCCCAGAATAAATCTGAATGAAGAAATAAACAACTTTCAATTTTTATTATTTTTTTTTAAATTTCTGAATTTCTGAATCAAATAATATTGAGTAAAATTACATATATAGATATTATAACAATTTATGTTTCTGCAATGCCTTGCTTACAAATTCTATGTTAAATGGATAGTCCGTGAATCTGATATACAAAATCGTTTTCTTGAAAAATGCACACCTTCGTCCACTCGTGAAAATCACCATAAACGTCTCCAATTTCTTAATTAGGTATAGGACAGTTGTCTTCTTCAAGGAGGAAAAGAACCTCTCCGGATAGCATTAAGAAAAAAAAATTGTCAGCAAAACCATATGTCCCGTGTCGGTGTTTAAAACAGTTAAGTTCGATTGTTAAGAGACTCTGATAATAAAGTCCTGAAGAAAAGTTTTCAAAAATTTAAGCCTTGTTCGCGTTTTGTCATTTATAACCAATTGGACATCTTTCTTTAATAATAAAATTCTAAAAAATTTCCGGTCGGTTCGTATGCAAAATTTTTAATGTTTTTTCATTTTATCCGGTTTTTTTTATTCACAGTGAACTCTCAATATTTTTTTCAATTCGTGATGCTGCATATTGGACTACTTCATTTTGAATTGCAAGCTATGAGATAATTTTTTTGATTTCTATGATAATCCTTATTTTAATTATCTCCTATATTCTAATCTTTTACAGAAATTTTGAATTAATCTTTGATTTTATGGCACTGAAGAGGGCCCCCATAGATGGCCGAAACGTTTGCCTTTCTTTCTTTCATTGCATATTTTTATATCTAATAGTGATAATTTTAATTGAAGAAAATAAAAAGAAACTAACCCTATGCCAAAATAACGAGAAATGAACAAAAATTCTATGAATTTTGGGTCAATATAATAGCAGACATGTTATCAAACATGTCACTTTGAAATTTCATGTTAAACCACCGACCAATGTTGATGCCATGTCGTCGATGACATTTTACTCAACAGCTTACTATTTCCTATGTAACGCCTATTGTTATTCACTTTGAGTAAATTAGGAATCTATCAAATTCATTTTACCCGACTAGGATTTAATAAATTCTCAAATATCCTTATGTCGCAAGTTTAATCGACAGAGATGAGTAAAATTACTTCAATTATTTTTCTCCGTGTAATTAATGAAACAATTGCAGGTCTCGATGCAATAAGGGCCTTAGCGCTTGAAACAGCTCAAACGTGACGTCCCTATTACCGAATGAACAAAGTACAGGAAATGATTTTTTAAAAATACCATCACATTCCTTACAAAAAACCGAAACTTTTTTGTATGTATTGTTTTTACGTAGATTGTTTATTTCCAGAAATAAAAAATAAAAACGTGATATTTTTTAATCGCATTTTCAATTATTTTTTCAAATATATATCGCTGTAACGTCGTTTAATCTCATCAAAACTTTATGAAAATTTTTTTACAGGCGTATAATATCTTAGCGCTGACGATGAAAGTATCAGAAGTTCATTCTTTCATAATAGCAATTAATTATTTAATTGCAAATCATAGGCGCACGACTTTCCGGTTCATGTAACTTCCGAGAAAAAAAAGTGTGGGGAACTTTAAGCTACGAAAAATAAAGATAAAATAATAAAAATAAAATTACATAAACATTTATTACTTGATTAACAACTTAATTAAATACATATGCTTCTTACACATACAATATAAACAAGCATAATAATTATTGCAAAAATCGTTACTTTTTTGATTCTTTAGATTTAGTTGTACTTTTCTTTTATATCGTTTTTAGCACTTGGTTTCTTTTTTGACTCCCTTGTGTTTATTTTTTTCTTCTTAATATCAGCTTCGAGTTTGACTTTATTTTTTGTAGTTTCAGGTTTTCTTTTATTTAGTTTTCCTTTTGACTTTTCTTTTTCTTTCTTAAAGTCAATTTTCTCATTCTTAGTATCTTGTATGGACATAAAAAAAAGAAACGAGAGAGGATTCAAACTTAAAAGGAATACGTGCATTTGATCAATCATTCAAGAAACCCTCCGTTTGAAATGGTTGACGTGTCGCAATTTGACATAAAAGATTATGAGCAGTTATTTACGAAGGATAAAGATTTGCAAAAAAACACGATTAAGATCAACAAAGTTGTCAAAATTGTGTATAAAGTGAAACTCGAAGCTGATATTAAAAAGAAAAAAATAAACACAAGGGAGACAAAAAAGAAAACAGGTGCTAAGAACGATATAAAAAAAAAGTACAACTACATCTAAAAAATCAAAAAAGTAACGATTTTTGCAATAAATATTGTGTTTGTATATATTGGATGTGTAAGAAGCATATGTATTTAATTAAGTTGTTAATCAAGTAATAAATGTTTATGTAATTTTTTTTACGCAGTTATTTTCCAATGTCCAGTAACAATTTATAATTTGTGGAATATTGTACATTGTACGTTTCTACTTTTGTTATTCCTTAAAGGATTATTAATAATTATGCAATATCTCGGGATGTGGTAATCTGCACAAGAGTAGGAATGAGAAAACAGTCGTTTTAATACAAGAAACGATTTAATTAATTAATACTAGATCACAGACTGCTTTCTTTACAAAGTTATCCACTTTTCTGATTGTCGCTTCACATGTGGCCTTTTTTAAAGGGTATAATTTAGTGTATTTTGTAAATGTGTCGACCATCACGAGAATATATTCGTAGCCATATTTCGTCTTTACTATTGGTCCAAAGAAATCGATTGATAAAAGCTCCAGAGGTTCCATTGGTTGTACTGACTTAAAGATGGCGGCGGATGATACTGTTGAAATTTTGTTCCGTTGGCAGGAGTCACAGGTACTTAGCGTCTGTCTAATTGTTTTAGCCAATCGTGGGTAGCAGAAATGCTCCTTTATTATTTGATAGTTCTTACTCGCTCCTGTATGTCCATAGGCGTTGTGACATTCCCAGATTAATGTTTTTAGTGTTTTGATGGGTAGGTAGATTCGTTTTTCCTCTGTGGTGTTTTGATACAATATTCCTTTATTTATTTCATAGCGAGATGTACCTTCTCTGTCCTCTTTTAGTGCCTGGATGATTCTATTAGTTCGTGGATCTTCTTGTTGCCGTTGCTCTATGTTTTGTAGATCATTTTTCAGTTCTTCCGAGCACTCGCATTTAAGCGTATTTATGGTGATTTGTGTTATATCTCTCTCTTTCTCCCAGTCTTTTTCAAGGTGCAACCTACTAAGAAGATCTGCGGCTGCGTTTTCTTTTCCTGGGCAGTGCTCCATTTCGATGTTATAATCTTGAATGGCCAGTATCCACCGGGTTAATCGTGCATTCGTGAACTTGCATGTTCGTAGAAAAGTGAGGGCCATGTGATCTGTACGATTTATTATGTGTGCTCCTTGTAAGTATGTCTTAAACTTTTGTAGAGCCCACACGATTGCCAAGAGCTCTTTTTCCGTCGTGAAGTATGACAACTCTGGGCCCTTGAGAGTCCGACTCGCTAATGTAATTATTTCCTTTTCCTGTTTGTTGTGTTTTTGATATAGTATTGCCCCTAGTGCATAGTTACTGGCATCCGTCTCCAAGTACTATGTCTTCTTTTGATCAGGGAAGTACAGAGTGATGGAATCACAGAAGAGTTGTTTCACTTTATCCAAACATTTTTGCATATTTTCATTCCATTCCCAGGGTATTCCTTTCTTTATCAGTTGTAGTAGAGGTACCGTTTCTTCTGCGTGTTTATTGCTGAATTTCGAGTAGAAATTTATTAATCCCAGGAATCCTCTGAGTTGCTTGACATTTTTAGGTACTGGAAATTCCTTAATTCCTTGGATTTTTTCTGGATCCAGTTTGATCCCCTTAGTGGTTAGAATGAATCCTAAAAATTTTGTTTCTTTTTTGAAGAAGTTTGACTTACTCAGATTCAGGGTTAAATTGTTTTTTTCTAAACGAGTCAGTAATTCTTCCAAGTGTTCAAGATGCTGTTCCATTGATTCGGATGTTATGAGTGTGTCATCGACGAACGAGATAATATGATCTCCGATTCCTTGCAGAGCATGATCCAACCCTCTTACCATGCTGCTGTACTTTTTTTCAAACCAAACGTCACCACATTAAACTCATAGCTTTTACCTCTATGTTGAAAAGCTGTATATTTCTTTGATTCCACATGTAATGGTACTTGCCAGAAGCTGCTTGTCATATCCAGACTTGACATGATTTTTGTTCCTCTACATTTTTGAAAGAGAGCCTCAGCAGTTTCTGGGCATTCCCAGTCTTCTAGCAAAATTTCATTTAGTTTCCTTTGCATCCAGACATAATCGTACTGTCCCATCTTTTTTGATTACTGGTACGTTTGGGTTTATGTACGGGCTGCTCGATCTCTGGATGATACCCATATTTAACATTTTTCTGATCTCTTCATCTACTTTCTCACGATAAGCTATAGGTATTGGGTAGCTTCGCCGTCTGTATTGCATTCAGGGTTTGTTTTTTTCTTCGGATGGAATTCTAGCTTCTTCGTTTATGATCCTGATTGATGGTTTTCCTTCCAAATGAGGGAAAGATATTGTTTTGCTGTCCAGGTTGATGTGACTTCTGAATTCGTCGAGTAAGTCGATGCCTATGATGCATGGTCTTGATAATTTAGGGACTACTAAGAAGGTCACTTGAATTATGTGATTCGGTAGTTGAATATCTGCGTAAATTTGTTTATTTAGTCTGATGGCTTTTCCTCCAAGTGGACCTACGAGAGTTACTCCGTTGATGGGTAGTGTCGGACATTCTTGCAGTCTTTCTCTGTTTTTATTGACAAATTCTTCAGATAAGCATGTTACTTCAGCTCCTGTGTCTATTAAGGCTGTTGTCAGGATTCCCCCGATGAGGATATTTGCCACATAACATTTTGAACGTTTCTTTGTTTCTATGCCTTCTGTCTCTTCTAAAAGTTCTTCTCTTGGTCTTTGGAGCACGTTATTCTGAATTACCACTTCTTGTGCCACGTCTATTTGTTGATCCTCTTTATTTCCTATAGACGTGGCTGTTGCTCGTTTCCCGCCTCTACTTCTGAGGTTATCCGTTCTTCAATGTTTTCCTGGGGCGTGTCTGTTTCTAGCTCCATGTTCCTGAGCTGATACGTTGACTGTGGATTATTTCTCCATGATCTGTTCTCGGTTGGCCTATTGGTATTCTGTCCTGGATTTCTTTCCCTCCGATTTCCGTAATTTCCTTAATTTCCTTGCGTGTTTCGCTGCCATGTGGACGTATTTTGAGGTTGTGGGTGCCTTGTTTTATCTTGAAAGTTTCCCCCTGCTTGTGTTCTCCATGATTGTTGCCCCTGAGGTATACTTATCTGATGATTGTATTTCGTCTCATCTATCCTCCTTCGTTCTCTTTCTACTACGGCTCTCTCACCTTCCCTGTTAATGTTGATTGGGCCTATTCGATCAAAATTCTCCAGTAATTCTATTAGTTCGTCGATGCGTACCTGTTCGTTCCAATATCTTTTCAAGAACTTCTCTAAGAATGTCTGGAAGTTGTTGACGTCATCCTTTATAATTTGCCACCAATCCCCTGGTGGCCCTGCTAAGGATCTTTCAATAAGGTAATGTATGTCAGTGTCTCTTGGTTTCACTGCTTCCCAGTACTGTTTCAACTGGTTTATGTAGCGAATTGGGCTTGTATCTATTTTTTGTAGGCAATGTGATGGTATTTTTTTCAAATTGTTTCCTGTACTTGTTTTTTTTTAAATTTTGGGTCATAAAAGTCAGTTTTTATTGAATCTATAACTTAATTCGTGCGGTTTTTTTTTCAAAATTTGAACGCTTATTTAAGAAAAACATGTACAATAGAATTATTCAAAGTATTGCCCATCTGAAGCTATGACTTTTTCCCATCTTTCTGGCAAATTGTGGATTCCATCCCAAAAGAACTGCGCCGGCTTGAAGGCCAAGAATGAATCATACTAATTTTTGATACCCTGTTCTCATGTGAGCCGTATTCCAGTAAGGGCGTTCTGCGTCGACCGGAACAAATGGTGATCAGAAAGGGCTAGGTCTGGGTTATAAGGCGTATGGGGTAAAACTTCCCATCCACTGTTTTCCAAATAGTTCTTAACCGGAATAGCAACATGGGGCCGAGCGTTGTCATGATGGAAAATTATTGCCTCGTGTCTGGTCGCATATTCCGGGCGTTTTTCGGCTATTGCTCTCTTCAAACGGATTAATTGTGTTCGGTAGCGTTCTCCATTGATGGTTTCACCCGGTTTTAGCAGCTCATAATACAGCACACCCTTCTGATCCCACCAAATACAGAGCATTACCTTCGCGCCATGGATATTCGGAAATGCAAAACCGCCTTTCAACGTCTCTCGGCTTGAGTTCATGTGGAACCCAATTTCCTTGCTTTTGAATGTATCCGGCTGCTTTTAAACGTTTTGAAATGGCTGCTTGAGTGACTCCCAAAGATTCTGCGAGCTCTTCTTGTGTTTGGCAACAATCTTTATAGACTAATGCTTCCAGTTCTTCATCTTCAAACTTTTTTGGCTGCCCAGAACGTTCTTCGTCTTCCAAGCCAAAATTACCACTTTTAAATCGTGCAAACCACTTTTGGCACGTTCGCTCAGCTAGAGCATGTTCACCATAAACTTCCTCCAAAATACGATGACTTTCGGCAGCAGTTTTCTTTATATTAAAGTAATGAAGAAGAAAGTTATTGAAAAACCAATTTTATTCCACGAAATTGAAAAGAAACTTATGAAAAATCAAACTATTTCATGAAAAATCGTAGATGAGAAATTAAAAGTAATTGAAAACCAAATTTTATAAGCAAAATTAAAGAAAAAAGGATCGAAACTCATTAAAAATCAAGTTTTAATTTAATGTTTCCAAAATTTGGTAAAAAACGGAAAAGGAAAAATCACCAAAACTCATAAAAATTCAAGTTTTAAACTTCAAAATCATTCAAAGTAATTGAAAATCAAGTTTTATTACACAAAATTCAAGAAAAACTCATCGAAAACCAAATTTTAGTACAAAAAATCGAAGAAAACATTATTAAGGGGTAACACGACTCTAGCGCCGTGAAAATATACCTTTTTCGATGATTTTTAATAACGATTAAAATAACGAATGCGATTAGTTTTACTTTTCCACTCGATTGTGCATACATTAAAGTGTATACAAATTTTTTAAATTAATTTCTTTTGCAAGAAAATGGCGGCATTCAAGACGTGTTAAAAAAACTGAATTCACTGAAATTGCTTCACGACCGGAAAGGTTTCTCCTATATTTTTGAACCTAGAAAGAAAAAGAAAATTTTCCCGTAATCTGGACATGATTGGCTAGACAAGAACACAGGGAAATTTTAAAAAACCACTTTTTGCAAAAAATATACACTGATGAAAAAAAATCCAGTTTTTTAGTGAAAAATCACGTGATAAATAGTTTATAACAAAAAAAGTTTTCAACTAACACATCTTTCAATAAGTCCCGGGACTAACTAAGAAAACAACATTTGTTTTGCGAAATTCATTTTTATTTATCAATGTAATCACCTTCAAGTGCGATACAATCATTCCAACGCTTATCTAACTTTTCGATACCATGCTTGTGAAATGATTTGTCCTTGGCCTCAAAATAAGCTTCAGTTTCAGCGATTACTGCCTCATTCGAGCCAAATCTTTTTCCCTGGAGCATCTTTTTGAGATCAGCAAAGAGCCAATAGTCGCTGGGAGCTAGATCTGAAGAGTATGGTGGGTGGGGAAGCAATTCGTAGCCTAATTCAGACAATTTTGCCATCGTTTTCATTGACTTGTCGGTCGTTTTTTTGCGATTTCGTCCTTCAAACGCACCAATAACTCAATGCAATAGTCGTTGTTGATATATTTTCCCTTTTCAAGGTAGTCGATGTAAATTATACCGTGCGCATCCCAATAAACTGACGTCATGACTTTGCCACCTGACTGCCGCTTCGACTCCGGAATGAAATGATGGATTCATGTTTCGTCCATAGTCACATACCGACGCAAGAAATCCTGTTTATTGCGAGTAAACAGTGACAAACAGCTCTCTGAATCGTCGACTCGTTGCTTTTGTTCCATTGTGAGCAAACGCGGCACCCATTTGGAAAAGACCTTTTTCATGCCCAATTTTTCGTTTAAAATCGTTGACGCATTTCCAGTTGATATGTTCACCATCTTAGCAATCTCACGGACTTTCAGTTTGCGGTGGTCCATCACGATTTTCAAAACTTGCTTAATATTTTCCGGAGTTACTGCTTCATTTGGCCTACCCGAGCGTTCCGCATCATTTGTATCAGTGCGACCGTGTTTGAAATGAGCATACCACCGGCAAATCGTTGTTTTCGACGGAGCACAGTATGGATAACATTTTTAAGCCATTGTTGAGCTTGCACGGTATTTTTCCCCAACAAATAGCTATGTTTTATCAACACACGAAATTCGTTTTTGTCCATTTCGTACACAAATGCAAAAGTAGCGTCACTTTCACCACAGTAGCTTTGCTGTTTATGGTCCGATTGACGTGAAAGTCAGACACGTGTCATTTAAAGGTTAGTTCTTTTGAAAAACGAAGTGGATTTGATATAACTAACGCCATCTGTGGGTTAGTCCCGGAACTTATTGAACGATGTAATTTTGAAGTTACAGTAAAAATTTCGAGTAGATTGATGAATATTTGTTGAAGTTATGTTTCCGGTCATTTTGAAAAATATGAAACTGAGAAAAACGTGTTTCAAGTTTTATTGAGTATTACTTACACACCGCGGCGCTCTTCTTTTTAAGTCGTAAAACAATGTTTTAAAATTTTTTTTTACTAACAAACCTTTTGTTTATTGTTTTTAAGGATCTAAGAAATCATTTAAATGAAAAAAAAATTTTCGATTGTTTGACAATTCTAGAGTGGTGTTACCCCATAAATTCACATTTCTTTCCACAAAATTCCAAGTTCTAATAAAAAAACAAAAGGAAATTATCAAAACTCATAAAAATCCAAATTTTACAATGGAAAATTAAGAAAAAAATTATTTAAAGTAATTAAAAATTAGGTTTTACTACGCAAAATTGAAAAGAAACTTATCAAATCATTAAAAAATCAAATTTCATTCCACAAAATTTGAATTTCCAATAATAATAAAAAAAATAAAAGAAAAAATCATCCACTCATAAAAATCCAAATTTTACTATAAAAATATACAGGGTGATCCGCCAATAGCCATAAAGTTTTGAATGTCAAATTCTTTGTCAAAAACCAAACAAGAAATCATATTGACAAAATGTTGTGCCAACAATAGTTTTCAAACTATAAAGCATTGCAATTGGCCAATAGAAACTCACTATTTCCGCGTGCCCATGAGCTTACTGCGCGAATTTTTTACCAAGATTCACTTCAGATAAGTAGAAAAATATTCTCAGCCTGATAAGAGACAAACTGTTAGCAAAGCAACATGAAGTTGAAAATCATATCACCTCATTGAGTTCCCCACGATTTAAATACGAATTACAAAAATTCCTTTCTAAATAAAAAGATATTAAGATATTATCAATGGTTAACTAGTAGTTTCTCAGAAGAAGAAACCTGATCAATTAGACCTTAATGAAAAATTGGATTAAACATCAATCAAATTGAATCGAAAGTAAACACTGTAATTTTACACTTTATTCTAAAAGATTTTGATAGCGATTTTTAGAATTCTTTCTAGTATTGAAGAATGCAATTCTAAGAGTATCGTTTTGTCCTAGAAGCTATAATTTAGCCCAATAAAGATACAAATGGTTGTAAACTGTTTAATTTGCAAGTACTAATGACATTATTGCCGGCTGAATTCTCGACAGGGTATGAGTCAAAAAAATGGAAAAAATGCAAATTTTGTTCAAATTATCACAATTCAATGTGTTCTTGGCAACAAATAGAAAGGAAAAGTTAAAATTAAGATAACTGAATTTTCCATGAGTTTGGATTTTTCATACATAGGAAAAAAATGATGCCTTTTAAGATTTAATTAGTGGTACTTACAATTAAAAATTTGTTTACTATAGTGTTTCTAACTTCATATTGGTTCGGTAACAGTTTGTCTCTTGTCTGGCTGAGAATATTTTTCTACTTATCTGAAGTGAATCTTGGTAAAAAATTCGCGCAGAAAGCTCATGGGCACGCGGAAATAGTGAGTTTCTATTGGCCAATTAAGCACATCGATCAAATAAGGGCCTCTCCGTCAGTGTGTCCAGATTTGACACGCGAACGTTACGTACACAACGCACACAGCAGTACGTAGGTGAGAATGGTTGCGTGCGCAGCTTAGTGTGTCTGCTGTTCGCAGTGGTTCTCTTACTTTTCTCTGGGCTCCTTGTACCTACAGCTGATATTGCGTGCGCGAGGAATCACATGTACGCACTGTTAGCTAAAGTTGTGTAAGTTAGATTGCTATATGAAACTCAACAGTGTGTAGGAGCACTGCTTACAAAATACAAATCGACAGCTTGCTCGGTTTTTATGTTTCTTTCGACTCTGCTGGATTCCGTGCAAAAGAGGCGCGAAAGAGTTGCCGAATTCGAAATGACGGAAGATATAATTTGAAAACTTAACCCTACAATCAAAATTTTATAATGTGTAAAATCATTTACATGATAGTTTTAATAAACAAGTGTTAATTAAGGGGTTCAATTTTTAAGCAATTTAATAATTTTTATTATAATTCACATACTAAATTACAATTACTAAACAATTTTTTTGTATGATCTTGATTCGACAAACCTTTACTATGGAGTAAAATACTTTAAATACCATATTTTGAAATACATAACATCTTTTACGTGACAGTTTCAATATATAAGTGTAAACAAAAGGTTTCTTTTCTTTTTTGATGAATAAATTATATTTACATTTTCATACGAAATTACTCATTGTGATTCTTTGTTATTAAGTAAACGTGACCAATATTATAAAAATAAAATACTTTAAAAAAAGTTTTAGAATTTTTAAAAATTTGTATATGACAATTTTAATGTATAAATGTAAATGAATGGTTTGATTATTAAAAAAAGCCAATTAATTATATCTGAATTCGCAAGCGAAACTACAAATTGAGATTTCTTTGGTATGAAGATAATTCGACAAACTTTTATAGTAAACTAAAATACTTTAAATAATTTTTTGGAATACGTAAGATCTTTTAAAAGATAATTTTAGTATATGCACTGCCATCAGAAATTACAGGTTCACTTGTACTTTTATCTACTATTAAAGCATCTTCATTTTTATAATAACACGTGATGTAAAAGATTTTAACTATTCCACAAATTTTTAATGATATTTTATTCCAAATAAATATTTTCCACTTCATATCAGAGTAATCTCAACATGTAATTTAGTATTCAAATTTAAATATAATATATTTGATATTTAAAGAATCAAACTATTTATTCACACTTCGATAGTCTCTAAATCATTTATATCCAAATACAATATAATTTATTTTTGAATAATCAAATATTTTATTTACATTTATTTGATGAAATTTTCATGTAAAAGGTTTTAAGTATTCTAAAAACTTTTTTGAGGTACTTTATTCTAAAGGAAATTTTTTGAAATTTATTTCTATCTAGACAAATTTCAAAGTTAAATTACTTATGCTAAATTAAACATGTTTTTCAATTTTTTAAATAATCAAATCTCTTATTCACACTTGTATACTAGAATTTTCTAAAAATAATTTTAGTTAATTAAGAAATTTTGTTCCCAAATATTTGATTATTAAATTTGTAAAATTTATTTTATATTATAAAACTCTTCAGATGCAATTTCATATGAACTTTCAGCAGATATTGCGTGCGCGAGGATTCACACATACGCACTGACATTTAAAGTTGTGTAAGTTTGATCGCTATATGAAATCAAAGCGTGTATTAAAGAACTTCTTAAAAATTGACAGCATGCTCAGATTTTATGTTTTTCTCGATTCCATACAAAAAGGGCGCGAAAGAGACGCCAAATTCAAAATATATTATTTAAAAAATTACCCTTCTTATTTAAATATTTTTAAAAGCATTCACCTGAAATAAATATATGAAAGATTTTATATATATTTTGAGATGTTTTAAACACTCAAAAAAATGTTTCAGTAAAAATTAATATCAATAAATATTTATGGTTACAAGACGAGATATAAAAAAATGTTTAGCTTCATGAATTAAAGCTTCAATCACAAATTTTAAATACTTAAAAAGATTTAAAAAATGTTTGAACAATCATAAAAATTTCAATTACAAAATTAGGAGCAAAATTTTTCTTAGTGAAAAAAGATAAACAAGTCAAGGAAGTTAATTTGAAGCGATATTAAGAAAATATTTTTCAATAGAACTTTTACTTATGACGTAAAATGTTTTCTATGTAGGCAAATACAATTTGTTTGATTATGGTGGGGATTTGACGAATGAGAACTTTTTTTTTAGTGAAAAATATTCTCCAAAATTTTACCACATCCAATTGGTAACCAAATAAGTGTTTTACTTTCTTAAAGTAATGAAAAAATTAATTTAAAAAATATGATATAATTACTACTGGAAAGGTACACTATCTTCTGTGCTTAAATTTTGTTTCAAATCTTTTTTCATAAAATCGCTTTTTCACCAAAATAGTATTATTCTCTCAATTTAAGGAGGTTCGACCGTGACTAGGAAGCCCTTGGAAAACGTGACTAATTCCCAGTTTAAAAAATCTGAATGCTGTTATCCTATGCATAATATTTCATAGTTTAATTAGTAGTTTCTTTTACTGTTCTTTAATACACGCTTTGATTTCATATAGCGATCAAACTTACACAACTTTAAATGTCAGTGCGTATGTGTGAATCCTCGCGCACGCAATATCTGCTGAAAGTTCATATGAAATTGCATCTGAAGAGTTTTATAATATAAAATAAATTTTACAAATTTAATAATCAAATATTTGGGAACAAAATTTCTTAATTAACTAAAATTATTTTTAGAAAATTCTAGTATACAAGTGTGAATAAGAGATTTGATTATTTAAAAAATTGAAAAACATGTTTAATTTAGCATAAGAAATTTAACTTTGAAATTTGTCTAGATAGAAATAAATTTCAAAAAATTTCCTTTAGAATAAAGTACCTCAAAAAAGTTTTTAGAATACTTAAAACCTTTTACATGAAAATTTCATCAAATAAATGTAAATAAAATATTTGATTATTCAAAAATAAATTATATTGTATTTGGATATAAATGATTTAGAGACTATCGAAGTGTGAATAAATAGTTTGATTCTTTAAATATCAAATATATTATATTTAAATTTGAATACTAAATTACATGTTGAGATTTCTCTGATATGAAGTGGAAAATATTTATTTGGAATAAAATATCATTAAAAATTTGTGGAATAGTTAAAATCTTTTACATCACGTGTTATTATAAAAATGAAGATGCTTTAACAGTAGATAAAAGTACAAGTGAACCTGTAATTTCTGATGGCAGTGCATATACTAAAATTATCTTTTAAAAGATCTTACGTATTCCAAAAAAATTATTTAAAGTATTTTAGTTTACTATAAAAGTTTGTCGAATTATCTTCATACCAAAGAAATCTCAATTTGTAGTTTCGCTTGCGAATTCAGATATAATTAATTGGCTTTTTTTAATAATCAAACCTTTCATTTACATTTATACATTGAAATTGTCATATACAAATTTTTAAGTATTCTAAAACTCTTTTTTAAAGTATTTTATTTTTATAATATTGGTCACTTTTACTTAATAACAAAGAATCACAATGAGTAATTTCGTATGAAAATGTAAATATAATTTATTCATCAAAAAAGAAAAGAAACCTTTTGTTTGCACTTATATATTGAAATTGTCACGTAAAAGATGTTATGTATTTCAAAATATGGTATTTAAAGTATTTTACTCCATAGTAAAGGTTTGTCGAATCAAGTTCATACAAAAAAATTGTTTAGTAATTGTAATTTCGTATGTGAATTAGAATATAAATTATTAAATTGCTTAAATATTGAACCCCTTAATTAACACTTGTTTATTAAAACTATCATGTAAAAGATTTTACACATTATAAAATTTTGATTTTAGGGTTAAGTTTTCAAATTATATCTTCCGTCATTTCGAATTCGGCAACTCTTTCGCGCCTCTGTTGCACGGAATCCAGCAGAGTCGAAAGAAACATAAAAACCGAGCAAGCTGTCGATTTGTATTTTGTAAGCAGTGCTCCCACACACTGTTGAGTTTCATATAGTAATCTAACTTACACAACTTTAGCTAACAGTGCGTACATGTGATTCCTCGCGCACGCAATATCAGCTGTAGGTACAAGGAGCCTTTAGCCAGAGAAAACTCAGAGAACCACTGCGAACAGCAGACACACTACGCTGCGCACGCAACCATTCTCACCTACCTACTGCTGTTGGCGTTGTGTGCGTAACGTTCGCGTGTCAAATCTGGACACACTGCTCTCCGTTCGAAAACGGGTAGAAGTATTGTCCACTGTCCAAACCGAGGCGAAAAATTTTTTTTTCAAAAAAATGTTAAACAAAAAATATTGTGATGTTCAGCTCAATGAAGCGCATCTTTTTTGTTATATTAATTTTCTTCCCTGATAATTTGTTTATTCACTGTAAAATAAACAATAGGTTTTTTCATACCTTCGAAAATCAATGCCGTTTGGAACTAAAATTGCTGAAACTCAACTAATATTCAACCGATTTTGTTGAAATTCGGTTTGTGAATTCCCATGACGCTATACTCGGCACCGAAATTACAGAATTTTCGAAAAATATGATATTATTATTATTATTTATTAATTTATCAGCAGCAGTTGGAAATCAATCAATTTATTTTCGACATGCGAGAAAGTTTTTTCCTATTGACGCTAGGAAAAACTTCCAGCGGAGGAGTTGGTGAGGATCGTTTGAAAAAGTTTTTGGAAAAAAGTGATGTTCGTTGAAGTAATACTTGATGCGATAGAAACGTTTTACTGAGAGTGCGGAACGCGCTTCGACGCGCGCCCGTTGTTCTCGTGCCCGTCTTAAAAAAAATACATTTACTTTGCATGCAATTGAGCGATGGTTGTTAAAAAATTTATTTTGAACATTCACAATGAAATTGTTGATAAGTTTCATCAGTTACAAAACCACTGACACTTATCTTTTTCAACTTATAATCTTAGACACATTACAACTTCTGACATTGCAAAATTCAAAAAGCGTCGCAAATTATGCAATATAATTTAAATTTATGTCTTTCATGCAAAATAATAGAAAATTTTTTACACCTTTTCAGGCCTTTATTTTACTTTTAAATTAATTCTAATATATTCAATAATACCGCGAGATAAAAGTGGGTTTTTTATATTCACACAGTGCCTCCAGATGGCACTCGTGTGATAAACAACAATCAGGTATTTGGTAAAAGTCTAGAACAAGTTGAAATGTCATCGCGAAAGTGTAAATATGATGCTGATGCCTTTTTTATATATGTGATCAATTTAGTAAAGTGCGAGATGAAAAATTTGATTTGAAGACATGTAGCGTTCTCTATGCAGCCTACGAAGCATATTTTAACTGCCCTGTTCGGAACCAAGACAAGCCATGGGCTCCACATGTAGCTTGTAGTAACTGTAAAAGATCTTTGGAAGGTGAGCAGTTTTTACTGAATAAAATATCATAAACATATTAATTTTTATTTCTATTTATTTTAGGCTGGTATCGACGTGAGAAAAGGTCTATGCAATTTGGAACACCGAGAATTTGTCGAGAACCAAAAGACCACGTTAACGATTGCTACTTTTGTATTGTGAATCCACGCAAAAGACGTAGTGGCAAGAATGCAAAACCTATTGAATATCCTAACCTTGATTCTTCTGCTCCAATTGCACATAGCCTGACACTTCCAGTACCTGAACCTCCGATGAAATTATCTCAGACAAGCTCATCTCTAAGTTCTAACAAAAGTGTTTCAGATGAGATATTTTTACTTACACCAGAGCAACCAAAACACCATCTTATTACTACAAAAGATTTTAACGACTTAATAGGAGATTTAAATTTGCCAAAAAATAAAGCAGAGCCTTTGGGTTCTCGTTTAAAGCAGTGAAAGTTCCTTGTTGATGTCAATATCACGGATCAGCGAACTCGGCATGAAACATTCTCAACATTTTTTACAAAAGAAGATGGGCTTTGTTTTTGTAATAACATAAAAGGTATGTTCGAAGAAATTGGGATACCTTGTGTTCCTAGAGAATGGCGTTTATTTATTGACAGCTCTACAAAAAGCCTGAAAACTGTTTCATTACACAACGGAAATATATTCCCATCTCTTCCAATCGCTCACTCAGTACATCTGAAAAAAAATTATAAAAGTGTTAAAATCTTACTTGAATCTATAAAGTATCACGAGTATAACTGGCAGCTGATTGGAGATTTAAAAATAATGGGATTTTTAATGGGATTACCGGGCGGATATACAAAATATCCATGTTTTCTGTGTTTATGGGACAGCAGAGCGGATGTTCAGCATTATGTTCGACAATCATGGCCTATAAGAACAGAATTTTGTGTCGTGAAACAGAACTTAAAATTATAGTTGATTGTTGAAGCGGAAAAAGTGTTAATGCCGCCTTTGCGCATTAAGTTAGAGTTGATGAAACAGTTCGTAAAAAAAACTGGATGAAAAATCAGAAGCTTTTGAATACTTGAAAAAAATTTTCCCGAAATTGTCAGAAGCAAAGGTTAAAACTGGAGTTTTTGTTGGTCCGCAAATTAGACAAATTTTTGCCGATGAAAAATTTCCAAACTTGCTTAATAGAGCTCTAAAAGCAAGTTGGAACAGTTTTAAAGCAGTAGTCTCTGGATTTTTAAAAAATAACAAAGCTGAAAACTACCAAGAGCTAGTTGAAAATATGTTAAAAAACTTCAAGACCATGGGTTGCAGGATGTCATTAAAAGTGACAAAATGACTAAATGAGCATGCTTATTTAGATATATTTAAAAATAACATGGGGCGTACTCAGAAGAGCAAGGAGAACGTTTCCATCAAGATATTATGAACTTTGAACAACGTTATCAAGGTCAATACAATGAAAATATGATGGAAGGAACTAGTTGAATTTAATAATAAATTCAAATGTGATAATTAATATCACGAATATTCAAGTTGCATTTTTATTAATTTTTAAAGATAAATTTATTATCATTTTTCCAAAACATCTCAGAATAAATCTGAATGTGAAAATAAACAACTTTCAATTTTTTTTAAATATGGAGTAAAATTACATATATGAATATTATAATATTTTATCTTTATGTAACGTCTTGCTTGCAAATTCAGTGTAAAATGGATTGTCCGTGAAGCCTATATACAAAATCGTTTTCTTGAAAAATAAACGCCTTCGTCCACTCGTGAAAATCATCATAAAAGTCTCGAATTTCTTAACTAAGTACAGGACAATAGTCTTCTTCAAGGAGGAAAAGAACCTCTCAGGATTGCTTATAGGAGAAAAATTTTCGGTCAGCAAAGCCACATGTCCCGAGTCGGTTTTTAAAACAGATCAGATCATTCTGTGAGAGACGCCGGTATTAAAGTCTTCACGAGAAGTTTTCATTAATGTAAAACTTGTTCGCGTTTTGCCATTGTGAACCAATTTGGCATCATTCATTAATAATAAACATTTTTTGAAAAAAATTCCGGTCGGTTCGTGTGCAAAATTTGTTATGTTTTTGATTTATCCGGTTTTTTATTCATAGTGAACTTCACGTAATTTTTCAATTCGTGATGCTGCATACTGGACTACTTCATTTTGAATTGCAAGCTATGTGATAAGTTTTTAATTTTTATTATAATTCTTTTTTGATTATCTTCTATATTGTAATTCTTTACATAAATTTTGAATTAATCTTTGAATTTATGGCACTGAAGAGGGCCCCCATATGTGGCCGAAACGTTTGCCTTTCTTTCTTTTTGCGCATTTTTAAATGTAATAATAATTTTAATCAATGAAAATAAGAAGAAACTGACCCTATGCCAAAGAAATGAACAAACATTATATGAATTTGGGTCAATACAATAATAGACATGTTACCAAACATGTCAATTTGAAACTATATTTAGGGTTTACTGAGAGAAAGTACTTATGAACATAAGAAAAAGTAATACCGTGCACTTTTAAATTATTTTCCACTATTTTGTAAGCTAGTTTGATAGTCAAAATAAATAAAAATAATATACATATATATTTGTATTGTTTTATCATAAAATAGAAAATTAAATTTCGAGATTTTTAAAAATATCTTTCAAACGTTCTGGATATAAAAGCAAACTTTTTCATGCCGTATAATTTTTTTTCATTCAACTATGATCCAATCTACTGAAATTTCATACATTAATGTCAATGTCAACTTTTGTGTTGACCCGTGATTAATTGAATCCCAGCGCAGTCGAAAGTGTCTCTTTTTCCACAAAAAGATTTTCAAATTCTTTAAATATTGAATTAATTTGTATTATTTGCGATATAAGAGTTTGAAATTGCCTACGAGGACACCTGTCGACAACGTATCCTATCTGATACGTAACTAGTGATCCTCTGATAATGTATGCAGTGACAAAAATTTCAAATTCAACTAATTAAATTTAAAATATTTATTATACATTTTTATTATAACTACTTATGAAGTTTATGTTGCGAGCGTATCAAGGCGGCGGGATTTTTCCAAAAAAAAAACGTAATAATGAATTATTAATTAAATTTGTTAAGTATTAATCGTCTCAAAATGCAATTACTAATTACTCCCCTCCAGTGTACCCTAGGTCATCAAAAATTTAACCAAGTCATTTCTGGCTTAATGTTCACCAGTGATTTCAATTTTATCAATATCTGAACGGTATTTCCATTTACGACAGTACTACCTTAAGGAAGCTAAGAAGTCAAACTAATGCTATTTTCAAAGTCTAATTAAAAAGTAAATATCAAGATATAAATAATTTTTTTTCATGGGATATTTATAACAATAAGATAGAATACAAAAAATATTTTTTTTTGAAAAATTCCAATATACAATTATATAACTAAATAAACAATTAAACAAAAAAAAACTTTTTGCAGTAATATCTTCTTTTCTAATAATGGGGATTGAAATTTTCAAAGTGCATTGTGTTCGTAATACTTCCCTCTCTGGGCTGAACTTGTTTAAATGTTAAAAAATGGAAAATTTTTCAAAAAATTCAAGAAAATTTTAAAGAGTGAAAATTTTTCACAAAAAATTCATGTTTACGAATTTTTTTCTCAAAATAAGAAATTTTCACAGCTTAATACGGAGGTTCAGTCCGTAAAGTAACATGTTCTGCGAAAGCAGAAAAATTTTCAAACCGATCTGAACCTCCGTTTTTTTACAATCACTGCAAAACGGAACAAAAAATAAGATTTCCTGCGGCCCGTCAATTTTTGCGAAAGGCGCTCAGCCTTTTTGTCTCTCATATTTTCATTTTTCATCTAAACGATTTAAAACTTTCGCATTTACCTTTTGAATAGTAATTCTATTGAAAAATGCAATAAATAAATAGTATATTACATTACAAGGGCAGAAAGTTGAGAAAATGGTTGATTCAGGAAGGGAATTCCCAATCTTGCTACTTTACGCCAAATAGTTATTAACTTAAAATTATTATTGTGTATCTTTATCGTTAAAATGTTATTGGTTTTGATGTACTTTAACATAAAAATGGTAAATTAAAGTCAATGCAATCGTATATTATGAAAAACTGGTATATATTCATATCAAATTAAATAACTTTTCGATCAAAATATATCAAAATTAAAGTTAAAATTATTAAAATATATACATGCGTATACTAAAAACCAAGTTAAAAGCTGTATTCTTCTCAAGATGAAGGTATTTTGAATGTCATATGCGCAACTGAAGAACAAACTTCCATTATATGCAATGAAAGTTTAATACAGAAATTTCTAACAGTATTCCTACAAATTTTACCTGAGTAATAATTTACCAAACTAATTCGAAATTAAAACTAAAATTTGAATAAAGGCAGGATCACTATAAATATAAATGACGAAAACTAATAGGTAAATATCTGCAGGCACTTATATAACCGCATGTGTTATATTTCTATATTCTACTTTATATTATATTGTTTTAGGTCATTAATGTAAATAATAAAAACTAACACGTGAATATCTGTATGCATTCATATAATTATACGTTTTGGTTTGTATAAATTTTAAATTATACTATATTATGTTTCAAATATATATGCACTACATGTATATATATATATATATATATATATATATATATATATATATATATAAATAGCTTAGAATTACAAAACAGCGCAAATTCTTCAAAATTTTAATTCATGCTGCTTCCAAATTAAGGTAAACTGTAGGAAAATATTATAAATTGGTACAGGATTAAGATGACTGGAAGGTAGGAGCAAGAAGGAGAACACAAGGCTTGATGGAATAAATTAACAAACGAAAATTGTGAAAAATAGTATACTAGCGCACAGTCATTTTTTTTAGCTTTATTTGGCTACGTCGTGAGATGAGAAAACGTTAAAATCAGACTCACAACGTGAAAAATCCCTCAAACACGAGTATCAATTATGATTAGTTTTTCCATAGTTTCTAAATAGTTTCCATCTAGTTTTTTCATAGTTTTCCCTATATTCCCTCCCAAAATTTCCTATTACGTTTTTGTTAAACGCATAAGTACTACGATACTTCTACTATAAATACCATAAACAAACTTGGATAGCTACAAGATACCATAGACAGTGCATACGATATTTCTGAAAAGGATCTGAACCATTGTTTTTTCTAATTATGGAAAATATTTAAGGTTTCAGAATCCAGAATTAATAATCTAATGAATCGATTCGATTATGTTATATCGATATTTGATTTATTGGTGTCATGAAATATGAGCCAAAAATTTTAACTATATCAGAATCATTATGTAATACACTTATCAAAACTTTTGGTGCTTAAATTTTCATGAAATCAATTTAATTTAAAAAACTTAAGTGAAAATGAAAGAAGTAATTATAAATGAATTAAGAAAAACCATGATTCAAGAATTTATTAAACTTACAGAATCTATATAACTAGATTATGTGAAACTTTTAAATAAATTATATAAACTAGTGGATAATCCTTAAAACAAATAGTGATTAACACTGCGGAGCATGTACGAAAACTTCGTAACGAACAGACAAAATACGATTAAACACGATTGCAGTACGATGAATTTTTAATATCACTAGTTTATAAGTGTAATCCACTATTTTGGATTTAGAGAGTAATAAAATAAACTGTAATTGTATTTTGTATGTTTTTAATTGATTTCAATTATTAAATATAATAACGTGGTACATCAGTACATTGAAAATTCACCAAGTTTTTGAAATTAAAAAATGTTTATGTGTTCCCAAGACGCAGATTACTTTCATTTAGAAACTTTTAATGCACGCTTTCAAACTTCAACCTACTTTTCTGAATTTTACTCAACTTTGATTCGTTTTTGAACATTTAATGTATCACAAATAATTACAGTGATACTATCGTGTTTACCACAATGTTTACCCGTCACACGGGCGATTTTTAAGTTTCTTCCTTTGTATTTATAGAAATAAATAGAAATAAATTCTCACTGATGAGGACCCTAATCTGAGTCGAAACGTTTGAAAATATGAAACTTTGAGTTACATTTTTTCTGAACCCCAAAGCCAACTAAGAACATCAACAATATTTGAATATTAATACTAAGGGCCGATATAAGTCCTGTTCATTATTATTCACATTATGGGCAATCAAAGTAAACGAAATGGAAATGGTTTCCTTACGATAATTAAGAAGAATCACGGCGAACATGTCGTCTCATATATGAAAAACCTTTTACGAGCCAAAATACAACTCTCAATCAAATTCCACCAGAGGATTCTTTTGCTTTGCAGCAGGAAAGAGAAGATACTACTCAAACACTTACAATTTAAATCATCTCACCTCGTATCTTTTGATAATGCTAATATTACACACATTCTCACGTCAGCGTTGTATAAATTTCATTTGTAAACTTTAAATTTAGAAATCAAAGACATTTGCATCACCATCCATAGACTAAGTAAAGAGATTCAATTCAATGAATGAAAGTAGTTATATAGGGCCGGTTCTAGATACAAATTCCTGTAACCGACATTTACCGACATCGAGAAGCTTCGATTGGTTCTGTTCCAAGCTAAGTCTGGAAGTTTCAAGAAGGAGTTCGAAGCATATGACGTCACACTATACCCTTGATAAATTGTTTATTAATGAATGGGGGGTGGGGTGGGGGTCATCTCTTTCGGGAAACGTTTATTTCAAAGACTTTAGAAGTTGGTTTAACCTCTGTACGTATGGAATGTAAAGGACAAATGTTAAAAAATATTTCCTAGAAAAATAAAAGCATGTGACGGACAAATATTGAAAAATATTTCTCAGAAAAATAAAGGCATATGGTTAATTTAAACACTCTCAGGATGTTTAATGTAATAAATTTGATAAAATTTTTTCTGATTAATTTAGACGTGGAGTATGTGTGAAATGATTTCGTTTTTAGAGCTTGGATTGTTTATGCTAATAAAATTGATATGACATCTCCCAGTTAGACTGCAGTAATCTGATATCTTACGTTTATGACATTAAATCACATTCGGGATATGTGAAACATTTACCATTATAATAATATTTCTCAGAAAAATAAAGACATATGGTTAATTTAAACGCTCTCAGGATGTTTAATGTAATAAATTTAATAAAATTATTTCTGATTAATTTAGATGTGGGGTATGTGTGAAATTATTTCGTTCTTAGAGCTTGGATTGTTTATGCCAATAAAATTGATATGACATCTCCCACCAGAAAATAAAGGCATGTGAAGGAAAAATGTTAAAAAATATTTCTCAGAAAAATATAGGCATATAGTTTAAGAGACCGCTTCTGGAGTCGAGGATATGTCGTCTCTTGTTGAAGGACAAGTAATTGATTGAGATAAAAAGAATTTTGATTGTTTCCTATGAAAGGGGTATGTAAATCCCCTCCAAAATCTTCTCGAAAAGTCTAGATGCTTCTAAATGCTTCTAGAGATTTTTTAAGGAGAAGTGAAGAAAATTAACTGTTATAAGACAAAGGGAAAAAGGGGGGATAATGGATATAAAAAAGGAGCGATACATGGTGTCTCCACAGTCATTTTAAGACATTACTTGAATGGACAAATGTAAAAATCGCAAACGCGAAATAAAAGTTCGAATAAATAATCTCTTAAAAAATATCAAAGAGATAAAGCATTTAATTGAAGTTAGATCAGATATTAAAGAAATATCAAAAAATTTCAAAAGTATATCTTTATCTGATAATGGATTTAAAAAAATTGAATAGAGCTGCTACCATCCTGCCTATCAAGAGCCTCAAGGAACTAAAGGTTGGCGAATTCTACTAAATTACGGGTTTGCGAAGAGTGCCTACAAAATACGGATCTAAAATTGCTGCAGATATTGAAAATACCTTTGTGATTTTTCCCCCCAACGAATACTGACACTATTTCAAGCAGATGAAGATTATTATCAAGAATTAATTCGAGAAATTGCTGTTGGAGAGGTACGTTTAAAATTTCTAGGCGGCCAATACAATGAATTTGAATTGCATTCATCAGTGTCCGAAAACAATTGAAATCAAAAATGTCTTACGTTCCGAAAAAGCAACTATTACTTTCTACTACGTACAACTTGAATTCATCATTCACAAAGAAAGCAGTCATTGGTGCAGAATTATGTAAAAATGGAAGTTTAAGTGCAAGATTAAAATTGATCAGTAGTCATCCACAATCAAATATTTCTCTACACCCTGAAGAATGGAAGCTGTTAAATAGTTTTTTTGAAGAAATGAAACTTTTTTTCCACAATGAAATGAACACCCAGATAATCAAGTGTCAAACACTTCTTCTCCGATTCGTCGTTTTGAACAACCAGCGTTTGGTGTCACTGGAACGTGTTCCTAGCAACTCATTATCACCACATCCCTTTACAATGAATGAATCAATGTTTCTGATCTTGAGTGAATTGAGTCCTTGCATCGAACAACATCTTGAAGAATTATCATCATCAAATCTACAAAATGTTAAAAATGTGATTGTTAAAATTATTGGTGAAAGATTGTGATGTAATACTGACTATAAATGTGTGAAAAACTTGGAAACTTCTTTGAAAAAAAATTATTCTCAAGTTTTGAAAAAATTGTTAAAAAAGTGTGTCAATTTCCCACATACGAAAGTTTTATTTTTTGAAATAATTACTTTTCACTCAAAACAATTATGTGAGGAAGTTGTAAAGAGTTTGCCTAGTATTCAAAATATTCGTTCAAGTTTTATTAATTAAATATAATTTTGTATGCGTGTGAGAGGGAGAAGCAGGAAAATAAAAAAATTAATGCTTTTTAATTTGTCTACTTATTTATAGAACATTTATTCTTAAGAAATAGATACAAAAATTGTTTACATACTATATTTCATTTATCTATCCAACTATTATGTGAATTATCAAAACCTAACCATTTTACATATAACTTATTTCCACGTTTCTTAAGCACTTTTTCTACCAAATAAATGTTGGGATTCTTAACTTTGCTTAATTCCTGTTCATAAAAGCTACCAGATATGGGTTTATTTTGATAATCATTGAGAAAGTACGTCGTTGGTTCAGAATCTCTTACTTGACTAATTGTAAATATTTCTGTTGTCCAATTAGGTGTATAACCTTTTTGAAATGTATGTTTAAATTTACTTATTCTTACTTCATCACCAATTTCAAAATTTGGTTTTCTTCTCATAGTTTTTATTTGGAACTTTTTATAAATATTAAATAAAATTTGTTTTTCATTTTCTTTAGTAACATCTTTTGGTTTTATTTTTATTGTTCGATGTCTTGTATTATTGTAAGAGGAAATAAGATCTGTTAAAATATCAAACCATTTATAATTTCCCTGCAAACTAAATTGTATCCACATTTTATTTTTTAAAGTACGGTTAAATCTCTCACATATTGATGCTTTCAAATTACTAAACGTAGAGTATAAATTAATATTATAATTTTTCATAAGATTACTGAAACTTTTATTATAAAATTCTTTTCCTCTATCTACATGTAAATTTTTCGGTATACGTCCTTGGAGTAGCACTGATTTCATTGCTGTTGTGACGTCATCTGCATTCTTACTTTTCACAGGAATAGCCCAAGCAAATTTTGAAAATATATCAACAATAGTTAAGATGTATTTATAACCTTTATTTTTCTTCTCGTAAGGTAGCATTTCAACGAGATCTGCTTGCCAAGTTTCATCAATACCACGGATATCCACATGTTGTCGTTGGTAATTTCTTCTAGCCGGTTTATGCAGTTCTTCAACCAACTGCAGTTTCTCTGTGTTCATTTTTAAGTCTATGCAGTCTGACATCCAATTGTGAAATGAGCTCTGAATTGCGAAGCACTAATAGTTGAGTCGATTTATGATCAATTTGTATATTTTTCAATTTTTGATTGACAGTTGATTTGAGGACATCAATTATCATATTTTTGTTAAAAATTTCAGTTTGCAATGAAGCAATAACATTATGGATGGTATCAGTTTCTTTTTTTATTAAATCTAGAACCAATTGCAAATCCACTGCATCATTCGATTCTTCAGCTCCAGCCACGTTGCATAGCCTCTTTCCATCTAGATCGTAATTTCCTGAATTGGTAACCTTGAATCCAATTCCCGGAGGACCACGATTGGAGTTTCCAGTTTGTCTAAAAAGACGTCCGAATATATCGATACTCATCATAAAAATGATACAATTAATAAAAAATTCACTAATAAATAATCCCAGCTTCTCGTAGTTCTTCAACGATTGATATAATTTCATTTGTATGACTTGAGTTACCAGCTGCTTGGGATGCTAAAAGTAAACGTAATCGATCTACCAACTCATTAGGATCATCCCAGTAAATGTAATCCAACTGGTTTCCCTCTTTAGCAACCATGTACTGAGGTATCATACCTCGACCTGATATATCTTGTCTTTTACTTCGTCTATCATTATTTCTAGCAGGGGATGTGAGGATTATTTTTTCAATAAAATGTTTATATTTAAAGGACTTACTATCACGAACCTCGTTAGCTGCTTTATAGTGTTTTTTATGAGCATTCGTTGCGAGAATAATTTTTCTATAATTTTCAAGATCATCAGAACTTATTAGATTCTTCAGGAATTTTTTTAAATAAAAGTTCAAGTAAACCTTTACTTATTTGGAAATTTGAATCACCCACGTGAATATAGTCCTGACTGAAACTTATTGGCGAATCTCCAATCATTAATCTATCCTTGGTTAATTTCCGTACACCATTTATACTATCAAGTTCTTTACTTCTTTCACCTAACAATATAAGATAATGTTTAATATTATCATCCCATGAAGTAGAAGATGTTTTTTTATTATTTTCAGTGTCATCGACATTTAAAAATTCTGAATTATTGGAATCTTCTCTTTCATCTACTCTTTCATCAGTAGCTGACATAAAAGTTACATCACCATCGTGATCATCATCATTATCATAAATATTTTCTATATCTTCACTTTGCACTTTTTCAACAGAATTAACTGTTTCCCTTATTTTGAAACCATCAACAATTTTTTCAAGGGGGGTAACAATAGGTTTAAAAGTATTATTAAGTGTCTGTTCAATTGCTTCCTTGCCCAATTTTATTAATTTATGTTTACGTCGAATTGCATCACTAGCTATAGCAATTTGCTGCAAAATATCCGTTTCATTTTTATGAAAGTTTTCGTTCTTCAAAGACATCTTATTTCATCGAAGTCTAAAGTGCAACTAATTCTATAAAGTATTAGGATACACTTTTTTATTAATTTCTCAAATTTATAAAACAATCAAAGCATTCACGATATCTTCCTTGATTAATTTCATTATCTTTGTCAATAACAAGAAAACCATATTTATTATCCCAACAAGCTGAACATAACTCTTTAAATTTTGAAAACGACATATCCGTGTTTACGTGATCATCATAGATATGTTTAAGATTCATTTCATCCTGCTTAAAAAGTACTAAGAAATTAACGTTATCACGAATTAAATGTTTTGGAATTCGTGCGTACGTTTGACACAAGTAAAAACAGTCAATGAGTCTATGTCTACCCATGGAAAAAAATGCTCGAATGTTATCTTGTTTATCACATGCCACATCATCAAACACGATTATTGAGTTAGGTTGTGCTTCATTCGGTTGAACAACTTCTCCATGTTCATTGAAAGGAAAGTATTTTATATCATTCACCGATTGTAGAACTTTTTCTAAAAATTTGTATTTAGGTTGGTTCAAAGATTTTGAATAAATGTAGATATTTTCAAATCTTAATCCGTTTGGGTGTGTTAGTAATGTAAGTAACGCATTCGTTTTCCCACAATTGGATGGACCGCAGAAAATTGCGCGTACACTGTTTGGTAATAAATTCCCATGACGCTTTTCTTCTCTTTTCCAATCTAGTGTGAATTTGTCAAAATTTGCAACCGGTAATTTCATAGATTGTGTTTTAAACTCCATCTTGATAACAACTGACTTGAGTACTATAAATAGCATGCTTTTAAAGGTTTTCATTTCAGTCTGAAAAGTTTTTTTGAACAGATATAATTATGGTTACAAAGAAAGATATATCCAGTTGTACAAAAGCTTTCAAACAAAATAGACGTGGTAAAGGACTATTAAATAAAGTTATTAATAACCTTCCTGTAGAATTGCACATCCCTGGTTATCAATATTGTGGCCCTGGGACTAAATTAACAAAGCGATTAACACGTGGTGATCCTGGTATTAATCCCCTTGATACAGCTTGCAAGGAACACATTTTATATTCTCAAAACAGAGATAATATTTCAGCAAGAAATACAGCTGATAGAGTTTTAGCAGAAAAAGCGTGGGATCGTGTGTTAGCAAAAGACGCTAAAATAGGTGAAAAGGCAGCCGCTTGGGCAATAACGAATGCCATGAAAGTAAAATCAAAACTGGGGATGGGGGTCACGAAAAAGAAAAAAAGATTGGGTTCGTCATTGAAGAAAGTTGTTACAGCAGCTAAAAAATCTATGATCCCTAGCAAAAATGCTCACAGTGTTATCAAATTAGCACTTCAGGGTGCACGTGCAGCTGTGAAAAAGGCTGGTGGAAAACGCAATGTAAAAAAGCCTCGAATTCTTCCTGTACCGAGTAAAGTTGGAGGCTTTCTACCTTTTTTGGTACCTGTTTTTGCAGGTCTCAGTGCCGTTGGGGCGTTAGCAGGTGGGGCTGCTGGTGTAGCTAAGGCTGTCAATGATGCAAATGCAGCTAAAAAACAACTTGAAGAAAGTAAACGCCACAATCAGATGATAGAATCTATAGCATTAGGAAAAGGCTTATACCTTAAGCCATATAAGGAGGGCTTAGGTCTTCACATTGACTCTCAAGTAAAAAATTCAGAAAAGCTAAAAAAAAGTCGAAATAAAATTACCACATCGAGCTCTAACTGATTTCGATTTGGTTAAATATGCAAAGTCTATGAAAATACAACACTTTCGAGGTGTTTTCCAGGTACACATTGGGTTGCATATAAGAAAATTGGTAATGATGTTGAATATTTTGATAGCTTTGGTAACCTTCGACCACCTTCAGATCTTGTTAAATATCTTGGTGTTGATAATATAAAATATAATCATGACAGGTATCAGAATTACAATACATTCGTGTGTGGTCATTTGTGTCTCAAATTTTTATGTAATCAGTTGAAATTGAAAAGTTTGTACTATCTATATAAATGAGTAAATTAATTAATTTTACTTCAGTCAAAAATTAACCATCATCATGGATGATTCATTTACCTTGACATTATCAGGAAATTCATCTGTATTAGAAACGCAATATTTTCCACCAATTGAACTTTCACTTAGTAAAAATTACGTTCTTGGTCTCGTTGAATTTCTAACTTTCAATTCGATTCCAAACATAGACAAAAGTCAAAATAAATTTTATGTGGGAAAAGAAGAAATTGTTATACCTACAGGTAGTTATGAAATATCAGATATTCAGAAATATTTACAGAATGTCTTAGTTAAAAAAGGAATAGAGATCCATATTAAGCCTAATAACAATACTTTACGTAGTGAGATTCTTTGTAATCGCGAAATAAATTTTATAAAAGAAGATTCAATAGCGTATTTATTGGGATTTGAACCTCAGATACTTGAAGCTAATAAAGTACATAAATCAAATTTACCAGTGTCCATAATAAAAGTAAATTGTCTGAGAATCGAGTGCAATATTACTACAGGTGCATACATCAATGATCAGAAGGTGCACACTATTCATGAATTTTTTCCGGTAGTACCACCAGGATATAAAATAGTTGAAGTGCCATCACACGTCATTTACTTACCAGTTGCTGTCAAGACAATAGATCAAATTCAATTACGAATAGTCGATCAAGATGGAAATTTGGTGAATTTTCAAGGTGAAACTATAACAATCAGACTGCACATTAAATCTCTTAAATAATAATGGGAATTATATTTAATAGAAAAATCGGTTACGGTTATAATAGTAGAGTAGAATGCCTCAAAAAAGTCAGTCACAAACCTGCATTCAAGGTGCTAAGACCTCACAACATTCAGCTTCTGAAAAATCTAGGTCTCAAGGTGATAGCTCAAGGAAGGAAAAAATAAAAAAAATAAAATTCTTCTTCTGCAACTGCTTCATCATTTGCAATGGAAGAGGAAATACTAAATATCTCAAGACCAATTGTCTACGACGAATCTATTACACATTATGAGGTGCATGCGCATCTACCTTACGCGTCATCAACCACCAATAACAGTGATGAAATTCGAATTTCTGTTCAAAATCAAGACCATTGCCTTCTACCAAGTAAAAGTTCTCTCCATATTCAAGGAAAATTAGTAAAAGAGGATGGAACTCCAGTTAATAATACCAGATTCATCATTAATGCTATCTGTCATATTTTTGAAGAAGCACGCTATGAACTGAACGCTGTAGAGATTGACAAAAATAAAAATGTTGGTCTCACGAGCTTGATCAAAAATTATTTATCAGTTTATGAAGCTCAGAGCAAATTCCTAGAAAATGCAGGCTGGTTTCCATCAAGTAATGCAAATACATCATTAACTGATGATGCTGGAAATTTTGATATCTCGATACCGCTCAATACAATATTTGGTTTTGCTGAAGATTATCAAAAAATTGTAGTGAATGCTAGACATGAATTAATACTAACACGATCAAGAAATGATGTGAATGCAGTTATACAAACAGCTGATGAGCAGTTCAAAATTATAATCGATAACATTGAATGGTTACTTCCCAGTGTTAAATTGTCAGATGCGCGAAAATTCAAATTATTAAAATATATTGAAAAGGATCCACTTATTCCAATTTGTTTTCGTACTTGGGAATTATATGAATATCCAATGCTACCAATTACAGCGAATCATGTTTGGACTGTTAAAACGTCAACACAATTAGAGAAACCCAGATTTGTTATTTTAGGGTTTCAAACAAATAGAAAGAATGTTTCTAGGAGAAATGCTAGCCATTTTGATCATTGCAAAGTAACTAATGTAAAGCTATTTTTGAACAATCAAAGTTATCCGTATGGTAATCTTAATCTTGATTTTGATAAAAAACAATACGCTCTACTCTACGAAATGTATACTAATTTTCAAGCAAATTATTATGGAAGAGAACCTCAAGCATATTAATCAAAGAGTGATTTTTTAGAATTTGCTCCTTTAATAGTTATTGATTGTTCAAAGCAAAATGAATCTTTGAAGTCTGGTCCAGTTGATATTCGCTTAGAATTTGAAGCTAAAGAAAATTTCCCTGCTCAAACTGCTGCATATTGTTTAATTTTGCACGGTAGGGTAATTGAATATGAACCAATAAGTGGTGGGATTAAAAAACTTATATAAATTGTCTTGATATCTCTTAAATAAGTTAGTATCGGTTAAGATGGAGTACATAGTTGACATTCAAGGATTCAGGTTGCCTATTAATGAATTTATAATTAAAGAATTAGCAATTCTCCCAGTTTATGATAATAATGAATCAGCAAGACCTTTTAATTTTCTTTTCCAACCACCTTGTGAGTGGACCTCTATATCTTCAAAGTACAGAAATTTAAATCGTTGGTTGGAAAACAATTTGCATGGTATAACATAGACTTCTGGTAATGTGCCTTATACGTTGTTGAAAATAATACTTACAAAGATTTTTAAAAATGCAACGAAAATCTATGTAAAAGGACTAGAAAAAAAGAATTTTTTGAAATGTTTTGTTAAAAAATCAATAAAAATTATTGATTTGTATGAATTAAAATGTCCTCCGCTTCAATACTTTATTAATGAATCAAAAGGTTCAATTAAATGTTTCCATCATAATAAAAATATACAAAATTTTGACTGTGCGTTGCGAAATGTAATACTTTTAAAATTGTGGTTACATAAAAATTATAAAATAGAAAGTAAGAATAATAATAATATTTGTCAATTAATTTAAAATTATAATCCAAAATTTTGTACTGCTATATATTGATAACAAATGTGTACTTTTTGAAAATTATAATTCAATAAAAAAAATGTATTTAATACAAGAAAAACTGTTCTTTATTCTTCAACCCATCGTAGTATAAAATTGTGGTAGGTCAGCAGTGTGACTGAACTTTTCTATATACAAATTCTGAAGATATCACATGATTATTATCATCATTGTGTGTTCTAGCATTCCATTACTGATCAATGAGGCCGGAGTTCCATGTCGATGTTAGAAAATCATAAGTGAAAGAGACTGTATATATGTGTCTCTCATTCTAATTATTTTTCTGCTTTACGACGAGTATAAACACCGTCATGGGACAGCACCCTAAGAATATAAAGAATACATTCATACAAAAAGAATCTCGCTACCTACTATTAAAAATGACCAATTGTTAGTATTTTAAAGTTAAATTTAAGAAATATTTGAATTAAAAAGCATATTTTCAAATTTAAAATACGGTTGGTGAAAAATTACTATACTTCAATTCATTTTATTACAAAAATTTATATTTAAATACAATTCGTCAACTAAAAACTGAACAATTCTGATGAAACAGACTTTTTTTATGAATAAAAATTATTTTTTCAATAAAATGAACCATCGTAAATAAAAGTGGGGAAAGGTGGTGGAATGAAACGACACAATTTAATTTTTATATTGCAAAATTTTCATCATATATTTTTATTTTTATATAAATTTGTTAAAAAATCACATTTTTTTATTTTTTACAAATATTGATAATATATTGTGAAATATTTTTTAACTTTTTTTGGTTTTTATAATTTTTTAAAAATAAGACCACTGTCTTCTTCATCTTTTTGGAGCATGGTAAACACTCCGCCAAACTCCATCAGAATTAGCGCCTGTGGGTCTGCAATGAATCTCGACACTGCATCACTGCAAACCTCCTTTAAGATGCTGTATGAAGTAGACCTCATCCACTCCTCGGGAATTTTCACTGTCGTTAAGATGTGGACATAATCCATGATCTGAAACAAATATTTTGAATATTATTATTATTATTTTATACTTAAATTTGAATGAAAAAATAAATGTTGCAAATTTGGAACAGATTATATGTTCTGAATGTACTTTAATAATTTTTCTTTTCTTATCTGAAGCATCAAAATATCATGAATTTTTTAATATCACAATTATATCAAACAATTTTATTCAAAGAAAGTATGCTCAAATTCTGAACACTCAAATTCTGAACAGTCAAAAAAATTTAATCGCAATTTTGAATAAAATTGACCGAGAATGTTGTTAGTTTAAATAAATTAAATGCATGAAAAATTAGTTGATGATTTTATTTTTCAAGTTATTTCGAAATTAAAATTTTTCATAAATAACTATAATTAGATAAAAAATCTATTTATTTTAATTTTATTTAAATTTTACTACTTATATATTAAAGACTATTTAAATTAATAACATTTTTCAATAAATCATAAATATCAAATAAAATCATTAAGTAATTTTACATGTATTTGAAATTAATACTGTAAATTTGATTTAATAAAAATTATAAAAATATATACCCATCTGTATCAAATTACAAAAAAAGTTTTTAATTTTTTTAAGATGAAAGTATTTTAAATTTAATATAAGTTACTAAAAAAAACTTCCATTACATAAAATGGAAGTTTAATACATAAATTTTTAACAGTGTAAAGTTCTAATATATGTATCACAATTCTTTGGAAGATTTTTCATCTAATTATAGTATTTTATGAAAAATTTTAAGTTCAAAATAACTTAAAAAATAAAATCAAGTAATTTTTCATGTATTTAATTTTTTAAGTTAACAACATTCTCGATCAATTTTATTTTAAATTGCAGTTAAATTTTTTGGAGGGTTTAGAATTTTAAGCATATTTTCTTTGAATAAAATTTTTTGATATAATTGTGATATTAAAATCTAAAGATTTTTTCATGTTTCGATATAAAATAAGAAAATCACTTACAGATATATCCATGAATATAAAAAATATCCCAACTTTTGCAAAACACTTCCACACATACACTTTTTTCACAAAATATTGTAAAAGTTTTTAGAATATCTTACTGTTTTTTTTGTTTTTCACTTCCTTCCTTTTTTTAAATCTTCACTTTGTAAAGAGTTAGAGCTTCTGATGATGATGAATTTAGTAATGGTTTCTTCCCGTTGTCACCTCCTTATATATTCCAGAGCTTGTTTACAGTAATATGATCCTCTTGTGATAAGTTCAGCTTCAGAAGAATATTTAAGAGTATATGTTATAGAGAGACATCGAAAAAGATGCTTTTGGACTTTCTTTAAATTATTTCATAATGTAGCCCCATGGAAAAGTGTCTGTTTTCCCAGGATGAAGCATTCTTTTATCATCATACCAACTCAAGGCTATTTTATTTTGTTTAATCGTATGCACTTCGTGCTTTTTACTTCGAATCAGGAATTGAGTCTTGACAAGGTTTTTATAGGAAAATAGAGACTGCTTATAATCTTCAAATGTTATTTCTTTCAAAGTTGACCCTTTAACGCCTTTAGCCTTTCGTTTTTTTTCTTGATCCCCCTGTACTTTAAATGCATATAGTTTTGATCGCAATCCAATAAATTCTAACATAATTTTCCCATTGTTCTCATCTTTCATTAAACCTAAAACTTTTTTATTTGCAAGAGGAATATCATAAACATTGTTTGGAGGATAATCAGACGTATCGAATTTATGAATATCTCTTCGAATGTAATTATAAAAATCTGGAACTGTGATATCATATATTAGACTGTCTGTATCTGTATAAAGTAATTTTGCATTATTTCCGAAATTATGTTTCATATAATTATAATGAAAATCATAAATCATTATTTTTTATATATTAAGAATGGTAAAACCTGTATAAATTGGTTTGTTAAAATTTACTTTTAATCGATTAAGCTCTATTAAAACCATATTTTCATCAAATATGGTGCAGCTGTGAAAATTTGGTTTTGCTATTAGAGCTTTTGCGCCATACCTCCCCTCCCACTTTGTAACTAATTTTACATCTTTATGCTTCCTAACATTTTCCATCGTTTTTCCAAATACAGAATTATTCATTAATTTATAAAAATTTTTCTCAAAATCATTGTCTGATTTTTTTCTTAATTCTGTATTCAGATCAATGTAGCTTTTTAACCAAGGTTTTTGATCAAATTTCAAAACTCTATGAATTTTTGTTAATTTTACACCCAAACTTGAATACAATTTAAAATTTCTATAGTGAACAATGTAATTTTTTTTGGGTAATAGAGTTGTCATCAGTTTTGAAATTTTACATTTTGAATTGGGGGCTATGAAATGCTCTGGACATAAAGGTAAATCTTTATGTGAATCATGAAGCTGTTCTGGATATTCAAAATCCACTTCGAGTATGAAACCGACAGTTGAATCATCAGGAATGTTTAAAAAATCAATCATTGAAAAATCTTCTACCCATTCAAAATTTCTGTAAGGTAAAAATTCGCTAATAGCTGCACCGTACTGATTATTAATATCAAAGTACATAATATATGATTCAGGTAAATTTGGATCAAAATTGGACCCCATATATGGATTATTTGCTTTTGCATATCTATTAGAGCATTGAGAGACACCACCTCTAATAGCACTTTCGATGAACAATAACATTTCAGGATCGGTCAACAATTCGAGTTCTATTTTAGTAAATTTTAACATTGCATCAAAAGCAAGTCCAGGTGCCGTGTAATAATGCAATGGATCTAAATTATATGTTTTTAAACAATGGTGTCTAAAATTTTCAAAAATATCAGATAAAAGTAGGACATCAGTTTTGAGGTGAAGATCTGAATATTCACCTAAAGTTTTCAAGTTGAAAGTTTCCCAAACTCTACGAGCATGCTGATAATCTTCATTAGAAATACTTGAATTATTTAATTTACAGAAAAAAGCCTCTTTTGGGGGTAATTGATGTTCTTCTAATTTCTCCCAATTGTCAATATAACTGTATGGAAATACACCTTTTCTAGTCAGTAAATTAAATTCATTATCATTCACACAGTGTCTTTTTGTTATTATTTTTTCATCATTATTGAGAAATAATGCTAATTTTTCAAGACTACTCGGCATAAATCGAAAAGAGTCAATAAATCGTAGCTTTACATTAGTTTTTTTAACATTTTTTGTGAAAGAAATGTATTTTTCCTTATTTATTGGTAATAAACTGACATTTCCCTCAAAACTTGTCGCTAAAGCTTTGATAAAAAAATGGGAATCATAACCTGATAAATTATGAAAAACTACTGGAATCACGTGTGAATTCTTGTAATTTATATTGCAACCCTGATGAGCAACACCGCGATATTTGCTTGTAAAGTGTCAATGATCACGGTGTTTGATATCATCAATTTTGAAAGGATTTTCACAAATGTGACAAATTTTTGCAAATTTAAATTCTTGTTTTTGTTGATTAGTTAGAGGCTCCATTGGTACTATAATTTTTAAATACTCATCTACTTTTTCAGCTAAACATTTTAGTTCATTTATGAACCATTCAATGCAGTCTTTGTCACGATAAAGTTTAATTTTAGAAATTGAATTATCGAAACTACATAGTACATTATAAGCGACACTTGTAGGAACGTGCTTTTGAAAAATAGATGTATTCATGTGTGAGTCAACCACTGGCTCCAGAAGACATTCAATATCAACATATACAACGAAAGGCACCTTTTCTTTATATTGATAGTTTTTAAATTTCAAAATATTATTTTCATGATCTGGTAAAATTACTCTACATTTATTTATATTTTGACATGTCAATCTATGTCTTTGAAAAGACTTCTAATTTAAAATGACATAGGCATCTGTCACATATTAAAATTTGATGCTCATTTCTTGTGACTTGTGAACTTATTAATCTAGATAAATTTTTTATCCATGAAAAATGATAAATTGGTTTAGAAATATCAATTTCATCCTCACTAATATAATCTTCATGATTAGCATCAATCAAAGTATTTTCAATCATTAAAAGATGAATTGTAGGTAAATACGATTTTTCCTGACTTAAATAAAAAGGAACGATTTCCGTTGTTTTTTTAGATTTTTCATTATCCTCACCATAAATGTTTATACTTAAATTATTCATTCTTTCAAACTTTTTGATGTCAGAAAAACTGATTGGAAACTTTATGTTATCGTATTTTAACACTTCACTAAAATGAGGATAAGAACTCATTACACATGCATTATTTTTTACGGGATTCAGTGCTGCTGTGACTGACCACAAAAAACAATAAGGATCATTATTTTTTATATTAACCACTGCCTTTTTTGTTTGAATATACTTTGGTAAATTGTTGTACGTTGATAATCCAATTTGAAAAGGGGCATATTTATTTATATTTACTAATAAATTTATAATTTCAATTAAAGACCAACCAGAATTTGTTTCCTGAAATTCTTCAACATTTACTAAAAGCTGATCTTTTACTTTTTCATCATACCACGCATCCAAATCTGTTGATTTAGAAATAATATCATTCTTTGTGTTGAAGTGATTTATAGCTTCATCCATTTTCCCTTCTACTAAAGTTTTAAATTTACCATACAAAATTACATTAATTTTTAAATTTGGATTTTGCTTCAAAACACTATTTATTTTTTTAATTGTTAATAACTTAGCATCCTCCAAAAAATGTTTTAAATCTATATGCGCCAAATTAACAATAGAACCCGTCTTTATTCTATTCTGAAAAGCAGTCTCTAAATCTTCCCACCTTATTCTTCTCCTTTCCTCTTGACTCGATAGTGCTGTACCTCTTCCTTTCTTCCGTAGTTGGTTTATTTTAGTGTTTAATGCCTTTAATATTCCAAGTGTAGATGTTATCCTCTTCTTCTCATAGACAGACAACTTATTTTTGTTCACTTTAAAAAATTTATTTATTAAACGAATATTTTGTTTACCTAATTTCAACCATTTTTCATACAATTCGAAGCTTGAATTGTATTTTAATAATTGATAGGCTTGGTCCATAATCCTAATAAGTCTCTTGTAATATTCAGAATCCATGACTTTTCTTCATACAAAATACAAGTGAAAGATTCAGACATCAATAACAAAATGATTCTTATTAACAGTGAGATGCATCTTTTTATAATGGTAAATGTTTCTATCTTCGTTTTAAACAAAGAGGGGGATTATTATTCACATATCCCAAATGTGATTTGATGTCATGAACGTAAGATATCAGATTACTGCAGTGTAACTGGGAGATGTCATATCAATTTTATTAGCATAAACAAACCAAGCTCTAAAAACGAAATCATTTCACACATACCCCACGTCTAAATTAATCAGAAAAAATTTTATCAAATTTATTACATTAAACATCCTGAGAGCGTTTAAATTAACCATATGCCTTTATTTTTTTGAGAAATATTTTTCAATATTTGTCCGTCACATGCCTTTATTTTTCTAGGAAATATTTTTTAACATTTGTCCTTTACATTCCATACATACAGAGGTTAAACCAACTCCTAAAGTCTTTGAAATAAACGTTTCCCGAAAGAGATGATCCCCACCCCACCCCCACCCCCATTCATTAATAAACAATTTATCAAGGGTATAGTGTGACGTCATATGCTTCGAATTCCTTCTTGAAACTTCCAGACTTAGCTTGGAACAGAACCAATCGAAGCTTCTCGATGTCGGTAAATGTCGGTTACAGGAATTTGTATCTAGAACCGGCCCTATATAACTACTAATGAAAAATCAAACAGATCTTACCTCAAGATATTTATAAACAGTTTATTTTTTTCGAATCTAAAAAAATAGATCGAATTTTCTTATCACACAAGAGCAGTTGTAAATCTAAATTTCAGCGTCTCATCGAAATGGGTAGCACCTTCTCAAAAACAGACAATATTGATCCCCATGATAATCTTACTGACTCCTGGTTTATTAATTATTATTTTTTTTTAAATTTCCAAATTTTGCAATAGCAATTGCTCCTGAACTGTTCTCATACATCTTTATATTGGATCTATAACTTAATTCGTGCGGTTTGCTAAGAGATGGCGTAACTTGATTATTATTCCATCGTTCCAATATTCCGAACATGCGTTGGAAATCTACTGTCATTGTGCGTCTTTTTCAGTATATGTCATTCATTTTAAGTGTAAACAATAATAATTTTTTTTCACTCAAATATGTCAAACTTTGTGCCTGAAAAAGTGTTTTTGCGGGGAGTTCTTCTTCATTACTTTAATATGAAGAAAACTGCTGCCGAAAGTCATCGTATTTTGGTGGAAGTTTATGGTGAACATGCTTTAGCTGAGCGAACGTGCCAAAAGTGGTTTGCGCGATTTAAAAGTGGTGATTTTGGCTTAGAAGACAAGGAACGTTCTGGGCAGCCAAAAGAGTTTGAAGATGAAGAACTGGAAGCATTACTCGATGAAGATTGTTGCCAAACACAAGAAGAGCTCGCAGAATCTTTGGGGGTCACTCAAGCAGCCATTTCAAAACGTTTAAAAGCATTCGGATACATTCAAAAGCAAGGAAACTGCGTTCCACATGAACTCAAGCCGAGAGACGTTGAAAGGCGGTTTTGCATGTCCGAAATGCTGCTGGAACGCCACAAAAAGAAGTCATTGGTTCCGGTCGATGCAGAACGCCCTCACTAGAATAAGGTTCACATCAGAACAGGGTATCAAAAATTGGCTTGATTCATTCTTGGCCGCCAAGCCGGCAAAGTTCTTTTGGGATGGAATCCACAAATTGCCAGAAAGATGGGAAAAAGTCATAACTTCAGATGGGCAATACTTTGAATAATACTATTGTACATGTTTTTATTAAATAAACGTTCAATTTTTGAAAAAAAACCGCACGAATTAAGTTATAGATCTAATAGGTTAAACAAAATTAATATTAAAATTTTTTAACAAATTCGTTATGACTTTGATTTAACTCACAGCATCTGACAATGCTACATATTCAGCAGCTGTTGAAGATTTGGCTACACTACTTTGCTTTTTTGCTATGTACCTGAAGTTCTGAACGTTCAGATTAGTGGTTTGTTTTGCAGGTAGGGTGGTTTTTAAGAGTGCGTCCGGTTTTTATTACCCCACTCAGATTACTTGGTATAAAAAAAGGAGAATTTTATGGTAAATAAAATTTACAAAAGTTGAGTGACAACCATGTCATTCTGAACGATTAGTGGTTTGTTTACAGGTAGGGTGGTTTTTAAGAGTGCGTCCGGTTTTTATTACCCCACTCAGATTACTTGGTATAAAAAAAGGAGAATTTTATGGTAAATAAAATTTACAAAAGTTGAGTGACAACCATGTCATTCTGAACGATTAGTGGTTTGTTTTGCAGGTAGGGTGGTTTTTAAGAGTGCGTCCGGTTTTTATTACCCCACTCAGATTACTTGGTATAAAAAAAGAGAATTTTATGGTAAATAAAATTTACAAAAGTTGAGTAACAACCATGTCATTATGGACGATTAGTGGTTTGTTTCTGGGTAGGGTGGTTTTCAAGGGTGCGTCCGGTTTTTATTACCCCACTCAGATTACTTGGTATAAAAAAAGAGAATTTTATGGTAAATAAAATTTACAAAAGTTGAGTGACAACCATGTCATTCTGAACGATTAGTGGTTTGTTTTGCAGGTAGGGTGGTTTTTAAGAGTGCGTCCGGTTTTTATTACCCCACTCAGATTACTTGGTATAAAAAAAGAGAATTTTATGGTAAATAAAATTTACAAAAGTTGAGTAACAACCATGTCATTATGGACGATTAGTGGTTTGTTTCTGGGTAGGGTGGTTTTCAAGGGTGCGTCCGGTTTTTATTACCCCACTCAGATTACTTGGTATAAAAAAAGAGAATTTTATGGTAAATAAAATTTACAAAAATTGAGTAACAACCATGTCATTCTGGACGATTAGTGGTTTGTTTGCAGGTAGGGTGGTTTTTAAGGGTGCGTCCGGTTTTTATTACCCCACTCAGATTACTTGGTTTAAAAAATGAGAATCTTATGGTAAATAAAATTTACAAAAATTGAGTAACAACCATGTCATTCTGGACGATTAGTGGTTTGTTTGCAGGTAGGGTGGTTTTTAAGGGAGCGTCCGGTTTGTATTACCCCACTCTGATTACTTGGTATAAAAAAAGAGAATTTTATGTTAAATAAAATTTACAAAAATTGAGTAACAACCATGTCATTCTGGACGATTAGTGGTTTGTTTGCAGGTAGGGTGGTTTTTAAGGGTGCGTCCGGTTTTTATTACCCCACTCAGATTACTTGGTATAAAAAAAGAGAATTTTATGGTAAATAAAATTTACAAAAATTGAGTAACAACCACGTAATTCTGAACGATTAGTGGTTTGTTTACAGCTAGGGTGGTTTTTAAGGGTGCGTCCTGTTTTTATTACCCCACTCAGATTACTTGGTATAAAAAAAAAGAATTTTATGGTAAATAAAATTTACAAAAATTGAGTAACAACCACGTAATTCTGGACGATTAGTGGTTTGTTTGCAGGTAGGGTTGTTTTTAAGGGTGCGTCCGGTTTTTATTACCCCACTCAGATTACTTGGTTTAAAAAATGAGAATCTTATGGTAAATAAAATTTACAAAAATTGAGTAACAACCATGTCATTCTGGACGATTAGTGGTTTGTTTGCAGGTAGGGTGGTTTTTAAGGGTGCGTCCGGTTTTTATTACCCCACTCTGATTACTTGGTATAAAAAAAGAGAATTTCGTGGTAAATAAAATTTACAAAAATTGAGTAACAACCATGTCATTCTGGACGATTAGTGGTTTGTTTGCAGGTAGGGTGGTTTTTAAGGATGCGTCCGGTTTTTATTACCCCACTCAGATTACTTAGTATAAATAAAGAGAATTTTATGGTAAATAAAATTTACAAAAATTGTGTGACAACCATGTCATTCTGAACGATTAGTGGTTTGTTTTGCAGGTAGGGTGGATTTTAAGAGTGCGTCCGGTTTTTATTACCCCACTCAGATTACTTGGTATAAAAAAAGAGAATTTTATGGTAAATAAAATTTACAAAAATTGAGTAACAACCACGTCATTCTGAACGATTAGTGGTTTGTTTACAGCTAGGGTGGTTTTTAAGGGTGCGTCCTGTTTTTATTACCCCACTCAGATTACTTGGTATAAAAAAAAAGAATTTTATGGTAAATAAAATTTACAAAAATTGAGTAACAACCACGTAATTCTGGACGATTAGTGGTTTGTTTGCAGGTAGGGTGGTTTTTAAGGGTGCGTCCGGTTTTTATTACCCCACTCAGATTACTTGGTATAAAAAAGGAGAATTTTATGGTAAATAAAAATTACAAAAATTGAGTAACAACCACGTAATTCTGGACGATTAGTGGTTTGTTTTGCAGGTAGGGTGGTTTTTAAGAGTGCGTCCGGTTTTTATTACCCCACTCAGATTACTTGGTATAAAAAAAGAGAATTTTATGGTAAATAAAATTTACAAAAATTGAGTAACAACCATGTCATTCTGAACGATTAGTGGTTTGTTTTGCAGGTAGGGTGGTTTTTAAGAGTGCGTCCGGTTTTTATTACCCCACTCAGATTACTTGGTATAAAAAAAGAGAATTTTATGGTAAATAAAATCTACAAAAATTGAGTAACAACCATGTCATTCTGGACGATTAGTGGTTTGTTTCTGGGTAGGGTGGTTTTCAAGGGTGCGTCCTGTTTTTATTACCCCACTCAGATTACTTGGTATAAAAAAAAAGAATTTTATGGTAAATAAAATTTACAAAAATTGAGTAACAACCACGTAATTCTGGACGATTAGTGGTTTGTTTGCAAGTAGGGTGGTTTTTAAGGGTGCGTCCGGTTTTTTATTACCCCACTCAGATTACTTGGTATAAAAAAAGAGAATTTTATGGTAAATAAAATTTACAAAAAATTGAGTAACAACCACGTTATTCTGGATGATTAGTGGTTTGTTTGTGGGTAGGGTAGTTTTCAAGGGTGCCTCCGGTTTTTATTACCCCACTCAGATTACTTGGTATAAAAAAGAGAATTTTATGGTAAATAAAATTTACAAAAATTGAGTAACAACCACGTAATTCTGGACGATTAGTGGTTTGTTTGCAGGTAGGGTGGTTTTTAAGGGTGCGTCCGGTTTTTATTACCCCACTCAGATTACTTGGTATAAAAAAAGAGAATTTTATGGTAAATAAAATTTACAAAAAGTTGAGTAACAACCATGTCATTATGGACGATTAGTGGTTTGTTTCTGGGTAGGGTGGTTTTCAAGGGTGCGTCCGGTTTTTATTACCCCACTCAGATTACTTGGTATAAAAAAAGAGAATTTTATGGTAAATAAAATCTACAAAAATTGAGTAACAACCATGTCATTCTGGACGATTAGTGGTTTGTTTCTGGGTAGGGTGGTTTTCAAGGGTGCGTCCGGTTTTTATTACCCCACTCAGATTACTTGGTATAAAAAAAGAGAATTTTATGGTAAATAAAATCTACAAAAATTGAGTAACAACCATGTCATTCTGGACGATTAGTGGTTTGTTTCTGGGTAGGGTGGTTTTCAAGGGTGCGTCCTGTTTTTATTACCCCACTCAGATTACTTGGTATAAAAAAGGAGAATTTTATGGTAAATAAAATTTACAAAAATTGAGTAACAACCACGTAATTCTGGACGATTAGTGGTTTGTTTGCAGGTAGGGTGGTTTTTAAGGGTGCGTCCGGTTTTTATTACCCCACTCAGATTACTTGGTATAAAAAAAGAGAATTTTATGGTAAATAAAATTTACAAAAGTTGAGTAACAACCATGTCATTATGGACGATTAGTGGTTTGTTTCTGGGTAGGGTGGTTTTCAAGGGTGCGTCCGGTTTTTATTACCCCACTCAGATTACTTGGTATAAAAAAAGAGAATTTTATGGTAAATAAAATCTACAAAAATTGAGTAACAACCATGTCATTCTGGACGATTAGTGGTTTGTTTCTGGGTAGGGTGGTTTTCAAGGGTGCGTCCTGTTTTTATTACCCCACTCAGATTACTTGGTATAAAGAAAGAGAATTTTATGGTAAATAAAATCTACAAAAATTGAGTAACAACCATGTCATTCTGGACGATTAGTGGTTTGTTTCTGGGTAGGGTGGTTTTCAAGGGTGCGTCCTGTTTTTATTACCCCACTCAGATTACTTGGTATAAAAAAAAAGAATTTTATGGTAAATAAAATTTACAAAAATTGAGTAACAACCACGTAATTCTGGACGATTAGTGGTTTGTTTGCAGGTAGGGTGGTTTTTAAGGGTGCGTCCGGTTTTTATTACCCCACTCAGATTACTTGGTATAAAAAAGGAGAATTTTATGGTAAATAAAAATTACAAAAATTGAGTAACAACCACGTAATTCTGGACGATTAGTGGTTTGTTTTGCAGGTAGGGTGGTTTTTAAGGGTGCGTCCGGTTTTTATTACCCCACTCAGATTACTGGGTATAAAAAAAGAGAATTTTATGGTAAATAAAATTTACAAAAATTGAGTGACAACCATGTCATTCTGAACGATTAGTGGTTTGTTTTGCAGGTAGGGTGGTTTTTAAGAGTGCGTCCGGTTTTTATTACCCCACTCAGATTACTTGGTATAAAAAAAGAGAATTTTATGGTAAATAAAATCTACAAAAGTTGAGTAACAACCATGTCATTCTGGACGATTAGTGGTTTGTTTCTGGGTAGGGTGGTTTTCAAGGGTGCGTCCTGTTTTTATTACCCCACTCAGATTACTTGGTATAAAAAAAGAATTTTATGGTAAATAAAATTTACAAAAGTTGAGTAACAACCACGTAATTCTGGACGATTAGTGGTTTGTTTGCAAGTAGGGTGGTTTTTAAGGGTGCGTCCGGTTTTTATTACCCCACTCAGATTACTTGGTATAAAAAAAGAGAATTTTATGGTAAATAAAATTTACAAAAATTGAGTAACAACCACGTAATTCTGGACGATTAGTGGTTTGTTTCTGGGTAGGGTGGTTTTCAAGGGTGCGTCCGGTTTTTATTACCCCACTCAGATTACTTGGTATAAAAAAAGAATTTTATGGTAAATAAAATTTACAAAAATTGAGTAACAACCACGTAATTCTGGACGATTAGTGGTTTGTTTGCAGGTAGGGTGGTTTTTAAGGGTGCGTCCGGTTTTTATTACCCCACTCAGATTACTTGGTATAAAAAAAGAGAATTTTATGGTAAATAAAATTTACAAAAGTTGAGTAACAACCATGTCATTATGGACGATTAGTGGTTTGTTTCTGGGTAGGGTGGTTTTCAAGGGTGCGTCCGGTTTTTATTACCCCACTCAGATTACTTGGTATAAAAAAAGAGAATTTTATGGTAAATAAAATCTACAAAAATTGAGTAACAACCATGTCATTCTGGACGATTAGTGGTTTGTTTCTGGGTAGGGTGGTTTTCAAGGGTGCGTCCTGTTTTTATTACCCCACTCAGATTACTTGGTATAAAAAAAGAGAATTTTATGGTAAATAAAATCTACAAAAATTGAGTAACAACCATGTCATTCTGGACGATTAGTGGTTTGTTTCTGGGTAGGGTGGTTTTCAAGGGTGCGTCCTGTTTTTATTACCCCACTCAGATTACTTGGTATAAAAAAAAGAATTTTATGGTAAATAAAATTTATAAAAATTGAGTAACAACCACGTAATTCTGGACGATTAGTGGTTTGTTTGCAGGTAGGGTGGTTTTTAAGGGTGCGTCCGGTTTTTATTACCCCACTCAGATTACTTGGTATAAAAAAAGAGAATTTTATGGTAAATAAAATTTACAAAAGTTGAGTAACAACCATGTCAATATGGACGATTAGTGGTTTGTTTCTGGGTAGGGTGGTTTTCAAGGGTGCGTCCGGTTTTTATTACCCCACTCAGATTACTTGGTATAAAAAAAGAGAATTTTATGGTAAATAAAATCTACAAAAATTGAGTAACAACCATGTCATTCTGGACGATTAGTGGTTTGTTTCTGGGTAGGGTGGTTTTCAAGGGTGCGTCCGGTTTTTATGACCCCACTCAGATTACTTGGTATATTTATATATAATTTTTTGTTTAATAAAATCTACAAAAATTGAGTAACAACCATGTCATTCTGGACGATTAGTGGTTTGTTTCTGGGTAGGGTGGTTTTCAAGGGTGCGTCATGTTAATATTACCCCACTCAGATTACTTGGTATAAAAAAGAGAATTTTATGGTAAATAAAATTTACAAAAATTGAGTAACAACCACGTAATTCTGGACGATTAGTGGTTTGTTTGCAAGTAGGGTGGTTTTTAAGGGTGCGTCCGGTTTTTATTACCCCACTCAGATTACTTGGTATAAAAAAAGAGAATTTTATGGTAAATAAAATTTACAAAAATTGAGTAACAACCACGTAATTCTGGACGATTAGTGGTTTGTTTCTGGGTAGGGTGGTTTTCAAGGGTGCGTCCTGTTTTTATTACCCCACTCAGATTACTTGGTATAAAAAAAAAGAATTTTATGGTAAATAAAATTTACAAAAATTGAGTAACAACCACGTAATTCTGGACGATTAGTGGTTTGTTTGCAGGTAGGGTGGTTTTTAAGGGTGCGTCCGGTTTTTATTACCCCACTCAGATTACTTGGTATAAAAAAAGAGAATTTTATGGTAAATAAAATTTACAAAAGTTGAGTAACAACCATGTCATTATGGACGATTAGTGGTTTGTTTCTGGGTAGGGTGGTTTTCAAGGGTGCGTCCGGTTTTTATTACCCCACTCAGATTACTTGGTATAAAAAAAGAGAATTTTATGGTAAATAAAATCTACAAAAATTGAGTAACAACCATGTCATTCTGGACGATTAGTGGTTTGTTTGCAGGTAGGGTGGTTTTTAAGGGTGCGTCCGGTTTTTATTACCCCACTCAGATTACTTGGTATAAAAAAAAAGAATTTTATGGTAAATAAAATTTACAAAAATTGAGTAACATCCATGTCATTCTGGTATATTGTGTTGCTCTTGAAACTGTTATTATAAAGGGGGTTGTTTTATCCCCCAATCATAATTTTTTGTTACTTTTTTGTGCATAGGCTTTACTTATTTGCATGTATGAGTCAAACTGCATCACGAAAATGGAAAAAAACAAAAAAAAATTTTTTTTGCATTTCGTTCATCTGAACGTTCAGAACTTCAGGTACAGTTTTTGCTTTCCAAAATATCGAATTTCGATAATATCTTATAATATAACCTGTAGTTGATTGTCTATTATTTTTGTCACCTGCCCAATCATCATCAACAGAGAAATTTAACATTTCATTATTCAAATTTCATTCAAAAGTTAATTTCAAATTAATTAGTTGAGTTTGAAATTGTTGTCACTGCCTACATTATCGGAAGATCACTAGTCGCGTATCAGATAGGATACGTTGTCGACAGGTGTCCTCGTAGACAATTTCAAACTCTTATATCGCAAATAAATGTAAATGAATTCAATATTTAAAGAATTTCAAAATCTTTAAATGTTAATTTCAAATCTTCAGTTTAATATAGATATTTTAAGACTCTCAATGCATACTTATAATGCGTTTTATCGTAACAGTTTTGAAATATACTTAAATAATTCACGCTACAACTTATATCAGATCTTGTGCAACTACTAATATACAAAAGTGCACCAATTAAATTTCTATATTTAATTTCGGTTGATTCTGATTGCGCTGCTTTCACATTTAAATTTTGTTCCATAGGAGTAGCGAACAATTTGCTATTTTCTAAATTATATGATTTACCTAAAGACTATATATAATCGCTTTGATCTAATGATAGTTTTCCAAAATTTCTATCATACTCAATGTTTATACCTAAATATGTTTTGAGTTTTCCTAAATCTTTCATTGCAAATTTCGATAACAATTTTTCCTCAATATCATTGATTTTACATTGTTCTCTTGCGCAAATTAATAAGTCATCAACAAAAAGTAATATGTATATCATCTCTCCATTTTCGCATTTTACATACAGACAGTAATCACTCTCACTCTTTACAAAATTTAAACTTTTAATTTATTCATCGAAGCACTCATTCCAAGCTCTTGGGCTTTCACGCAATCCATACAATGCTTTTTCCAATTTCAGTACTTTCCCAGAATTATCATCATATTCCAAAGGTTGTTTTACTTACACTTCAGATTTTATCTTACCATTCAAAAAAGCAGTTTCTACATCCATCTGATCAATTAAGTATTTATTTTGGTTACAAAAGGCTAACAATAATTTTAATGTTTGCATACTAGCCACTGGTGAATAAATATCTTCCATGTACTCATCCTATTGGTAACCTCTTACAACAATTCTAGCTTTTTTAATATTATCAGATTTATTAGTGTAAACTCATTTTATATCTAGAATTTTTTTATTTTTACTTTTTTCAATAAGCTCCCAAGTTTTATTTTTATTAATGCTATTAATTTCTTATTTTATCGCTTCGTTCCATAAATCAGAGTCAGAGCTTTTCATCGCTTGATCATAAGTTTTCGGAGTATTCGCACTCACATAGTTTACCTAGATATAATGTGTTTCTGGTTGTTTTTACCTATCGGGTTTTCTTTTGTTTGCAATGGTTCTACTCTTTAAATAAGCAGACGTTTTAACTGCTTCAGGCCAGTACCTTATACGAGGCCTGTCCGGAAAGTATCAGGCCTACCTTTATATCTCCGCGCCATAGTGTTCGAGCGACCTCTGCGGGGCATAAACGTCAACAGTAAAGCCTCAAGAACCTATCGGTTGCTTGCTGATATCTGCCGGACGTATAATTCATGCGCAGCGTGTCTTTGTTTACAAAGCTATTTTTGAGTTCGGCGGATTTTGTGATTGTTAAAAATGACTGAAAAACAAGATCAACGAATTTGCATCAAATTTTGTTTTCAACTCGGAAAAACGAGTTCGGAAACTATTCAGATAATACAGAAGGCCTTCGGGAATGGGTTTATGAGCAAAACACGAATAAAAGAGTGGTATAATCGTTTCACAGGAGGCCGCACTTCTGCTGATGGTGATTCTCGTTCTGGCCGACCTTTGAGGACAAAAACATTGGATAATATTGAGCGGGTGCGACTTGCGATTGAAGGTGATCGGCGATTAACTGTTCGTGAACTAGAAAATGATCTCGGAATACCGGAAACTACTGTTTAGGGGAATTTTGAACAAGATTTTAGGAATGACTCTCGTGTGTGCGGTGACTGGCTTCTTCACCACAATAACGCGCCAGCGCATTCATCGAATCGTGTGCAACAGTTTCTGAGTAAACACAGTATCGCATTGCTTCGACAACCTCCGTACAGTCCCGACATAGCCCCCTGTGACTTTTGGCTGTTTCCAAAACTCAAAAAACCACTCAAAGGACAGCGATTCGATGACAAAACGACGGTTGAAAATAATGCGACGAGCGTACTCAAGGCCATCCCTAAAAGTGAGTTCCAGGACTGTTTCGAGAAGTGGAAACATCGCTGGAACCGTGTTATTCAATCAAGTGGGGATTACTTTGAAGGATTCCACCCGCCTAATGATGCAGAATAACGCCAGCGCGGAGATATAAAGGTAGGCCCGATACTTTCCGGACAGACCTCATATGTAAAATATTTTTCAAAAAAGTGAAGGTCATTTCTGTAGTAAATTTCAACAAGGAATTCAATGGTGACCTTCATTTTGACCTTGAAGTTGACCTTCATGGCTTTTTGAAGGTCAACTTTGATTTTTAAATGGAAACCCCCCTTTTTTTACATCTGCAATCGATAGAGCGGAAAATTCTACGTTCAGATATGTACCCAAGTCATAGGTCAATTGTAACGTTCAAGGTCAATTAGAGGTCATTTGAAATAAACAAAGTTTTCCAAGAGGTCAATGCAATTCCTGAAGTATTTTGCAACGGGGAATTCAATGATGACCTTCATTTTTACCTTGAAGTTGACCTTCATGGCTTTTTGAAGGTCAAATTTGTTTTTTTTAAATGGAAACCCCCTTTTTTCACATCTGCAATTGGTAGAGCGAAAAATACTACGTTCAAATACGTACCCAAGTCATAGGTCAATTGTAACGTTCCAGGTCAGTTAGAGTTTATTTGAAATTAACAAAGTTTTCCAAGAGGTCAGTGTAATTCCTGAAGTAGATTTCAACGAGAAATTCATTGGTGAGCTCTGTATTGATCTTGGTGATGATCTTCAAGGTTTTTTCAAGGTTTTTTCCAAGCAGTTTATGTTTACGTTTAGCATTACCCAGGAACAACGACGTGGATGTTGTAAATTTTGTTCCCTTTGGGGTGCTTGATTAGCATGAGTCCCCTTGCCTCTCATGTTTCAAGATGCTTGATTGGCGTGAGTCCCCTTGCCTCTCACATTTCGGGATGCTTGATTAGCGTGAGTCCCCTTGCCTCTCACGCTTCAGTGAAGATGTTCGAACTGAAAACCTTGAGCTTCTTGACAAAAAGCTATGCGATTGTAAAAATGAGTTACAGCATTACGAATCATCTCCCTATCAATCAAAGTAGCCTCTTGCAGAATCCGATTCTGCAATTCGTCTAAGCTTTGAGGTTGCGTTGAGTATACTTTGCTTTTTAAATAACCCCAAAGAAAATAATCAAGAGGCGTCAGATCAGGAGATCTAGCAGGCTACTCGATTTCAACCCTTCTTCCAATCCACCTATGAGGGAACTGAGTATCTAAATATGCTCGAACCTCCCTACCGTAATGAGCCGCTGCTCCGTCCTGCTGGAAACAAATATTTTGAAAATTATCGCCTGTAATCTCCCTTATTCTTGGTACAATTTGGTTTCTGAGAAGCTCTTCATATGCACGGGCATTGAGATTACCATCGATGAAGAAAGGGCCTATCAATGTATCATTCAAGATACCGGCCCAAACATTAATCTTTTGTGGATATTGTGTGTGACTCTCCAACATCCAATCAGGATTTGTGTCGGACCAATATCTACAATTTTGCCTGTAAACTTCAACTTTTAAAGTTAAAGTAGCTTCATCTGAAAATACTGTATTGTACAAGAAAAGAGGATCTCTATCAATTCTGTCCATCTAAATTTCACAAAATTCAACCCGACGATCAGGATCGTCTTCATTGATCTCTTGTACTAGATGAACTTTGTAAGGATGGAAATTAATGCTTTTTAAAATATTTCGCACTGTCTCAGAAGCAACGTCACGCTCATGACTAGCTCAACGTAAACTAAGGTGTGGGTTTTCAACAAATGCTTGGGCTATGTCCATCTGCATCTCCTCAGATCCTGCAGATTTTGGCCGACCAGTTCTCTGAAGATCCTTGATAGATCCATGATTCATAAAGCGCCTTACAGTTCTTTCAATTGTTGATTTTGAGACAGGATTTAACCCTTCTCCATTACGAAAAGTGCGATTAAAAAGCAAACGAACTTGATCATAAGATCGAACTCGATCTCCCCAACCACGCATCATTAATACAGATACCCTCTCTCGTTCCGGAAGTTTAGCTTGCGCCATAATAATCTTTTAGCGAAAGATAGTAAGTATGTACTCATAATACGTAAATTTAGTTTCGATTCGTAATATTCGTATGGAGATAAAAAAACGGTATAGGACTTATGGTACCGCCTTAGGTATTGACTTAGGTATCGAAAAACTGTATAAGACTTTTCGATATAACTCTTTGGGGAGGAGCAGAACTGTCACCAGAACTACTGGAACTTTTAATGAAAAATTTCCTATACATATGATTTTATAATATTCAAAACGCTGTAACCAAGATCAATACAGAGCTCACCAATGAATTTCTCGTTGAAATCTACTTCAGGAATTACACTGACCTCTTGGAAAACTTTGTTAATTTCAAATAAACTCTAACTGACCTGGAACGTTACAATTGACCTATGACTTGGGTACATATTTGAACGTAGTATTTTTCGCTCTACCAATTGCAGATGTGAAAAAAGGGGGTTTCCATTTAAAAAAAACAAATTTGACCTTCAAAAAGCCATGAAGGTCAACTTCAAGGTCAAAATGAAGGTCACCATTGAATTCCCCGTTGAAAAATACTTCAGGAATTGCATTGACCTCTTTGGAAAACTTTGTTTATTTCAAATAACCTCTAATTCACCTGGAACGTTACAATTGACCTATGACGTGGGTACGTACTTGAACGTAGTATTTTTCGCTCTATCGATTGTAGATGTGAAAAAAGGGGGTTTCCATTTAAAAAAAAACAAAGTTGACCTTCAAAAATCCATGAAGGTCAACTTCAAGGTAAAAATGAAGGTCACCATTGAATTCCTCGTTGAAATTTACTTCAGTAATGACCTTTACTTTTTTGAAAAATATTTCACCTGAGGAACTATCCAACCGTCCCGGGACTTTTTAAACACCCTGTATATTCTCTTCCATTATCACATCCTAATTTCGTAATAGTTTTACCAGTTAGGTTTCTTACCAAATTAATGTAATCCACAAAACAATTGTATACTTCACTTTTATATTTAATAGTGTATATTAATGTGCATTTACTAAAATCATCTATAAAAGTTAGAAAATATATGGAACCATCATAACCTGTATTTCTGTGTGGGCCGTTTACCATACACCTGTATAAACTATTTGAAGGACTTCATTTGCTCTACTTCTATTATTTTCAAATGGCATGTTATGCATTTTATTTGTTATACATGTTTCACATTTTAAGTATTCATTTTCAAGGTTTTTTGATAATTCCTCAAGTAATTTATCCTTACAAATTTTCTCGAGATAATTAAAATTTATATGTCTTAGCATTCTATGCAATTTTTCTTTTTTACTCAATTTTTCAACATTGTTTACGCAACTATACATTTTATCTACAAATGATGATATTATATAAAGGGTTTTCCAATAGGGACATAACAATTTCTTATCTTTATATGAACGCACCCTTAAACTTTTTTAGTGCACTGTCAATGTCAAAACGTTAGTTAAAGTCAACATTTTCATCATAGTAAAGTTCACGAACCATAGCTACGTAAAGTTGACAGAACCAAAACATCGAATCATGGTGTCTCTTATTTCATAATTAAGGGCTCATTTAGGGCTAATTTAATGCCCCATTGCCGAATTTTCGGCTCTTCATTTTTTTTAAAATATGCATGGTTCTGCCAGCTTTACTTCGAGCCAGCAGCACCACTCCAGAAATCAGTTTAAAAATGTTTATATCAAATTCCCCCTGTCGCAGGAATTTTCGGCTCATTTCCGGCTCCAGGTATCCCATTGAACCATTGTCCTACCTTCATAAATAAAAAAGGGCCACAAAGGGCGAAGGGACAAAATATTAAATTTTGCTTTTTCATCATTAAATCAATACAGGCCAATTTAGGGCTCACTTCCTATCCAACTATAAATTTTAGTACTTTGCCCTTTTTATAAAATATGCAGAGGTGCTGCCAACTTTACATCAAGTTGGCAGCGCCACCCACGTACACACCGAAAAATTACTTTTTCCAAAATCTACTCCTGCAGGAATTTTCGGCTCATTTTCGGCTCAAGATAACCCTTTCAACCATTGTCCTACCTTCAAAATTAAAAAAGGGCAGCGAAGGGCAGAGGGCCATAACATTAATTTTTTGTTATTCTTCTTCATATCAATCTAAGTAGTTGCATTTCTTGTTCATATTCTGGCTAAATATAAATTTCTACCAGAGCCCTTTTTAAAAAACACGCAGGACGCTGTCTTACTCTAAATAATATCAGCAGGACCATCCAGAAACACTTCTCGAAAATTGCTTTTTCCAAAATCTACTCCTGCAGGAATTTTCGGCTCATTTTTGGCTCAAGATAACCCTTTCAACCATTGATCTACCTTCAAAATTTAAAAAAAGGGCAGCTAAGGGCAGAGGGCCATAACATTAATTTTTTATTATTCTTCTTCATATCAATCTAAGTAGTTGCATTTCTTGTTCATATTCTGGCTAAATATAAATTTCTACCAGAGCTCTTTTTAAAAAACACGCAGGACGTTGTCTTACTCTAAATAATATCAGCAGGACCATCCAGAAACACTTCTCGAAAATTGCTTTTTCCAAAATCTACTCCCGCAGGAATTTTCGGCTCATTTTTGGCTCAAGATAACCCTTTCAACCATTGATCTACCTTCAAAATTTAGAAAAAGCTGTCTATCTGTCTCTTTAGTAGTAGATCGTGTTCATGTACTTATAGTTCTGAACGTTCATTGAACGATGGAAAATATTTTCTTTGACAACTGAATAATTAGTTTTTGCCCAGGAAAATTAAAAAATAGTGGTTTGTTTATGAGCGATCGTATATTTAAAGGGTCCCAAATATAAACATACACAGAGAAAAATGGATGTTTAGAATTAACATCTAGATGTTTAACTATGGGACAGCCATCTTATATGTTTAGTTGTAATATCTAGATATTCAGGAGTAATATCTAAAATGTTAAAATATGCAGAGATTAATATCTTGGATATTACAGTTGAACATCTAGATAATACAATTAAACATATAAGATGGCTGTCCCATAGTTGAACATCCATTTTTCTCCGTGTAATATTTAATTTTGTAGTGAAAAGAAATTTGTTGTCATCGTTCAATGAACGTTCAGAACTGTAAGTATATATCGTGTTCGGCATAACTCTCGATAGAATTATTAGATTGAATTGCGCTTTTTTAGGTATGTTAAGTTGACGTAACCACATCGTCCAATCGAGTCCCCACCTATATCAGAATTTCAGGATCATTTAAGGCTAATAATTTAATGCCATAATGCTAAATTTAATGCTCCATTATTTTTTAAAAAAACAATGGGTTCCGCTGGCTTAACGTTAAGTTGACGTAACCACACGTTAAAATAACATTTAAACAAATTATCACCTATACCAGAATTTAAGGCTCATTTAGGGCTCTCAAAATACCCCATTGCTGAATTTAATGCTCCAATATTTTTAAAAAAAAACAAAGGGTTCCGCTGGCTTAACGTTAAGATGACGTAACCAAAGGTTATAATAACAATTTAAGAAGTTATCACCTATACCAGAATTTAAGGCTCTTTTAGGGCTCTCGAAATACCCCATTGCTAAATTTAATGTTCCGTTATTTCAAAAAAAAACAATGGGTTCCGCTGGCTTAACGATAAGTTGACGTAACCACACGTTAAAATAACAGTTAAACAAGTAATCACCTTTAACAGAATTTAAGGCTCATTTAGGGATCTTTGAACATCCCATCCAAATTTTCAATTTTATTTGTTTAAACAACTTATGTTAAAAACGGCTCCTTGAAAAATTGACTGTGTAGATCGATTTTGTAAAGACAGTCATATATGTTCTGTATATCTCATGTTTTATTTTCTCATATTGTTTGTAATAAAAGTTTCAGCAATATGCTCTCAAACAACTAGAAGCATATTTATATATATGTTATATATGGTTATACAAATAATGCTTTTACGGAGGTCCGATCAGCTGGCACCTCCACTAAGTAATATCACTATTTACTTTATGCCACATTTTTGGGCTAATTACGGGCTAATTTTGGGCGGTAATGCCGATTTTTGGGCTCTTGTATTTTTATCAAAAACCAAATTTTAGGTGGCAAGATGCTGACTGCCCGATCAGCTATCACCTCCAGTACATAAAAACCTTAAAGTTTAAAAAACTGACTATACCCGAATTTCGGTCTATTTTCGGGCTATTGAAATACCCCAAAATCAATTCCTAAAAAACAACCCCTATCACTTACAAGCAACCCTTAATGTAAAAAAATACTTTTTCGGTGGTATAAACTAGCCTAAAATTACGGGCTATTTTCGGGCTCATTTAAAAAGGTTCATATCAAATTTTGGTTTCCAACGCTTAACATTAAAATGCACCCCTGCATGATCATGTAGAGACGACTTTGACTGAAAATCATCTTTTTGGAAATTTTATGGTCTAGGAATACTCTCTGATTTTCGGGCTCTGCAAAAATAGGAATAGGAATAGGGCATTGAATTAGCCTTAAATGAGCCCTGAATTGTGGCATAGTTTAAATATTTTTTAAGTTAAGTTAAGGGTTGGAGCCCAAAAATCGATATGAACATTTTTGAGTAGCCCGAAAATCAGAAAGTATTCCTAGACCATAAAATTCCCAAAAAGATGATTTTTAGTCAAAGTCGTGTCACCATGGCCATGCAGGAGTGCATTTTGATGTTAAGGGTTGGAGCCCAAAAATCGATATAGACCTTTCTAAAGAGCCCGAAAATAGCCCAGTATTCTCGAATAGTTTTTTTTTTGTTTAAAATGTTTTTTCGAAATTGATTTTGGGGTATTTCAAGAGCCCGAAATTCGGGTATAGTCAGTTTTTCAAATTTTAAGGTTTTTATGGGTGGGTATACATTGTACCATAGTTTTAGTTGCCCAAAGTTTCAATTGCCCATAAAGTCACCAGAAGTCCCTATATTTGAAAAGCAGTGTTTGACGAAGATTATGAAAGGAATGCGTTGGCAAAAATTGCAAGTATATATCAAATATAGCCGGTAGAGAGCGCTTCAGAGAAATGTACAGGAATCCTGCATCTTGCAATCCTCGCAGTTTTTGCCAACACATTCCTTTCATAATCTTCGTCTAACACTGCTTTTCAAATATAGTGACGTCTAGTGATTTTATGGGCAATTGAAACTTTGGGCAACTAAAACTATGGTACAATGTATACCCACCGTTTTTATGTACTGGAGGTGCCAGCTGATCGGACCTCCGTAAAAGCATTATTTTTATAACCATATATAACATATATATAAATATGCTTCTAGTTGTTTGAGAGCATATTGCTGAAACTTTTATTACAAACAATATGAGAAAATAAAACATGAGATATACAGAACATATATGACTGTCTTTACAAAATCGATCTACACAGTCAATTTTTCAAGGAGCCGTTTTTAACATAAGTTGTTTAAACAAATAAAATTGAAAATTTGGATGGGATGTTCAAAGATCCCTAAATGAGCCTTAAATTCTGTTAAAGGTGATTACTTGTTTAACTGTTATTTTAACGTGTGGTTACGTCAACTTATCGTTAAGCCAGCGGAACCCATTGTTTTTTTTTAAAATAACGGAACATTAAATTTAGCAATGGGGTATTTCGAGAGCCCTAAATGAGCCTTAAATTCTGGTATAGGTGATAACTCCTTAAATTGTTATTATAACCTTTGGTTACGTCATCTTAACGTTAAGCCAGCGGAACCCTTTGTTTTTTTTAAAAATATTGGAGCATTAAATTCAGCAATGGGGTATTTCGAGAGCCCTAAATGAGTCTTAAATTCTGGTATAGGTGATAATTTGTTTAAATGTTATTTTAACGTGTGGTTACGTCAACTTAACGTTAAGCCAGCGGAACCCATTGTTTTTTTAAAAAATAATGGAGCATTAAATTTAGCATTATGGCATTAAATTAGCCTTAAATGATCCTTAAATTCTGATATAGGTGGGGACTCGATTGGACGATGTGGTTACGTCAACTTAACATACCTAACAAAGCGCAATTCAATCTAATAATTCTATCGAGATTTATGCCGAACACGATATATACTTACAGTTCTGAACGTTCATTGAACGATGACAACAAATTTTTTTATGTGCCTCAGCCGCGGAAACTCGTTTTTCCGTTACAGCTGAAAATAAAGCAATGTTGTATATTCCGTTACAGAGGAATACAATGTAGAAATTGAACTGCGCATGTGCATTATAGTCTTACAGCGGAACGCAATCTACTTCTTATTCTTCTTCTGCTCACTTCTTCTTCGTACAGCGGAACGCAATCTGTTTCTTATTCTTTTTCTTCGTACAGCGTTAGCACTGACTACTACACAAGACCGATAAAATCAAAATGGCCGGGACTAGTCGCCAATTTGCGCCCGCTTCGTACAACTAGCGCAGCAAACAACTACAATAAGTACTAGATTAGTCTCCAATGTACGCATAAAAACTCGTATGCGCACCACAGTCACATAAAATAGAATATGTGCCAATGCACACAATTCGGGACATTGCGAGACTCGCGACAATGCTCGCAGGACTGATCGCGCCTCGGATTCGTCTCGGCTTTGTCTCGACTTCGTCTCGGCTTTGCCTCAGCTACGTCTTGCCTACGCCTCGACTATGCCTCACCTACGTCTCGACTACGCCTTGGCTTCGATCTCCTGCGAACATTGTCGCTCGTCACGCAATCACCCTCATTGTGTGCCTAGGCACATAATATACTATTTCACTACAAAATTAAATATTACACGGAGAAAAATGGATGTTCAACTATGGGACAGCCATCTTATATGTTTAATTGTATTATCTAGATGTTCAACTGTAATATCCAAGATATTAATCTCTGCATATTTTAACATTTTAGATATTACTCCTGAATATCTAGATATTACAACTAAACATATAAGATGGCTGTCCCATAGTTAAACATCTAGATGTTAATTCTAAACATCCATTCTTCTCTGTGTGATACTTAGGAAATTAGAAAATTTTGTTGATTTTAGGTTTTTACATCTTTGTGTCCAAAATACTTAAAATGTTGATTTCAAAACTCTGGAAAATGGTAGAGAAAATTAAAACGGATGTAGTTAGACCACTTTTGGTTTAAAAAATGGAAAAAGTTCAATTTCAGCAAAATGTATTGGAAAATTTTATTTTCATTGTCAAAACCAAAAGTAGTCTAGCTACGTCCGTTTTAATTTTATCAGCCATATCCCAGGGTTTTGATAACAACATTTTATGTATTTGGGACGTAAACATGTAAAAACTGAACAAAGTTTTTTACACAAACTTGCTTGTTTTCTCAAGTATCACATGCCCTTAAATATGCTCCTCAAGTGTTCAAAAAAATTTTAACTAATACATATTAAAGATTTTAAAATCTCAGGGAACGGAAAACCTGAAAATTACGTGTCATCATGTACACGGAGAAAAATGGATGTTCAACTATGGGACAGCCATCTTATATGTTTAATTGTATTATCTAGATGTTCAACTGTAATATCCAAGATATTAATCTCTGCATATTTTAACATCTTCGATATTACTCCTGAATATTTAGATATTACAACTAAACATATAAGATGGCTGTCCCATAGTTAAACATCTAGATGTTAATTCTAAACATCCATTTTTCTCTGTGTATGTTTATATTTGGGACCCTTTAAATATACAATCGCTCATAAACAAACCACTATTTTTTAATTTTTCTGGGCAAAAACTAATTATTCAGTTGTCAAAGAAAATATTTTCCATCGTTCAATGAACGTTCAGAACTAAAGGGTTTCCCAATAGGGGTGATATGATTTTGAATGTCCCTATAGGGCTCATTTGAACTGAAATTTTTGACATCTGCTGTCAGTTGTCATCAGTAAGGTTTGCCATTTAATCATGAGTAGTTTCACGCTTCCACAACGTTTGGAAATTGTCCAATTATTTTATCCAAATTCGAGAAGTTTTGTCGGTGTTCAAAGAGCATATCGTGCAAAATATGGTCGTCATTCTGCTCCATACGCGCTCTCAATTCGTCGAATAATCGATAAGTTGGAGAGTGAATTTACTCTATTGGATACTAAGCCTAAAAATCGTATGCGTACCGCACGTTCTACACAGAATATAGCCGCCGTACAGGCCAGTATCGAGGAAAACCGTGAATTGTCCGTGCCACGCCGATCTCAGGAATTGGGCCTGTCCAGGATGACTACCTGGCGTATTTTGCGATTGGATCTTGGCCTGCATCCCTATAAGATGATTCTGGCCCAAGAACTGAAGCCTAATGACCATCGTTTGCGTCGGGAGTTCGCGGATTGGGCTCTGGAATCAATTGAAAATGATCCCAATTTTCATCAAAAAATCATCTTTTCTGATGAGGCGCATTTTTGGCTCAAGTCTCGGGGGACATTTGGCCGATATATTGTTTAAATCATAAATGGCATAGAATATCCAATATAATAAAAAAGATTTCGATCAATTCCGAATGAATATTCAGTGTTTTTTTTCAATTTCAAAACATATCACCCTTATTGGGAAACCCTTTATAAGTACATGAACACGATCTACTACTAAAGAGACAGATAGACAGCTTTTTTAAATTTTGAAGGTAGATCAATGGTTCAATGGGTTATCTTGAGCCGAAAATGAGCCGAAAATTCCTGCGGGAGTAGATTTTGGAAAAAGAAATTTTCGAGAAGTGTTTCTGGATGGTCCTGCTGATATTATTTAGAGTAAGACAACGTCCTGCGTGTTTTTTAAAAAGAGCTCTGGTAGAAATTTATATTTAGCCAGAATATGAACAAGAAATGCAACTACTTAGATTGATATGAAGAAGAATAATAAAAAATTAATGTTATGGCCCTCCGCCCTTAGCTGCCCTTTTTTAATTTTGAAGGTAGGACAATGGTTCAATGGGTTATCTTCAGCCGAAAATGAGCCGAAAATTCCTGCAGGAGTAGATTTTGGAAAAAGCAATTTTCGAGAAATGTTTCTGGATGGTCCTGCTGATATTATTTAGAGTAAGACAACGTCCTGCGTGTTTTTTAAAAAGAGCTCTGGTAGAAATTTATATTTAGCCAGAATATGAACAAGAAATGCAACTACTTAGATTGATATGAAGAAGAATAATAAAAAATTAATGTTATGGCCCTCTGCCCTTAGCTGCCCTTTTTTTAAATTTTGAAGGTAGATCAATGGTTGAAAGGGTTATCTTGAGCCAAAAATGAGCCGAAAATTCCTGCAGGAGTAGATTTTGGAAAAAGTAATTTTTCGGTGTGTACGTGGGTGGCGCTGCCAACTTGATGTAAAGTTGGCAGCACCTCTGCATATTTTATAAAAAGGGCAAAGTACTAAAATTTATAGTTGGATAGGAAGTGAGCCCTAAATTGGCCTGTATTGATTTAATGATGAAAAAGCAAAATTTAATATTTTGTCCCTTCGCCCTTTGTGGCCCTTTTTTATTTATGAAGGTAGGACAATGGTTCAATGGGATACCTGGAGCCGGAAATGAGCCGAAAATTCCTGCGACAGGGGGAATTTGATATAAACATTTTTAAACTGATTTCTGGAGTGGTGCTGCTGGCTTGAAGTAAAGCTGGCAGAACCATACATATTTTTTAAAAAATGAAGAGCCGAAAATTCGGCAATGGGACATTAAATTAGCCCTAAATGAGCCCTTAATTATGAAATAAGAGACATCATGATTCGATGTTCTGGTTTTGTCAACTTTACGTAGCTACGAACCATCAAAGTTTGGAAATTTTTTAAAATTACTACCGAAATTCTGATTCGGTGGTCGCAACTTTAAGAGCGCTTACTCCAATTTTCGACCGTAATAATCGTCCCACCCGACAGGCTGTGCGTGCTATAGTGGATAAATTCAGGACCAAATTTACACTATTGGACGTCGTATTGCTCGAAGCGAAGAAATAATCGCAGCTGTAAGTGCATCGATTCAAAATGAGCCAAATCAGTTGATTCCACGTCGTTCTCAAGAATTGGGCATCGCTCAAACGACACTGTGGCGTATTATGCGAAAAGATTTTAGCCTACATGCTTTCAAGATTAAATTGACTCAATAACTACATCCACTTGATCATTTGAAACGCCGAAACTTCTCCAATTGGGCTCTGGCAAAGCTTGAGGAAAATGAAGAATTTCATCGAAAAATCATCTTCAGCGATGAAGCTCATTTCTGGTTCAATGGCTTTGTTAATAAGCAAAATATGCGTTATTGGTCAGCAACAAACCCAAATGTGCTTCTTGAAACACCGTTGCATCCGCAAAAAGTGACTGTTTAGTGCGGTTTTCATGCCGGAGGTGTGATTGGGCCGTATTTTTTCGTGGATGAAAACGACCGTCATGTTACCGTCAATGGAGAGCGCTATCGTGCTATGTTGGAAGATTATTTGTGGCCAGAATTGGATGAAATTGACATCAACGATATGTGGTTTCAACAAGACGGTGCCACTAACCACACATCACGCGTCACAATCGATTTATTGAAAGGCAAATTCGGTGAACGTGTTATCTCGAGAAATGGTCCGGTCGAATGGCCGCCTGGTTCATGCGACCTAACGCCATTGGATTTCTTTTTATGGGGTCATATCAAGTCACTGGTCTATGCCAACAAGCCAGCAACTTTAGACGAACTCAAAGATAACATCCAACGCGAAATTGTCAACGCTCCGGTCGAAATGTGTGCCAGAGCGGTGGAAAATTGGGTGCAAAAAATCGACCGCTGTAAACGGGCTCGTGGTGGTCATATGACCGATATCGAATTTCATTCATAAATTGTAATGCTTACACTACACCCACAATAGATTTGAACTCAATACCTTAAATATTTCTGTGTTTTATTCAAAGATAAAATTGTTTTATGTGCCACCGGCGCGCAAACTCGTTTTTTCGCTACAGTTAACAGTAGCGCAATGTAGTACATTTCGCCAGAAAGGAATGAAATGTAAAAATTGAACTGCGCATGCGCCCATAGCCATGAAACGAAGCTCAATCCTTCTTATTCTTCTTCTTCTTCGTACAGCGTTAGCATCTTACTGGCAAAGCCTTGTACATTCGAACTGCGCATGCGTCTACTAAAATCCATTACTACTACACAAGATCGATAAAATCAAAATGGCCGGGACTAGTCGTGACATATCAAGTGTAATGACTAGCGCCGCAAACAACTACAATACTAGTTTAGATTCCAGTGTACGCATAAAAACTCGTATACGCACCGAAGTCACATAAAATAGAATACGTGCCAATGCACACAATTCGGGTAATTCCGAGACTCGCGACAATGCTCGCAGGACTGATCGCGCTTCGGATTCGTCTCGGCTTTGCCTCGACTACGCCTTAGCTTCGATCTCCTGCGAGCATTGTCGCTCGTCCCGCAATGACCCTCATTCTGCGCCTGGGCACGTAATGTACTAATGTCCCTATTGGAAAACCCTTTATAATCCGTTTTCTTTGAACGCAGTTCCTATGGTTTGATCAAATTTGTTGAAAATTTCTGATGCGTTTCCATGAGATAAAACTTTATAATTTTTATTATTTGCAATTTTAGTTAGACTCAGAAAATTTCTGTCCATGTTTTCAAGATAAAATACATTGGATATTGTTATTTCAGTTTTTACATTTTTTACAATGAAATAAGTTATGATATTGCCTACTTTTTTACATTTCAATATTCTACCATCAGCTACTGTGATATCGATTGGTTTTTCTAATTTTTTGCAATCATAAAAATAAGAATCATCATTAATGATATGATCTGTACAACCACTATCCAAGATCTAAACTATTGTGCTCAAAACTAAATTGTTATTTTCCTGTACGTTTTGTCTAATATAATTACAATTACTTTTCATCAAATTTACATTATTATTATAATCACTTTGTTTGTCAATTTTTATATAAGTTAAAAGTACTCGGCGGATTAATATAATACCTATCGTTTGCGCTATATCTTGCGTCGTGTTGATTGTTATATCCGTTGTTATGTGGACCATAACCTCGGTAACCTCCTCAATGACCGTTGCCTCCTCCTGAGTTGTTAAAGCCTCTTCTGTTTTGTTGAAAGCCTCTTCCCCTGAAGTTTGGGTGCTGTTGCTGACCTTGATGTTGTTCGTCGCCTTGCCAATATCCACGTCCGTTGGCACCTCCTTGCTATGCTCCTCGCCCACAAAAACTTCCTCGCCAATTTCCTCGTCCGCGAGAATTTTCAGTTTTGTTGGTACAGTCCTTTTTGTAGCGTCCCTTTTGATGACAAACAAAGCATTCAATATCTCTCTTTTCAAGTTTGAAAATACTGGGTTTTCCCTTATTATCGTTAGTACACTGAACTTCATACATTTGGATTTTGTTTTTAAAATAACTGCAATTTTTCTCTTCTTCTTTTATCGAATCAATTAAGTCACCAATATGACTGAGAGAATCAGGTAAAGTTTTTAAGATGTAACTCAATTTTTCTGGTTCTTTTACTGTAGCACCTGCACCTTTTAATTCATTAATTTGTCTTTCGAATTCAGAAAAGAAAGTACTAGAATCCTCATAATCCTTTAATTTAATTCTATCAAGATTGTTTCTAATGCAAATTTGTAGTGACGTTGATTCTTTTAAGTACATCTGGTCAAATTTTTTTATAATTTTTAAATCAGCATCTTCCTCTACAACAAATTTTAACTGTTCATTTGTTATACTTGAATAGATTATATTTATTGCTCTTAAATCTTTATCATCCCATTCAGTTTGTACTTCCGAAGTACTCTTTTCTCGCAGAGCACATTGATCACACTGTTTCCATTTCAAATAAAGTAAAATTCTCTTATTCCACAAGCTGTAGTCTTTACCGCCAAAGATCGGTACTTTCGAATCACTATTATCTTTCGTCATTGTATTTATAGTTTATTTCAACTTGTTAGTCTCAAAATATTGTACGTGCAAATTAAAAAAAAATATATTATTTAAAAACGTTTTATTTTTCGTTAATCTGAATGTTTAAACAAATATTTTTCGTTTTCAGTTACTTTTTAGATTGATTTTATCAGTTAAACTTTCACAAAAAAATTTTTCTTATGTCTCACTTTAAATTTCATTTTATCATGTCAAAAAAGATTTTCTCACCTCTTTTTAACCAATTACTTTCATACTTTTACCTTTATAGTTTGAATTCTTTATCTGATTATTTTTATATTTGTTTGAGCACATGTTTAACCTCTCGTTCGTCGCCATGTGCTTTTCGATGCTCACCTGTGACTACTCATAACCTCTTTGTATCCACTCGTATCGTCTTGAATTTTAATCTATCGTTTACGAAAATTTATTCTTCTTGTTAATTGTTATTTCTTCTTTAATTTATAATATATATTTCTTTCTCATATCAACTTCTTTAATACTTTTAATACTCTTGAAAATTTTTCTATTTCTAAACCACGGACTGCTACCATCTTAAAATTCAACAAGCAAACGAATTCAGACACTTTTATTTAATTTGTAATAATAAAGAAATAACTGATTTATTCATAAACAATAATCTGATTAAAGTAATTTTACATATCAACACTCCCGACGCTCGCACACACATACGCTCATGCGCTCTTACATCTTATACTTGGCACGAACATACAAAATTACTACTATTCCAACAAAAACACATATTATTCATTTCAATTTTAAAAAATACAATTAAAATTCAAAAATTCCATTATTTAAACATCATATGTGGCATACGAAAAAAACGTTAGGAAAATTATTTTGAGCTATTCAAAACAACACGAAATTTTTATCTCAGCGAGTGTGCTTGGTACGAAATAGCATTTTTCACACCTTTTCAGGCCTTTATTTGATAAGGGTGGTTTTTATAATTTCGTCCCCTATTTAATAAAAAATAAATAAAATTGAAACGATTCCAATGTGACATTGCCACTACTTCCAATATCTTTTCCAATATCTTTTTGTTTCTCTCGCGTAGAGAAATAACTGTCGAACGTTAGTTGTTTACCAGTGTTGTAACATATACCATATACTGAGAAAATATGAATAACCTAAAAAATATAAATTCAATGTATAAAACAGCTTATATAACAAAGAAAAAATTATTCTTGGATTTTGGATTATTCTCGAATCACTCATTTTTGGGTAACACATACTTTCAAAGTTGTGATTAGTTCAAAATTGTGAAAAATTGTTAGTCAAGAAATTTTGAAAATTTTTCATTCAAAAAAATTTTTAGAATTCAAAAATAGTCGGAATTTTAAAGATTTCACAAATCTAAAAAAGTTCAAATGTACAAGTAGAACATTTTTGTAAGATTTAAAAACATTGAAAATTTTTGTTAAAATTTACTATGATAAAAAAATTAACAATTTTCCAAATTGTCAATGTTTTTCAAAATTTTGAAAAAATTTACCCCCCACCCCATAAAAGGAATAATTTTCTTGATGATGATATGAAATGCAAGACATATTTATCTTTCAATCGTGCTAATGTTGCTAGACGGAGAAAAATAGTTGAAGTAATTTTACTCAACTCTTTCGATTAAACTTGGGACATAAGGACATTTGAACATCTATTAAATCCTAGTCGGGTAAAATCAATTTGATATATACCTAATTCACCCAAAGTGAATAACAATAAGCGTTACATAGGGAATAGTAAGGAGTTGAGTAAAACGTTATCGTCGACAGGGCATCAACATGCGTCAGTGGGTTAACATGAAATGTATAAGTATATCACCGACGCTTGAGATGCAATAGTTGGGTAAAAAGAGCATCTGCCGTATTATTTGAACTGGCAATGGTATGGTTCTCTTAAATACAAAAAAATTTTTACCTCGAGCCTGCCAATAGTCATCCGGTACATACATAAACAACATACAAATTCATTCACACCATCCAGACGTAGCCAATCACATTTCAAATCACAATTACACTTAAACATATAACCTTATATATATAAACCTAATAACTACACACTTATATATAGTACGATACGCTTTCGTCGAATCACACACACGCCCGCTTACAATGCTGGGATATAAAACTTGGAACTTTCTTATATAGTGACTGCATGAGTTATTCAGAGCTTGTGAGAGTAAGCGCCGTCAATAAAATTTTTGAGCCTTACTCAAGTAAAAATAAATCAACTTTTTTCATAAATGATTAATAAAATATTTTTAAAAATTAATATAATCAATCAATTATTATAACTATGATTATTGATATATATAATATAATTATTAAATTACATTTAGTATACATTTTTATTATAACGACGTATGAAGTTTAGTGAAACTAAATTTTCAAATGTACATTAAAAAATTGCATTATTATTAAGAAGTACGTATCTTGTATAAAAACATTTAAAAGAAGGTTCTTTTGTTTTCTGTGTTTTATATTTTCAAAATATGGATTTTACATTTGCGAATTCCAAATTATTATTCTGCCTGAGTAATTTATGAGATATTTCATATTTTATGTAATACACTTATCGATTTTTTTTATTTAAATTTTCATAATATCAATTTAATTTTAAGAATTTAAGTTTTTAAAATTAAAAATTTTTTATGTGTGCCCAAGGCGCAGATTACTTTTATTCGTTCCTGCGTGAAAAAATGTAGCTGTTGGAATAAATCTTGCGATTCACGGTTTACTCAACTCTCGATTGAAGCGTAGAGTAGAATGAATGGAAAGCTCTACTATTTTTGTGATTTAATAAAAGATTGATTTTTTATCGTTATACTACGAGTAATATTATATATAAATAAAAATTTTTAATGCACGCTTTCATACTTCACCCTACACTTCTGAATTTTACTCAACTTTGATTCATTTTCGAACATTTAATATATCACAAATAAATACAGAGATACTAAATAACTTCTAACTTGTCCTTATGTCCCAAATTTGATCGGAAGCAGCCCCCTGCATCTTAGCCAGAATGCACGTAATCCGCGAAACGAAAATGTCACAAGAATTGACCGTGGCCGCTAGGGGCGCTGATTGTTCATGAGGCCTGAATTCATTTTAATGCATGGGAAAAATGCATAAAAATTAAATTTTTGGGGATAAAAACTACTTGATCATATTTTTTTTACAACACATTAAACTAGAAAGTTTTAAATATTATTTAAAGCAATTTTTACTGATATAAAGGGTAATATGCTTGAAATTAGGGCGAAAATTGTCTTTGTAATTCTGGCTGGAAATTGAAATCAAAGTTCTGTTATCTTCGTTTTAACATTAATATTTACATTGTGATTATTAAATAAAAATACAATATTTATTTATATTATCAATATTATTGATATTATATCAGTCTTACATATTATAATAGAAAAATTGGCTATTGAAATTCCATCAAATTGAATTATAATACGGGTATTAATTATATCATCTTGATTTTGTTAGAAAAATTAGATTTTATTATAGGACATTTTGTATTTTATATTTTAAAACTTCTCAGTAATTGAAAAAATTACATTTTTATGAACAAAACTTTCACATAAGGAATGAACGTACATTTGAAAAAGTAACAAATATAAAGAATTTATAAAATTCCTTTATAAGTATTTGAAAACACTAAGAACAAAGATGTTTGTAATAAATAATAGTAGTTATACAATGCCGGTTCTAGATGCAAATTCCTGTAACCGACATTTACCGACATCGAGAAGCTTCGATTGATTCTGTTCCAAGCTAAGTCTGGAAGTTTCAAGAAGGAGTTCGAAGCATATGACGTCACACTATACCCTTGATAAATTGTTTATTAATGAATGGGGGTGGGGGTGGGGTGGGGGTCATCTCTCTCGGGAAACGTTTATTTCAAAGACTTTAGGAGTTGGTTTAACCTCTGTACGTATGGAATGTAAAGGACAAATGTTAAAAAATATTTCCTAGAAAAATAAAGGCATGTGACGGACAAATATTGAAAAATATTTCTCAGAAAAATAAAGGCATATGGTTAATTTAAACGCTCTCAGGATGTTTAATGTAATAAATTTGATAAAATTTTTTCTGATTAATTTAGACGTGGGGTATGTGTGAAATGATTTCGTATTTAGAGCTTGGATTGTTTATGCTAATAAAATTGATATGACATCTCCCAGTTAGACTGCAGTAATCTGATATCTTACGTCTATGACATTAAATCACATTCGGGATATGTGAACAATAATACCCCTCTTTGTTTAAAACGAAGATAGAAACATTTACCATTATAAAAAGATGCATCTCACTGTTAACAAGAATCATTTTGTTATTGAAGTCTGAATCTTTCACTTGTATTTTGTATGAAGAAAAGTCATGGATTCTGAATATTACAAGAGACTTATTAGGATTATGGATCAAGCCTATCAATTATTAAAATACAATTCAAGTTTCGAATTGTATGAAAAATGGTTGAAATTAGGTAAACGAAATATTCGTTTAATAAATAAATTTTTTAAATTGAACAAAAATAAGTTGTCAGTGCATGAGAAGATGAAGATAACATCTACACTTGGAATATTAAAGGCATTAAACACTAAAATAAACCAACTACGGAAGAAAGGAAGAGGTACAGCACTATCGAGTCAAGAGGAAAGGAGAAGAATAAGGTGGGAAGATTTAGAGACTGCTTTTCAGAATAGAATTAAAACGGGTTCTATTGTTAATTTAACACATATAGATTTAAAACATTTTTTGGAGGATGCTAAGTTATTAACAATTAAAAAAATAAACAGTGTTTTAAGGCAATATCCAAATTTGAAAATTAATGTAATTTTATATGGTAAATTTAAAACTTTAGTAGAAGGGAAAATGGATGAAGCTATAAAGTATTTCAACACAAAGAACGATATTATTTCTCAATCAACAGATTTAGATGCGTGGTATGATGAAAAAGTAAAAGATCAGCTTTTAGTAAATGCTGAAGAATTTCAGGAAGAAAATTCTGGTTGGTCTTCAATTGAAATTATGAATTTATTAGTAAATATAAATAAATATGCCCCTTTTCAAATTGGATTATCAACGTACAGCAATTTACCAAAGTATATTCAAACACAAAAGGCAGTGGTTAATATAAAAAATAACGATCCTTATTGTTTTTTGTGGTCAGTCACGGCAGCATTGAATCCCGTAGAAAATAATGCATGCTTAATGAGTTCTTATCCTCATTTTAGTGAAGTGTTAAAATACGATAACATAAAGTTTCCAATCAGTTTTTCTGACATCAAAAAGTTTGAAAAATGAATTGTTTAAGTATAAACATTTATGGTGAAGATAATGAAAAATCTAAAAAAACAACAGAAATCGTTCCTTTTTATATAAGTCAGGAAAAATCAAATTTACCTGTAATTCATCTTTTAATGATTGAAAATACTTTAGTCGATGTTAATGAAGAAGATTGTATTGGTGATGATGAAATTGATATTTCTAAACCAATTTATCATCTTTCATGGATAAAAAATTTATCTAGATTAATAAGTTCACAAGTCACAAGAAATGAGCATCGAATTTTAATATGTGACAGATGCCTATGACATTTTAGTTCAGAAAAGTCTTTTCGAAGTCATATATTGACATGTCAAAATATAAATAAATGTAGAATGATTTTACCAGATCATGAAAATAATATTTTGAAATTTAAAAACTATCAATATAAAGAAAAGGTGCCTTTCGTTGTATATGCTGATATTGAATGTCTTCTGGAGCCAGTGGTTGACTCACACATGAATACATCTCTTTATCAAAAGCACGTTCCTACAAGTGTCGCTTATAATGTACTATGTAGTTTCGATAATTCAATTTCTAAAATTAAACTTTATCGTGACAAAGACTGCATTGAGTGGTTCATAAATGAACTAAAATGTTTGGCTGAAAAAGTAGATGAGTATTTAAAAATTATAGTACCAATGGAGCCTCTAACTAATCAACAAAAACAAGAATTTAAATTTGCAAAAATTTGTCACATTTGTGAAAATCCTTTCAAAATTGATGATATCAAACACCGTGATCATTGCCACTCTACAGGCAAATATCGCGGTGTTACTCATCAGGGTTGCAATATAAATTACAAGAATTCACACATGATTCCAGTAGTTTTTCATAATTTATCAGGTTATGATTCCCATTTTTTTATCAAAGCTTTAGCGACAAGTTTTGAAGGAAATGTCAGTTTATTACCAATAAATAAGGAAAAATACATTTCTTTCACAAAAAATGTTAAAAAAACTAATGTAAAGCTACGATTTATTGACTCTTTTCGATTTATGCCGAGTAGTCTTGAAAAATTAGCATTATTTCTCAATAATGATGAAAAAATAATAACAAAAAGACACTGTGTGAATGATAATGAATTTAATTTACTGACTAGAAAAGGTGTATTTCCATACAGTTATATTGACAATTGGGAGAAATTAGAAGAACATCAATTACCCCCAAAAGAGGCTTTTTTCTGTAAATTAAATAATTCAAGTATTTCTAATGAAGATTATCAGCATGCTCGTAGAGTTTGGGAAACTTTCAACTTGAAAACTTTAGGTGAATATTCAGATCTTTACCTCAAAACTGATGTCCTACTTTTATCTGATATTTTTGAAAATTTTAGACACCATTGTTTAAAAACATATAATTTAGATCCATTGCATTATTACACGGCACCTGGACTTGCTTTTGATGCAATGTTAAAATTTACTAAAATAGAACTCGAATTGTTGACCGATCCTGAAATGTTATTGTTCATCGAAAGTGCTATTAGAGGTGGTGTCTCTCAATGCTCTAATAGATATGCAAAAGCAAATAATCGATATATGGAGTCCAATTTTGATCCAAATTTACCTGAATCATATATTATTTACTTTGATATTAATAATCAGTACGGTGCAGCTATGAGTGAGTTTTTACCTTACAGAAATTTTGAATGGGTAGAAGATTTTTCAATGATTGATTTTTTAAACATTCCTGATAATTCATCTGTAGGTTTTATACTTGAAGTGGATTTTGAATATCCCGAACAGCTTCATGATTCACATAAAGATTTACCTCTATGTCCAGAGCATTTCATAGCCCCCAATTCAAAATGCAAAATTTCAAAACTGATGACAACTCTATTACCTAAGAATAATTACATTGTTCACTATAGAAATTTTAAATTGTATTTAAGTTTGGATGTAAAATTAACAAAAATTCATAGAGTTTTGAAATTTGATCAAAAACCTTGGTTAAAAAGCTACATTGATCTGAATACAGAATTAAGAAAAAATCAGACAATGATTTTGAGAAAAATTTTTATAAATTAATGAATAATTCTGTATTTGGAAAAACGATGGAAAATGTTAGGAAGCATAAAGATGTAAAATTAGTTACAAAGTGGAAGGGGAGGTATGGCGCAAAAGCTCTAATAGCAAAACCAAATTTTCACAGCTGCACCATATTTGATGAAAATATGGTTTTAGTAGAGCTTAATCGATTAAAAGTAAATTTTAACAAACCAATTTATACAGGTTTTACTATTCTCGAAATATCAAAAATAATGATTTATGATTTTCATTATAATTATATGAAACATAATTTTGGAAACAATGCAAAATTACTTTATACAGATACAGACAGTCTAATATATGACGTCACAGTTCCAGATTTTTATAATTACATTCGAAGAGATATTCATAAATTCGATACGTCTGATTATCCTCCAAACAATGTTTATGATATTCCTCTTGCAAATAAAAAAGTTTTAGGTTTAATGAAAGATGAGAACAATGGGAAAATTATGTCAGAATTTATTGGATTGCGATCAAAATTATATGCATTTAAAGTACAGGGGGATCAAAAAGAAAAACGAAAGGCTAAAGGCGTTAAAGGGTCAACTTTGAAAGAAATAACATTTGAAGATTATAAGCAGTCTCTATTTTCTTATAAAAACCTTGTCAAGACTCAATTCCTGATTCGAAGTAAAAAGCACGAAGTGCATACGATAAAACAAAATAAAATAGCCTTGAGTTGGTATGATGATAAAAGAATGCTTCATCCTGGGAAAACAGACACTTTTCCATGGGGCTACATTATGAAATAATTTAAAGAAAGTCCAAAAGCATCTTTTTTGATGTCTCTCTACAACATATACTCCTGAATATTCTTCTCAAGCTGAACTTATCACAAGAGGATCATATTACTATCAACAAGCTCTGGAATATATGAGGAGGTGACTATGTGAAGAAACCATTACTAAATTCATCATCATCAAAACCTCTAGCTCTCTGCAAAGTGAAGCATATATCTATGTGCGACATGAGACTCCAACCTTATTAATCAGTAATGGTTTCTTCCCATAGTCACCTCCTCATATATTCCAGAGCTTGTTGATAGTAATATGATCCTCTTGTGATAAGTTCAGCTTGAGAAGAATATTCAGGAGTATATGTTGTAGAGAGACATCAAAAAAGATGCTTTTGGACTTTCTTTAAATTATTTCATAATGTAGCCCCATGGAAAAGTGTCTGTTTTCCCAGGATGAAGCATTCTTTTATCATCATACCAACTCAAGGCTATTTTATTTTGTTTTATCGTATGCACTTCGTGCTTTTTACTTCGAATCAGGAATTGAGTCTTGACAAGGTTTTTATAAGAAAATAGAGACTGCTTATAATCTTCAAATGTTATTTCTTTCAAAGTTGACCCTTTAACGCCTTTAGCCTTTCGTTTTTCTTTTTGATCCCCCTGTACTTTAAATGCATATAATTTTGATCGCAATCCAATAAATTCTGACATAATTTTCCCATTGTTCTCATCTTTCATTAAACCTAAAACTTTTTTATTTGCAAGAGGAATATCATAAACATTGTTTGGAGGATAATCAGACGTATCGAATTTATGAATATCTCTTCGAATGTAATTATAAAAATCTGGAACTGTGACGTCATATATTAGACTGTCTGTATCTGTATAAAGTAATTTTGCATTGTTTCCAAAATTATGTTTCATATAATTATAATGAAAATCATAAATCATTATTTTTGATATTTCGAGAATAGTAAAACCTGTATAAATTGGTTTGTTAAAATTTACTTTTAATCGATTAAGCTCTACTAAAACCATATTTTCATCAAATATGGTGCAGCTGTGAAAATTTGGTTTTGCTATTAGAGCTTTTGCGCCATACCTCCCCTTCCACTTTGTAACTAATTTTACATCTTTATGCTTCCTAACATTTTCCATCGTTTTTCCAAATACAGAATTATTCATTAATTTATAAAAATTTTTCTCAAAATCATTGTCTGATTTTTTTCTTAATTCTGTATTCAGATCAATGTAGCTTTTTAACCAAGGTTTTTGATCAAATTTCAAAACTCTATGAATTTTTGTTAATTTTACACCCAAACTTAAATACAATTTAAAATTTCTATAGTGAACAATGTAATTATTCTTAGGTAATAGAGTTGTCATCAGTTTTGAAATTTTGCATTTTGAATTGGGGGCTATGAAATGCTCTGGACATAGAGGTAAATCTTTATGTGAATCATGAAGCTGTTCGGGATATTCAAAATCCACTTCAAGTATAAAACCTACAGATGAATTATCAGGAATGTTTAAAAAATCAATCATTGAAAAATCTTCTACCCATTCAAAATTTCTGTAAGGTAAAAACTCACTCATAGCTGCACCGTACTGATTATTAATATCAAAGTAAATAATATATGATTCAGGTAAATTTGGATCAAAATTGGACTCCATATATCGATTATTTGCTTTTGCATATCTATTAGAGCATTGAGAGACACCACCTCTAATAGCACTTTCGATGAACAATAACATTTCAGGATCGGTCAACAATTCGAGTTCTATTTTAGTAAATTTTAACATTGCATCAAAAGCAAGTCCAGGTGCCGTGTAATAATAAAATGGATCTAAATTATATGTTTTTAAACAATGGTGTCTAAAATTTTCAAAAATATCAGATAAAAGTAGGACATCAGTTTTGAGGTAAAGATCTGAATATTCACCTAAAGTTTTCAAGTTGAAAGTTTCCCAAACTCTACGAGCATGCTGATAATCTTCATTAGAAATACTTGAATTATTTAATTTACAGAAAAAAGCCTCTTTTGGGGGTAATTGATGTTCTTCTAATTTCTCCCAATTGTCAATATAACTGTATGGAAATACACCTTTTCTAGTCAGTAAATTAAATTCATTATCATTCACACAGTGTCTTTTTGTTATTATTTTTTCATCATTATTGAGAAATAATGCTAATTTTTCAAGACTACTCGGCATAAATCGAAAAGAGTCAATAAATCGTAGCTTTACATTAGTTTTTTTAACATTTTTTGTGAAAGAAATGTATTTTTCCTTATTTATTGGTAATAAACTGACATTTCCTTCAAAACTTGTCGCTAAAGCTTTGATAAAAAAATGGGAATCATAACCTGATAAATTATGAAAAACTACTGGAATCATGTGTGAATTCTTGTAATTTATATTGCAACCCTGATGAGTAACACCGCGATATTTGCCTGTAGAGTGGCAATGATCACGGTGTTTGATATCATCAATTTTGAAAGGATTTTCACAAATGTGACAAATTTTTGCAAATTTAAATTCTTGTTTTTGTTGATTAGTTAGAGGCTCCATTGGTACTATAATTTTTAAATACTCATCTACTTTTTCAGCCAAACATTTTAGTTCATTTATGAACCACTCAATGCAGTCTTTGTCACGATAAAGTTTAATTTTAGAAATTGAATTATCGAAACTACATAGTACATTATAAGCGACACTTGTAGGAACGTGCTTTTGATAAAGAGATGTATTCATGTGTGAGTCAACCACTGGCTCCAGAAGACATTCAATATCAGCATATACAACGAAAGGCACCTTTTCTTTATATTGATAGTTTTTAAATTTCAAAATATTATTTTCATGATCTGGTAAAATCATTCTACATTTATTTATATTTTGACATGTCAATATATGACTTCGAAAAGACTTTTCTGAACTAAAATGACATAGGCATCTGTCACATATTAAAATTCGATGCTCATTTCTTGTGACTTGTGAACTTATTAATCTAGATAAATTTTTTATCCATGAAAGATGATAAATTGGTTTAGAAATATCAATTTCATCATCACCAATACAATCTTCTTCATTAACATCGACTAAAGTATTTTCAATCATTAAAAGATGAATTACAGGTAAATTTGATTTTTCCTGACTTATATAAAAAGGAACGATTTCTGTTGTTTTTTTAGATTTTTCATTATCTTCACCATAAATGTTTATACTTAAACAATTCATTTTTTCAAACTTTTTGATGTCAGAAAAACTGATTGGAAACTTTATGTTATCGTATTTTAACACTTCACTAAAATGAGGATAAGAACTCATTAAGCATGCATTATTTTCTACGGGATTCAATGCTGCCGTGACTGACCACAAAAAACAATAAGGATCGTTATTTTTTATATTAACCACTGCCTTTTGTGTTTGAATATACTTTGGTAAATTGCTGTACGTTGATAATCCAATTTGAAAAGGGGCATATTTATTTATATTTACTAATAAATTCATAATTTCAATTGAAGACCAACCAGAATTTTCTTCCTGAAATTCTTCAGCATTTACTAAAAGCTGATCTTTTACTTTTTCATCATACCACGCATCTAAATCTGTTGATTGAGAAATAATATCGTTCTTTGTGTTGAAATACTTTATAGCTTCATCCATTTTCCCTTCTACTAAAGTTTTAAATTTACCATATAAAATTACATTAATTTTCAAATTTGGATATTGCCTTAAAACACTGTTTATTTTTTTAATTGTTAATAACTTAGCATCCTCCAAAAAATGTTTTAAATCTATATGTGTTAAATTAACAATAGAACCCGTTTTAATTCTATTCTGAAAAGCAGTCTCTAAATCTTCCCACCTTATTCTTCTCCTTTCCTCTTGACTCGATAGTGCTGTACCTCTTCCTTTCTTCCGTAGTTGGTTTATTTTAGTGTTTAATGCCTTTAATATTCCAAGTGTAGATGTTATCTTCATCTTCTCATGCACTGACAACTTATTTTTGTTCAATTTAAAAAATTTATTTATTAAACGAATATTTCGTTTACCTAATTTCAACCATTTTTCATACAATTCGAAACTTGAATTGTATTTTAATAATTGATAGGCTTGGTCCATAATCCTAATAAGTCTCTTGTAATATTCAGAATCCATGACTTTTCTTCATACAAAATACAAGTGAAAGATTCAGACTTCAATAACAAAATGATTCTTGTTAACAGTGAGATGCATCTTTTTATAATGGTAAATGTTTCTATCTTCGTTTTAAACAAAGAGGGGTATTATTGTTCACATATCCCGAATGTGATTTAATGTCATAGACGTAAGATATCAGATTACTGCAGTCTAACTGGGAGATGTCATATCAATTTTATTAGCATAAACAATCCAAGCTCTAAATACGAAATCATTTCACACATACCCCACGTCTAAATTAATCAGAAAAAATTTTATCAAATTTATTACATTAAACATCCTGAGAGCGTTTAAATTAACCATATGCCTTTATTTTTCTGAGAAATATTTTTCAATATTTGTCCGTCACATGCCTTTATTTTTCTAGGAAATATTTTTTAACATTTGTCCTTTACATTCCATACGTACAGAGGTTAAACCAACTCCTAAAGTCTTTGAAATAAACGTTTCCCGAGAGAGATGACCCCCACCCCACCCCCACCCCCATTCATTAATAAACAATTTATCAAGGGTATAGTGTGACGTCATATGCTTCGAACTCCTTCTTGAAACTTCCAGACTTAGCTTGGAACAGAATCAATCGAAGCTTCTCGATGTCGGTAAATGTCGGTTACAGGAATTTGCATCTAGAACCGGCATTGTATAACTACTAATAATAATCAACATAATATAGTATATTTCATAATAATATAATGGATATTTAGATCTCATATGCACATAATTTATTATGTGTATTTTATCTATAATTAGGGATGGGCGATCTCGATTCGATTCTACGGAGATCGATCTTTTTTACTCGATTAATCGGTTGGATTGATATTTTTTTTCGATCTTTACGAACGATTCTCCTTTCTTTTTTTCCTGTTTCCTATTTCTATGAACTGTTCCTATGAACTGTTTTTTAGTTTAAAAGTGAGATCAAGCGGTCGACCACGAGAATATCCTTAATGTGATATACAAAGTATATTAATATTATAAACTTTATAGTAATACTTCATATTTATTCCAGAAATTTTATCATAAATAATACTTTGAGTGATAAGCAAAGTTCAAAGTATATTAATATTATAAACTTTATAGTAATACTTCATATTTATGCCAGAAATTTTATTTCCCCCGAAATAGAAGTTGAGTAAAATTACTTTAACTATATTTCTCCGTGCATGCAATGAATTGGATACAGCGCTATGGACTAATTGCTGGAAATCAATTGTTATGTCGGAAGATTGGCTAAGTCGACATAGCAACGATTCCAATGTAGCGCATTTGAACCATTTCAATGTTACAAAGTAGAAACCCCTATATCATCGCTATCGTGCGACACAGCTTTGTTTTAGAGGGCGCACGGCTATGGATTATAGCAGCTTGAGCAATGTTCTTCTCTCCGTGTAGTTAGTCAAGCATTCAGAGTATTGGTAAAATTATTTATTTTTGGACTACATTTTTTCCAGTCACTATAACCAGGTACCATTATTCTTAGTGCAGAGTCGTAAAAATGCCGTAAACTGTGGTGTAATTGATTTTCGACTTTTTCATATTTTAAGTAAGGGGGTATTGATTTTAGACATAGGAGTTGATTTTTAAAACGTCATTTGTGGTACATTATCGAGCCGTAAAATAGCCAGGTCCGTTAAAGTGTCACCTCCACAATCGAAATCCACTACCTCTTATGACTTTTTATTTATTATTATTATTTTTTTATTATTTCTTTTTATTATTATTATTCTTTTACTATGGGCTCTTTCTGGGCACCTCAAATCAACAAATATCGATGACAATAAACTTATTATTTTTTTATTATTTCTGTTTATTATTATTATTCTTTTATTATGGGCTTTCTGGGCTCCTCAAATCAACAAATATCGATGACAACCCGTGCAGAAATTTTGGTGGGGCGCCGATCGGGAAAAATGTGGCCCCGACAGGGTAATCTGCCTAGCTCCAGACCATTAATGAAACGCCCCACCCGATCGGGCCCAGATCCGGGCCTGTAAAATGGGGGCCCGATCTGGCCCAGATATGGCCCCTTCTAATTTTGTATTCCTACAAATATTAAAATTTAAAAGATTTTCGTTCAATAACAATAAATAGTTGCTTCAAAAAAATTTATTTCATAATCAAAAGTATGCATACAGTATAATCGAGTACTGGATATAAATAATAGGCGATTTTACTAAGATTGTTGCTGGTGCTGCACTTGTCTAAGTCTTCTGCCTCGGTCCCAATCCTTAACATTACTCAAAATAGTGCTAATGTCGTAAATAACTTCTTCCTCTGAACATCCATATTTCTCTGCAAGTACACTGAGAGAAATCGGCTTTGGTTCCTGTGCACATAGCACATAAATTTTTTGTACAGTAGTTGCCTTGACCAAAAAAGTTGAGAGAAGCTACTACTTTTATAGTTATCATGACAGTAATTTGGACTTTTTTGTGTATTCGGTTGTTGTGACCAAAGTTGATGATTAGAATGAGCTTTATACGTACCCCAACGGTTAGTACACGTACATTTTCTTTATGTGTACTGCCAAGCTCCTTTGGTTACTACAACCGCAGCGTTCGCTGTTGCGCTAGACAAATCAAGTATAACTTTCATTGAAAGATATGCAGCCTAAGTTGAATCCTGCCAATTCTCGTTCTCGATTCCTGGACTATATTTCACCGTGCCAAGCATTATCAGGTAAATAATTCTATTATAAATATAGTTTGACAATTCTTTCTAAATGATAAACGATTTTGTTCGGGGACAATGCAATGCGTTCCAATTTTGCTGTCTCGTCGTATTTTGTCAAAACTATAGTCAGTCAAAAAAAGTTTATGATGATGAAAAAAGTGACAATTTTTTAACTTAAAATTAATTAGTTGAGTTTGAAATTTTTGTCACCGCCTACATTATCGGAGAATCACTAGTCGCGTATCAGATAGGATACGTTGTCGACAGGTGTCCTCGTAGACAATTTCAAACTCTTATATCGCAAATAATGCAAATAAATTCAATATTTAAAGAATTTGAAAATCTTTCTGTGGAAAAAATGATGCTTTCGACTGCGCTGGGATTCGAGCCCAGGTCTTTCGATTGCCGGTCGACTGCTCTAACCACTGAGCTACACAGGCGTCCGACATCTCCTTCTCCACAGGAAGATCTCCTTATATCGCCTAGTGGCTCAGCCTTGCGGCTGTAAATGATTTCAAATTAATTAGTTGAGTTTGAAATTTTTGTCACCGCCTACATTATCGGAGAATCACTAGTCGCGTATCAGATAGGATACGTTGTCGACAGGTGTCCTCGTAGACAATTTCAAACTCTTATATCGCAAATAATGCAAATAAATTCAATATTTAAAGAATTTGAAAATCTTTCTGTGGAAAAAATGACGCTTTCGACTGCGCTGGGATTCGAGCCCAGGTCTTTCGATTGCCGGTCGACTGCTCTAACCACTCGAGCTACACAGGCGTCCGACATCTCCTTCTCCACAGGAAGATCTCCTTATATCGCCTAGTGGCTCAGCCTTGCGGCTGTAAATGATTTCCAAGTAATTAGTTGAGTTTGAAATTTTTGTCACTGTCTACATTATCGGAGGATCACTAGTCGCGTGTCAGATAGGATACGTTGTCCAAGGCTGAGCCACTAGGCGATATAAGGAGATCTTCCTGTGGAGAAGGAGATGTCGGACGCCTGTGTAGCTCAGTGGTTAGAGCAGTCGACCGGCAATCGAAAGACCTGGGCTCGAATCCCAGCGCAGTCGAAAGCGTCATTTTTTCCACAGAAAGATTTTCAAATTCTTTAAATATTGAATTTATTTGCATTATTTGCGATATAAGAGTTTGAAATTGTCTACGAGGACACCTGTCGACAACGTATCCTATCTGATACGCGACTAGTGATTCTCCGATAATGTAGGCGGTGACAAAAATTTCAAACTCAACTAATTAATTTGAAATCATTTACAGCCGCAAGGCTGAGCCACTAGGCGATATAAGGAGATCTTCCTGTGGAGAAGGAGATGTCGGACGCCTGTGTAGCTCAGTGGTTAGAGCAGTCGACCGGCAATCGAAAGACCTGGGCTCGAATCCCAGCGCAGTCGAAAGCGTCATTTTTTCCACAGAAAGATTTTCAAATTCTTTAAATATTGAATTTATTTGCATTATTTGCGATATAAGAGTTTGAAATTGTCTACGAGGACACCTGTCGACAACGTATCCTATCTGATACGCGACTAGTGATTCTCCGATAATGTAGGCGGTGACAAAAATTTCAAACTCAACTAATTAATTTGAAATCATTTACAGCCGCAAGGCTGAGCCACTAGGCGATATAAGGAGATCTTCCTGTGGAGAAGGAGATGTCGGACGCCTGTGTAGCTCAGTGGTTAGAGCAGTCGACCGGCAATCGAAAGACCTGGGCTCGAATCCCAGCGCAGTCGAAAGCGTCATTTTTTCCACAGAAAGATTTTCAAATTCTTTAAATATTTTTTAACTTAATTGACGAAAGTTATCATAAATATCATTATACCGGATTATTTTTCTTAGATATTTTCGGTGAAACTTTATTTTTTCTCATCAAATTGAATTTGTATTTTGATAACTAAGAGAACCATACCTATAACCTTAAAAATAATTTTGGCTGGGTATTTACTGTCCGTAGACTTAGTCATTTTAACTAAACTCTATGCGCGGCTTTACGATGGACTTTGGTTCCTATAACCGCAGCGCTATGGTATTTCAAGTACCAGAATCGTGGTCTCAGTAACGTTCCTTGCAGTTGAAGTAAACACTTTTCCAATGTATGACAGCCACTACCATGATTGTCATGAGAACTTTAACATTTTTGTAAAGACGATTTTAACAAAAAAACTTTGGTCAGTGAAACCTAAAATTTCTCTCTGTGTACGTCTTAAGAAAATGACAAAAAAATTAATTACAAAAGACAAAATAATCATTCATTGAATACAAAATACACAAATACTATTGATTTGCTTATCAATAATGCATGTGCACATGTGTTATTCTCTGAAAACTTGTTTTGTTGGTACTTTTTTAACAGTTGTGAACTGACTGCTTACATTTTTGGAGAAATATTTTTTAAAAATATTGTTCACTGTCTTGCGCATGATTTTCTCATCAAGAGACAACGCCAGTGAACCTTTCTGCAATTTTAAAAAAGATAAGTGAATCTGTAACTGAAAAATTTGGATCTACACTGATAATAACATAAAAAATTAAACTTACGAATTGTTTGCAACATTTCCTATCCGTTCCTAATTGATTTTCAAAGTCTATCAATTCCTGCAATGTCTTAAATGGCAATTGCAAATTATATTTTTCTGCAAATGTTTTTTTCGGGACGTAGTTTGTACACGCTACAGCCTCATACATATTCATTATAGAGACTTAATTAGTCTGCACTTCTTTAATTTCAGCCCTCAAGCGCCTAATTTCCTTTATAGACAAGTCATCTGAATAAAAAAAGATAAAAATGGTTAAATAAATTATATTTCAGGTTGTAATTATAGTAAATAAAAAGATAACTGTATTTTTACATTTTTCCTCAGTCTTATCCAGAGATTTATTTGCAGCCGCTAATTTTATTTTTGGTTTATTTTTCTCTGGATAATCTTTGATGCCTCTGTTTTTCATTATTTTTGATAGAGTTTTAATATTGTTCACGTCGAAAGAGTTTTGAGGCGAATCTACGTCAATTGATCTTTCTGTAAAAGTAGAAAATAAATGCAGTGATAAAATCTAAAACGAAGTATAAATTTATACCTACGTATTATAAAAAATCTGCTCGCTTCGCGCGCAGCTCGCAAGTTTGAGCGCGCCTAAGGCGCGCAATTCGATCGTCGCGCTTCGCGCTCCGTTCTTTCTGGACCTCGCGCTTCGCGCTCCGTTCTTTCTGGACCTCGCGCTTCGCGCTCGGTCTTGTGCTCTTCGCATACATTTAATTTTATTTCTTATAATTTGATACTGAAGCTCAAACCAATTTTATAATAATATTACAGATGATGTGAATTACACATTTTCTCAAAGTCACTCTATTTCTTTTTGAATTTAAGTGAAACAGGAGATTCAATTTACTTAAGGCTCTATCAGCCTTAAGGAACACATTCTCATCATGACGCTCGCGCTTCGCGCTCGATTTTCTGTATACATTTCAGTAACTTTTTAATAAATTACATGATTAAAATAATGTATTTTTTTCCAAATCTCTCAAAAAGAAAAAATAATCGTAGACTTTATTTAAGGAAACGATTTTGCAGAACAACGCTTATTTTGTATCTCACATATTTTGGTGAAAAAAATCGAATTTTTTTAATATTAAAAATCAAAACATAAAATATACATCCTGTCCCGAAATGTCTTAATGAGAATTTGTAAACCTCATTTGGGCAAACAATTTTCCATATAAACGTTTTTATTTCTCTCACATATTTTGTCTAAAAAATGGAATTTTTGAATTTTAATAGTATATTACATTACAAGGGGCGAAACAGAGCGATTGCATGAGTGTGAAGTTTGCTCTGACCGAGTGAAACGAGGGCTGCAATCACACGAAATGCTTTCGCTGTGTTTTGTTTCGAGTAATGTATACTATTTTTCATAGCAACTCTTTTGAGAATCTGATTGGCTGTAACTGTGGAGCGGGTTGAAACAGCGACTTTCAACCCTAGGGTTGAAAATCGTAGTTTCAACCCGCTCTACAGGTACCGAAAATCGGATTTTCAAAGGAGGCGCTTTGAAAACGTATTTTTTGGAATTAAAACGAAAAATATATGTTTTATCAGGGACTGCGTCAGACAAAATTTGTAGATCTTTTTGAAACGAACAACTTTGTATTCTTACGTTTTTTTCGTATTTTACATATTATTGTTAAAAAATTGAATTTTGGATATTCAATAGTTTTTTTTTTAATTAAAAAGAAAAATATGCATCTTATGAAAAAATGTTACAATTCAAATTTGTAGGTCTTTATGTAGAAAATAATATTGTATCATAACGTTTTTTCGTATCTCGTATAATTTAACTGGAAAATGGAATTTTGATATTGACTTTTTTCGAATTTGAATATGCTGTAACATTTCTAATTTTGATTTAATCAAAAAATGTTATCAGGATAATTTGTAGAGATTTATGAGCACTATCAAAAACCAGTATTGAAATTTTTGATTTTTTCAAAAAATTATTTTCAAAAACACAAAAGTAGTGCTCCATCCCTCAATTTTGATTGGATGTGGCTGGTTAACGAACTTGTCCTTACTTTTTCGGCTCCGATAAAGTGTACCAAAGCTCAATTCAATCTGATAATTCCATCGAGATTTATGCCGCACACGACCTACAGACAGACCGACAGACACTTTCGTAAAAACCATTTTTTCTGACTCAGGGGGTCTCAAAACGTAAAGATTTGATGAAAATTTCGAAAGTCATTTTTCACATAAAACCAATACCTTCTCATCCATGATAAGAATGTAAAAAGTAAGTTGACAAAAAAGGTATTGAGTTGCTTAAGAATATGTGACTTACGTCCACTGCTAGATTGCCTCTTTCTCTTACTATCATTAATGCTACCCTCGATGCTACCTGCTTTAGATAATTGTTTTTCTTTGACACTAGACTCTGCCAGTTCTGGTATGTTTAAGAATGATAAGCATCCAGCGAACCATTTCCAGAATTGAGAATGATCGACTTTAAAAGAATTATAATCAATGAACTTTCAAACTCATCTAATTAATTTAAATATTAGGTTTATATTTGGAAATGATCATTAGCAATGGTTGCGAATGTCAATTTTTTATGGTATTTGTGAAAGGTTAAAGCTGCAAATCGTTTCTAGGTTTATATTATCTTTTAATTTTAAAATATTCAATTATTACTCACGTCCATCACCAACGATCTTTATAGTGTACTCCTGCCAATGGTCAGGTGCTTCCAACTCGCATTCAACTAATTTATATAAAATTGCATTAGTTTTGTCTGTGTAGGGTGGAGGCATGAACTTTGAGACATATCTTTTTTTAATCTTGTCATAACATATCCATTTAGTCGGAACGCAGTCTACAGGTCTCAACTTCTTAGGGCCTTTTTGGATAAATTTAACTAATTGGAATCGACGAACAAGGTCTAGATTCATTTTCCGGTATTTACACTAAAGAAGATCATATTTAATCAAATTTAATTTCCACGAGAGCACATATTAAAAATATGATTTGTTTAAAGCATATAATTATTTCCTTTAAAATCCAGAAAAAAATCTGCCCGCTTCGCGGGCACATTCTCACTGCGCGCTACGCGCGCAGCTCGCTTCGCTCGCAAGTTTGAGCGCGCCTAGGGCGCGCGATTCGATCGTCGCGCTTCGCGCTCCGTTCTTGTGCTCTTCGCATACATTTAAGTTTATTTCTTATAATTTAATACTGAAGCTCAAACCAATTTTATAATATTAAAGATGATGTAAATTACTCATTTTCTCAAATTCACTAAATTTCTTTTTCAGTTTAAGTGAAACAGGAAAATCAATTTACTCAAGGCTCTATCGGCCTTAAGGAACACATTCTCATCATGACACTCGCGCTTCGCGCTCGATTTTCTGTATACATTTCAGTAACTTTTTAATAAATTACATGATTAAAACAATTTATTTTCTTCCAAATCTCTCAAAAAGAAAAAACAATCGTAAACTTTATTTAAGGAAACGATTTTGCAGAACAACGCTTATTTCGTATCTCACATATTTTGGTGAAAAAAATCCAATTTTTTCAATATTAAAAATCAAAAAATTAAAATATACATCCTGTCGAGAAATTTCTCGATAAGAATGTGTAGACCTTATTTAGCCAAACAATTTTTTATCTCAAAGTTTTTTTTGTATCTCACATATTTTGTCTAAAAAATGGAATTTTTGAATTTTAATCGTATTTTTTGAAATTGAAACGAAAAATATATGTTTTATCAGAAACTATGTGAGACAAAACTTGTAGATCTTTTTGAAACTAACAACTTTGTATTCTTACGTTTTTTTCTTATTTTACATATTATTGTTAAAAAATTGAATTTTGGATTTTCAATAATTTTTTTTTTAATTAAAAAGAAAAATATGCATCTTATGAAAAAATGTTACAATTCAAATTTGTAGGTCTTTATTTATTCAATAATATTGTATCATATGGTTTTTTCGTATCACGTATAATTTAACTGGAAAATGGAATTTTGATTAAATCAAAAAATGTTATCAGGATAATTTTTAGAGATTTATGAGCACTATCAAAAACCAGTATTGAAAGTTTTTATTTTTTAAAAAAATCATTTTCAAAAACACAAAAGTAGTGCTCAACCCCTCAATTTTGATTGGATGTGGCTGGTTAACGAACTTGTCCTTACTTTTTCGGCTCCGATAAAGTGTACCAAAGCTCAATTCAATCTGATGATTCTATCGAGAGTTATGCCGCACACGACCTACAGACAGACAGACAGACAGACAGACACTTTCGTAAAAACCGTTTTTTCTGACTCAGGGGGTCTCAAAACGTAAAGATTTGATAAAAATTTCAAAAGTCATTTTTCACATAAAACCAATACCTTCTCATCCATGATGAGAATGTAAAAACATGAGATTAAATAATCTATCTTAATAATATTTTCAAATTTAGTTAGTGTTTTAAAATGCTTCAATTTTTAAAATATTTTGCATTATTCAACTGTTTGTATTTCTTGAATTTATCGTTAAGACTTTGCATTTCCCAAGAAAATTATTATGTTTTGAAAAAAATGTTTAAATTTACAGCTATTACGGATATAAATATAAATGAATTTCATTTATAAATATTTTTGAATCTTCTTATTATTCTCTTGAAATAAGTTTTGTTTGAATAACGCACATGGAAAACGTGAAATGTGATCAAAATAGTGAGGTTATTTTCGAGAAAATACCAAGCAGTTAATCTATAACGACACTAATCCAAATATTCATATATTTTATGTAGTTATCTGCATTCTCACAATATAAGCAAGAAAATATAACATTCTAAAGCTTGACAACATCTTTCTTGTTCACATGAATAGTGCGCTACATTCAAGTGCGCTCAAAATGACAATGATTACTCGAATACACTGTTGGAAATATCGAAAAGCTAAATATGAATTATAAACTTTTTTGAAAATATTACATTCTTATAACAACGTCTTATTTTATAAATAATTTGTTTGGAAAAACTGACCTCAATCTTTCTAAGCTGAAAATATTTCTCTTGAAGAGTATCCACAATGCAACGATACAACTAACAAAACACTATTCAGAATTATTTACTTTTACAATGGTGCAACCTTCATTGCTAACAATCAAACGCGAATAGTCGACCAATCGAAACCTTTCGATATAAGCGCGGTAAATTCAAATTCAAACATTTCCTTTGGGATAATGAGTAATTGTAAGTCCTTCTTTCTTTTCTAACAATTTCTTCAATTCTATTAATTTATTCTTTCAAAATTTATATGCTGCTGAAATTATTTTAAACTTTAAAGCCTTCACTTTCGTTTGAAATTGTGTGGTTGGAACAAATGAATAATTGTAAACAAGACATTTTTTTCTAACCAGTTTTCGATTTTATTCATTTTTTTCAAAATTTATATACAACACTAAAACTATTTCTGATTTTAGTCTTTATTCAAGGACTCACAAAGTCCTTTGCTTTTCTTCACAATTCTCTAATTTATTAAAAATATTTTAAGTTAGATTCACAGCACGACTTAGTGATGTAGAAGAGGCATAGTATATACTCGCCGTATTCCACCTTCTCTTCAATTTAATGAAATGAAATGAAATTTTAAGATACACAATTTACGGAAATTTCAATCAATCGTTTCCTATAGTAATCGATGGTATTCTCCTGATCTCCATTTTTCTCTGTGTAGTCACTACAATATCATGACCACAACACAAGATTTGAAAATAATCTTGTTTATCATAATCCGATGTGGTTCCGACCCGGGCCACATCATGTGCCCCCCTGTGGCCACATGTGGAAAATAAGATCGGGCCCAGATCGGAACTTGGGAACAAGTTGGGCAATTTCTGCACGGGAATAAACTTATTATTTTTTTATTATTTCTTTTTATTATTAAAATTCTTTAATTATGGGCTCTTTCTGGGCTTCTCAAATCAACAAATATCGATGACAATAAACTACCTCTTCCATGAAAAAATCAACCTTTGAAAAAAATTTGCAATTTTACAAAAAGAGACGCGCTGTATTTTTGGGCTCTTTTTGGGCTCTTCGAAAATGTCTATCAATTTTTGGGTTCCAACCCTTAACTTCAAAATGCATTCCTGCATGGTCATGTAGAGACGACTTTGACTAAAAATCATCTTTTTGCAAATTTTACGGTCTATGAATACTCTCTAATTTTTGTGCTCTTCGAAAATATCTATATCGATTTCTGGGCTCTAACCCTCAACAACAAAATGCACCTCTGCATGGCCATGTAGAGATGACTTTTACTAAAAATCATCTTTTTGCAGACTGTATAGTCTAGGAATATTCTCTAATTTTCAAGCTCTTCGAAAACGTCTTTATCGATTTTTAGGCTCCAACCCTCAACACGAAGAACGATTTGACTTTAAGCGTTGGAACCCAAAAATCGATAAAGACATTTTAGAAGAGCCCAAAAATCAGAGAGTATTCTAGACTGTAAAATTTGCAAATAGATGATTTTTAGTCAAAGTCGTCTCTACATGACCATGCAGGGGTGCATTTTGAAGTTAAGGGTTGGAGCCCAAAAATGGATAAAGACATTTTGGGAGAGCCTAAAAACCAGAGAGTATTCCTAGACCATAATGTTTGCAAAAAAATGATTTTTAATCAAAGTCGTTTCTACATGACCATGCAGGGGTGCATTTTAACGTTTAAGGGGTTATATACGTTTTGGTACAGGAAACTCATGCATATTTGTGATTTTTTTTTGGGCTATTTCAAATAATTTATTAGAAACTCGAATAACAGATAGACATAGTACATATTCTTACGAAAAAAAGAGTGGTCGAATATGAAAAAATATTGAAAATTGTAAAAGTTGTAGCTCTTGTCCTGATGCGCGTTTTTTCTGCAAAGTCTGGCGGTGACCACGTTTGAATGCCAACAACTCAACTGTAATCAAAAAGACAACAAATTTACAATTGTTTACTACAGCGCCGAGTACTTGAACGAAAAATTTCGAAAAAAAAAACTTTTTTTTCATACGGAAACCATAATGCAAAAAAAAGGCGATTTTTTGAGTCTCGAAAATGTATTTAAAAAAAATTATTAGTTAAGACAAATACTGCAAATGAAAAAATGATCGTTCAAGTACTCCGTATTGTAACTAGGAAAAGAATAAAAAAAAATTAGATAAATTGGTCAAGTAGTTTTTGAGATATCGTGGTCACCGCAAAGGCATTTTTCAAAAAACATCATTTGGAGAAAATCACGTTTAAAGTTTTGAGATGCCTATCGCAAGGCAGATAGCGCGCTACAAATCGAGTTGCTACTTACGATCTACTGCTCGGATTGACTTGAAATTTTGAACATAAACTCTTGAAAGTATGTTTGTTCGAAATAAATCATAAAAATTTTTTCGATTTTTTGACTCATGAAAACGTATATAACCCCTTAACGGGGTTTAATTCTTCTTAGCACATGCAAGATGCAGGCTTCAAATTTGCATTAAATATAGATGGTTTTCAGATGCAGAAGGTATGTTTTTAGAATGTTTTTAGGTTTTAACGGGGGTTTAATTCTTCTTAGCACATGTAAGATGCAGGCTTCAAATTTTTTCGGTTTTTAAAATTCATCGTCTCACTGCTTTTAAAATTTTCCCTTGAAATCAACTAATTAATTGTATTTTCTGAAATTAAAAATGATTAATTAGTAGGGTAATATAATTTTCGTAAAAGCGATAGGACTTATAATAGAGTTTTCGTGATTTTTACAGTGATACTGGAGAAGCACCAAGTCCAAAAAGATCTGCCCGACGATTGTGTAAAGAATCTCTAAAGAGTACTGTTCTTGAAAGTGCCATAGCTCGTAAAGAAAAGTCTAATTGCACAGAAGAACATCTGCAGTTTAAACCGATTAGAAAATATAATAAACCAGGACGACCAAAAAAAATCTTACAAATAAGAGAAGGAAATAAACACTCGCATTCTAAGTTATCAGAAGCACGAAATGATCTTATAAACAACACTTTTAAAACAAATAATAGCCTTAACAAAATAAGCTCATCTATTGAGAGTTTTAAAAATTCAACTTTTACCGAAATCTCTGTAAGTGATTCCGTACTGGATGATTCTCAAAACTCTTTTGCTGATTTTGATGAAATGCCAAAATTATCTCCAATTATGAAGAATTCGGATCCATTGCAAATGAAATTAGGAAATACCGCGAGCAGTCCTGTTAGTGAAGACGGTTCCATAATTGATATTGATAAGCCTTTTCTGAGACCTGTCACTGGAAAAACTAAAAGAGAACGAGGTAGACCGAGAGGCAGCTCAGGAGTAAGGAAAATTGCCAAGACTAATTCTTTCGAAAGTAATGATCAGAAATTGCATAAAATTAAAATTAAAATTGAAGGTTCAACTTGATATTTGTCTAATGTTTTCAGATGGATCAAGTGCTATTGCTGAAACTGGAAAATACAATAATCATTCTGAAGGTATGTCGTCAAAATAACCTTTTAATAGGGGTTGAACATGAAATGAGGTAAAACCACTTTCTTTTCGTTTCCTTCATCGCAGAATTATTCTGAAAACAAAATTATTCCTTTCTGTTTCACAAAATAAAAGAAATATGTAAAGGGCATAGCCGGGTTTCCATGTGAAATCGGCCTTAAAACCAAATCAAATTTCGCATTAACCTTATGGAAGGGGTTGGGCAAGAGATTATTTTGTCAAATTTTCAGATCATTATCTGCCATTTTAAATGAGTAATGGCGGATTTTACCATTTTCGTTTTTTTCTTTTTTTAGCTAAACTAATCATAGGGAAATTTTGAAAAAAATCAGGGTTGTTTTTTCCAATAGAAGACACATTTGTAAATTTTTGCAGATTTTTTGATGCATAATTCGCGATGCAAAAAATTGTGAAAATTTTTGCACGCAATTTTGTTCATGTTTGAATTGCGCGACCACTCTTTTGAATTATTCTATTCATTAGTTACCTATCGATGATTAAAACAGAATTTTTGCAGATTTTTGCAAGGTATGGACGGGGGTAAAAAAAATAAAAACCATCAAAATACGCATTCTTCCAACATCTTACTATTAAAGCACATTTAATAATAACAGTAGACAAATTATATTTTGCGAAGTTTTTTTGTTGCGAACAATCGTAATTTTTTACATGCATTGTGAACAAATGGTTGATTGTCGTTATTCGCAAGTCGAAAGAGTATTGTGAAAACTATCTATTTATATTCTTGAATATTTTTCGAATATACAGGTTTTGCCCCTTGAAAATTTAGTGCGTTCAAAAAGTTACCGTTTTATATATGTGGTATACAAAAAGTAAAATTGGTTTCCCTACAAACTTACAGTTATAAACGAAGACAACGATGATGACTAATTTATAATTGAAAAAAAGTTTTATTCTTATCAAATGTTCAGCCACTTATGGAGTATGAAGTGCTATGAAAGTACAATCAACCGTCTATATTTGTAAAAACTCGATGGTAGAAAAATATATTTTTGTAGGAAAACCAATTTTACATTTTGTATACCACTTTTATTTAAAACGGACAGTTTTTGAACGGACTAAATTTTTTAACGGGCAAAACTTTCTAAAAAAATGTAACGAAAATGTAAGTATTGCAATGCCAAATAACTGCTAAAAATTGTTTGTTATCCAGAAATCCAAGTTAATTACTTATTTAATTTACGAGCTTTTCTTATTATTTGTGCTCATTAAAATTTCAAAAAGTAAAGTAAATGGAGGACGATTTGAGGGTATTTTCGATGTCATGTATGGTAAAATGAATATGTTATTTTTAACAAAGAGAAATTAATTTAACCTGTGTATTCAAAAATTATTCAAGAATACGAAAAGATATTTTTAGCAGCACTATTTCGACTTGCGAATAACGACAGTCAACCATTTGTTCACAATGCATGTAAAAATTTCTATTTTTCGCAACAAAAAAAACTCGCAAAATATTTTGCATAATTTTTGCAAAAATTTCAGAAGAAAACCGTGTTAGAGATTGATTACCAAATAAAATTGTATTTTTCATTTGTCTACAGTTATTATTAAATGTGCTTTAATAGTAAGATGTTGGAAGAATGCGTATTTTGATGGTTTTTATTTTTTTTTTACTCCCGTCCACACCTTGCAAAAATCTGCAAAAATTCTGTTTTAATCATCGATAGGTAACTAATGAATAGAATAATTCAAAAGAGTAGTCGCGCAATTCAAACATGAACAAAATTGCGTGTAAAAATTTTCACAATTTTTTGCATCGTGAATTATGCATCAAAAAATCTGCAAAAATTTACAAATGTGTCTTCTATTGGAAAAAACAACCGTGATTTTTTTTCAAAATTTTTCTATTATTAGTTTAGCTGAAAAAAGAAAAAAACGAAAATGGTAAAATCCGCCATTACTCATTTAAAATGGCAGATAATGATCTGAAAATTTGACAAAATAATCTCTTGCCCAATCCCTTCCATATGGTTTATGCGAAATTTGATTTGGTTTTAAGGCCGATTTCACATGGAAACCCGGCTATGCCCTTTCGGGAATGGATGAGAGTGAGCTCAGCTTGGAAACAAAATCTGAAACAAGAAATAAAGACTGGATTTTATCATTTTTCTTGAACACTATTAATTTATTTTAAATGTGCTTATTGGTTGAAGCTTTTCTTTTTTAAGATATATGTATATATACTGTTCTACAGGAAGATTTTGTTTGAAAACTTTATAATTTTAGGGTATGTGTTTGGCGTACCGCCACCATTTTTCACAAAAAAAGTCTTTAATTCATCTTGTATAATACATCCAATTTTTAGGCCGTTCGGAAGGGTAGAACATAGTACTCCGTGTGCTAAGTGCCACATTTTGGGGAAAGGTTACAGTCCCATGCAGAAGTTTTAAATGAGATTACAGGAAAAATGGAGGATATTTATTCTTTTATTTATTTTTTTGTGAGGAGGAAAATGTCATAGTCTTTTATAAACGTAGTACAGAATTCTTTTAGGACATACCTGATAAAACAAAAAACCTCTTCTCTCGATCCATATTGTCGCTCGTGGAACCATCTTTCGGCTTTAAACTTCACGAGCCCGGCAAACAGCCTCCCTTGCCACGCCCCACCTCTCACAGACGAATGCTCTGCATCATCCACAGGGAAACCGCAGTAGTGACACGCCTCTTCATCCTTTCTTTTGATGCTCTTCAGGTATGAGTTAAAACAGCCATGACCTGAAAGCGCTTGCGTCGGGTAAAAGCCGACCAGGTGTCAAGCTCTGGGATTAGACGGTGTGAGCATCTCCTGGTCTGTTCACCACACCATCTCGTCTTCCAGTCTGCATGTAGTATTCTTACAGGTGGCTTCCTTTTATGCGAGAGATTTTCTGTTCGTAGTTTAGACTGGTTAGCTCCTTGCGTAGCAGGAAAACCTTCTGCCTTTCCTTCGCGAATAAGTGTATTGGCGGTAAGCTCGCCTGGACCAGCAGCGCGCTCGTCGACATAATTCGGTATGCACACACGTCATCCGTGAAGCCGGTGATGTTCGTTACTTTCCCCCTTGAAGACAGAAGTTGAAGGCTTCTAGGAGGTTCTCCCGGTATACCATGATCACATCTGAAGATCTCATTTGGAACCCCGTTGAACCCCAGTACCGTGTTGGCTTTCAGCCTTCTGCCCGCTCTCTCAAGTACTTCGAATGTGAAAAGCTCCCCATATTGAACTGTGCATGAACTTCAGTCCTCTCTTAGGAATGATTCTACCAGTGGAAACGGGCTCTGCACAATATGCCTCGTCAGATCATGACTGTCCAGGCTGGGGGTCTTTCTTCTAGTCGCCAATCTCTTAGTGACTATTTTGAAGTCGAGACCCCATGAATCCTTCTCGGCTTCACCGATCAGGTCCTTCCAGGACCGAAGTCAGTTTTTCTTTATGCCCTGCCTCAGAACTAATATGGTGTTCTTACATACCTCGTGCAGCGCACTATCACCCTTCGAACGGGTGTATTTTTTCCGCGCTGCTAGGCATTCACGGTGTACTCTAGACAACTGGTCATTCCACCAGTACATGTAGTTCTTGGCACGTATGTGTCCCCGACGAGGCATCGCGCCAGTTGCCTATCATTGAGGCAAGACGGGGCGTGGCAGACGTTAGGTCAATAATCGGCCCTACGTTTCCTCGTCTGAATGTAAACTCCTGACCCAATTTCAACACAATCAGGTAATTTGTGGCGACCATCTTGTAGAGGTGGAAAACAGAAAATTTTCGAAGATTCCGAATTGGAAGCATTACTTGCTGAAGACTCGTGCCAAACGCAAGAAGAATTGGCAGAATCATTGGGACTGACTCAACAAGCTATTTCTAAACGCCTCAAAGTTATAGAAATGATACAGAAGCAAGAACATTGGGTTCCGTACGAGTTGACGTCGAGAGATGTTGAACGGCGTTTGTTTACTTGTGAACAGCTGCTTCAAAGACAGGATCAAAAAGGGTTTTTACATCGCATTGTGACCGGTAAAGAAAAATGGGTCCACTACAATAATTCTAAGCGCAGAAAATCATGGGGAATGCCCGGGCATGTCTCCACGTCGACGGCCAGACCAAGTATTCAGGGTGCCAAGGTTATGCTCTGCATTTGATAGGACCAGCTCGGTGTGGTGTATTATTAGCTGCTGAAACCGAAGGAAACCGTCACAGAGGATCGGTATCGAACGCAAATGATGCGTCTTTTTAAATCACCAGTGCCGACCTTTTAAATTATAAATCTCTCATACTTTGTTGACACAATGGGCATCTATCTTCATTCATAGGGATGAACGCGATTATAACGCGCCCTTCATGCAGTAGGCGTAGTACTCATTTATAGGAGTCCCCATCATTTAATCAACGACTCATTTCCGACACCGCTACCTGAAACAGAACATCCTCCGTTCATAGAGATGAGCGCATTCATAGCGCACCCCTCATACTGCTGGGAAAATACCCGTTTATAGGGATCCTGTTCATACTTTCACTGATACTCGGAGACACCGCTTCGCCCACTTTAGCACGACCCAAGTGTCTGCTTCGGTGTTTTCTCTAGCTTATTACGCTGGACTATTGTGTAGAACCGAGGCTCTAACCCTTACATTAGTTTTGAATCTCCTAGGGCATTTTCAAGGCGCGGGAAGCTCAGTAACCACCATCATAACTCTAAATTGCACCACGATGTTCCAGTGATGGACTGGATCGTCTTTTGGGATCTCATACCGTGTATGCGACTATTCCATGGCGGCTGGGATAGAGTCTAACACCATACCACTAAGAGGCCGACACCAGATGAAAATTGCGACTGTAGCTAGACAGCCAGAGCTCCCTTCTCCCCGTAGTACTCGTGCTAAGAAGGCTGCCCTTGTAACCTTTGATGAGCCTCAGTCGATGCACTTTATATGCGACTTTATATATAATTCCTTTAATTTTGGGTGGAATATGATAATATATTTGTTTAACTGGACTGTTATCTTGAATGTCTTTGACGTGTTGTTCTAATTGAGTCGGCTTAAGTTCGTTTGAATCTGCTCGTATTTTATATTTCATTTGATTTTCTAATTGTCATTTCTGATCTGAACTTAATTCTACTATGCTCTACTATTTTATTTCATTTCTCTACTTTGTTGAATTTTCAACCTATTATTATCAATTCTATAACTATGACTAATATCTAAATTATTTTTTCTTACTCCTACTTTGTTTGTTTCCATGGTTGCCATACCGGCTAAATCGTATGAATGCGAATCAGCTGGTTCCTGTGATTCGCACTCGTAAAATATTTTGAATTTTTGTGATAATTTTAAATCCAATTATTTGGGAATTTCTATGGGTCTAATGTGTCTAGGTTTGTCTAGTCATCATATGTCGTATGTTTCCTGTGATATCTTTCGCACGTGAACGCTTATTGTATTCTTATCTCTTCCTATTAATTCGTCTCGCCAATGACCCAATTTCATCTTTGTTCAGAATTTAAATGTTCTCATTTCTCAAATCTATAGAATATATGATTTGCTTTAATTCCGGTAGCCATGAAATATTATTTTCAAACTCAATGTTTAATCCAATCAATTCTACCATGTTCCTGATAATTGCATTGACTTCTAATTTCGACACCAATCTGAATAAAATTTCTTTCATCATATAGCCTATTTTAAATGGAATTACGAACTGTTCTGGTATTTCTACTTCCTGTCTATTTGCGACAATTAGTATATCAGATAGTGGTTAAAAAGTTCTATAATTAAATTAATTAATTTTCTTGATAATACTTGGACCTTCATATGAATGTGTCGTATATTAAGGGTTAAGAAAAAATGATAAATGATATTTGAGTTTAAGTTTAGAGTTTGGGTCTTCATTGTTCTTAGGTCATATACACGGTGACCCATTTAATCTATAGTCCCAAATATCTTCTAAAATACTTTATCTACGCAAAAATGGTTTGGACAAAGGTTGTCCAGGACCGAGGGAGACATTTAACTGTACCATCAATTTTGACCTTGAGGTCAATTTTCAAGGTCAAATGGAGGTAAGACTCTTTTTTTAAAATGAAATCCCCTATTTTTGACTGCGGATTTGAAAAGAGCAGGAAATTTCACGTCAAAAATGACCTGTGGAAAAATGGTTTTTGTGGTCTTGGAAAGGTAAAAAATTAAGGTCAAACGTTCAAGATGCTTCACAAAAATCGATGCACATGACGTGTGTGCAGTGAACGTAAAAGCGTCATTTGATCAGCGTTCATTTGTTTTTGCGGAATTCTGCGGTGCAAGAGAGATGCAATAGAGATGAGAAATACGCCCGTTAGACAAAGATAGAATTAATTTTAAATTTAGTAGTAGTGCGTTCTCTAAAAGAGAAAAAACGAGTTACTACAGATTTCAAGAGTCCTGAAGAGATACTACACTTGTAAAACGGCGCAGCGAGATACTATACTTGTCCAACGCATCAGAGAGATACTTCACTTCGCACGCACTCGCTACAGATACGTCAAAATAGCTCGGGGGCATCGACATGTACAAAAATTCATATTTTTACAAAAACTTTCTAGGCCAGGGAACTAGACGGAGTTGAGTTATAATAGGTTAAAAAAAATTTTCTCTTAATCTACTGTAAGGATTTTGCTGATTTGTTTACTGTCTTATTTCGTATGACCATTCTACAGGGAAAAAAATTACAACAATGTCGTATAAAAATTGATGAAATGAGCAACAATTTTTATAAAGAAATTAAATTTGTTGCGATTTCTCAATCTTTTTTTATGCTTATTTCGACATATTATTTTAGCTCGTTTAATAACGAAAATTGCGGTAAAAGAAAAACTGGGTAAGTCATAAGTTGCGCGCTACCTACGTAGATGCATGCCTTTCAACGTATGCGCATTTCTTCCGTTTCTAATGTTATGAATAATTTATTCTGCTTGCCGTTCGGGGTGCCAATTAATAAACACCGAAATAACTGTATATAGTTATAAAATGTTTTATTTCTTATTAATTCTCAACTCCATTACACTTTGTGTGGCAGATTCATTTGACTCGAAAAGTAGTGAAATAGTTTATATGAAAGTTTGCTGCCGTCGATTGGAATAAAATGATGATACTGCCTCGTATTGTGTACAGTTTTGCCATATTAAACCGGCTTTTCACAGACTCATTGTTCACTAAATGATCATTTGTTGAGAAATATTCAAAATCGATTTAGTGAAAAAACGGTTTTGCCCACTCATACAGGAGTTTCATGACGCTGAAGCTGACGGCCGGGACTTGGCGGACAGTGTTTTATACTAACTACACAACTCTGTTGAAAAAATTGAACGCATTACTTGCAACTCAGTTAGTGATGTTTCTGAGATTTTGAATTAAATTAATTCAGATTACTTCGTGACATTTCAAAAATCAATAATTTAGATTAGTCCTTGTGACAACTTTGACATTCTATTGTTATTGCATCTTGGAAACGCCAATAAAAAAAAAACATTTAAAAATTCTTTCCCAAATATAAAAGTTTGAACTGAAATAATAACTGATTTTCATTAGAGGTGAGAATTTAACGGACTGAACTGTTTACCGTTATGCAAAATTTTGTTGACAGTGGCAAAAATTTCACTCAGCTAACTAGTTTAAAAAAAATTTAAATGTTCAAAAAAACTTACCTTGAATGAAAATTATATATTTTTTATTAAAAAGATAATTTCATAGCGATTTTAATACCTTTTGGTTTTCACAATTGAACGTAAATATAACATAGTGCAGTGAATAAACCGAAGTTTATGAATCTGCAGAATCTGCGTTCGTGCCCCAAATCTGAATTTTTTTTTTTTATTACAAAACTAATTCAATACAATATCACGTTTTATCCAAGCAAAATCAATAATTTATTTCTAGCCATATGAAAATAAAATGATGAGCAATACAAACGTAAAATATAATTAACAATATAGTTTAAAGTTTCTTGAGAAAAAATAAATAATTTTGATCCCAAGTAAAAATTTGACAAATTGAATTGTTTTCTTATTTTGAAAAACATTTTAAATAATTTATCCAGGCACCGCTTCCGGACAGAAGAGAACATTTACTATTTAATTTTGATAATCCCTGCCCAAGAATTAGTTCATATATTCTGAATATGTATCCTGAGTGAGTCGTCTTAAATAATATTCCAATACATTTTTTTGCAATATCGATTTCAGGGAATTATAAAAGGTTGCATGCACAGAAATTACGATTCGACACATTTTAATCATTTCTGCCATCTCTAAATACCACCTAAGGAACAATTTGAAATCTGAATATGTATACTGAGTGAGTCGCCTTCAATAATATTCCAATGCATTTTTTTTTTGCAATATCGATTTAAGGGGATTATAAAAGATTGCATGCCCAGAGGTTACGATTCAAGACATTTCAAGAATTTCTGCCGTCTCTAAATACCATTTACAAAAATATTTTGAATATGGAATTCTATCCTAAGTGAGTCGTCTTAAATAATATTCCCTTACATTTTTTTTAAATATCGATTTAAGGGGAATTATAAAAGACTACATGCCCAGAGGTTAAGATTCTAGACGTTTCAATAATTTCTGCCGTCTCTAAATACCAAGTAAAATATATTTTAAAATCTTGAAATATATTCTGAGCAAGTCGACTTTACTATGTAAATATGAATCAGTGATGGGTATATAAAATCGGCGTATATACGCTGATAAATCAGTTGAATTTTACTGATTCATCAGCGTATATACGATGATTATAATCAGTGGTATTCTTATAGCTGATAATCAACGGAATCCCGCTGATTCAGATTTGAAGGGTAGGAATATTCCGATACATTTTTTTGTAATATTCATTTGAGGATGACATAAACCATTCCGAGTCCAGATGTTATGCGTCGGCTCTATTCAATAATTATTCCCCCGCTGTACATTCCAACTTGAGTGTGTTTTGAAATATGGAAATATATTTTTAGTTTCTCGGCATTAATAATATATGAACTAATTTTTGGGCAAGGATTATCATAATTAAATGGTAAATGTTCTCCGTCTGGAAGTGGTGCCTGGATAAATTCTTTAAAATGTTTTTAAAAATAGGAAAACAATTCATTAAATTTTTACTTGGTATCAAAATAATTTATTTTCTCTCAAGAAACTTTAAATATTTTACGTTTGTATTGCTCATCATTTTATTTTCAGTGTTACGTACGAATAATTTAACTTTAATATAAATAAAAAATATTAAATTCAAATACCCGTTCGTTTGAGGCTCCAATCTGCCAAATTCCATTTTAGAAATAAAAATTAAATAAATCAAAATTTCCAATTTAATAATTTAATTGGACACACAGATGTCGGTAACAGAGAATATACTTATATATATAGATCAATACAATTGGAACGATACCTGTTTACAATAAATTTCTCTTAGCTCTACCAGTCCCAGGAGAGTGTAAGGGAGAGAGAGAGAGATTTTCCTCTGGGCTTCTTATCCGTCCTAAACGGAGCGATGATGTTTTCTATTAATCGTTGCTCAAAAACACAACTTGAGTCTTATTTTCGAGTCGCGCACAACATACGCGCACACACAAATACCGTTTTGCCACTTTCTATTAGTTTTAATAGAAAAAGTAGCGGTTGGCTCTGAACCAAAAAGGGTCGAATGCTTTTAAATTCGCCCTTCTCACCGTTAAATTTTTCTATTAATCCTAATATTAAATATTTGATGAAAAATGATCACTACCGTTTTGAGCTTCGGTAGTGTTAATTTTCCGGTGATTTTCGCACCTTTTTGCCTTTCTGTCAAAAGAACTGGACTTTCAAATTAGTCCACCGAAGGTAGATATATTAGAAATATATTTTAATATATTTGAAATAAAAAATTGCTTTCGTCTAGATAAAGACTTGCGTCTTTTACGTCCGCCTGACACGATTCCGAAAATAAATACCTCGTTAGACAAAATTACGGTTTCAATCAACTAACGAATTGAGAGGAAACTGTCGTTCTAGACCGTAGACGGGCACGATGAAAGAAAAATGTTTTCTTTACTATTCTAAGGTCTGAATCCGGTCAAGACACTCAGAAGACTGCGACTTTGATTTTGCCTTGATCCGTTTTACTAGTTCATCGCGAGGTGAGCATGGTAGGATTTTTTGATGACTAAGGAATTAATGATTGGATAGAGGTAATAATGGCAGGGAGGATTTAAGAATTTGCAAAAATGCTGATGTGGTTGTTGCACCATTTGCTGATTTTTAGGTGTCAAATATTTCTCACCTATTTCCACACTTATCATGAGAAAGGAATTGCGCTCATCGATTTTTAGTATTTGATGCATTGTCATCAAATTGTAGAAACGATTTTAGTTTCTAATATATTTCATACTAAGTTGAAATATATTTAATTAGTCTAGGCTTATAATCATTATATGGAAAAGCCTCAACATAATCATTTAAATATTCAGATGAGTCTTTGTTATTAGTTACAAAAAGCACGTGGCTTTTGCTGTGGGAGATCAGCTGACTCAGTACATAAGTCTTTAAATAAGGATAGGCGCACGAGAAGGGAGTGTGAATATGGAATGTATCTCTCTTTTCTTTTCTATTCATCCATTCTATTGTAATAATATAGTTGCGAGTTTGCTATCATTCATCCTCCTTTGACACTCATTCCTTGCGTTTCTCTTATTTCATAGTTTTACAGTACATAGCGATCGAGTGCCTATGCACTCTTGTTATCAATTAATTTACATAATAAAACACTGATGCACCTGAAAAATAAAAGGACAAAATAGTCTTACCTTTGAAAGTTTTATTCATTACCAGAAATGCTGAGTTGCATTAGCCATTGGAATGCAATCAGGTTACGAACGCTCAAAAGTGTGCATTTAATTCACATTTAAAAGCAATCGATATTCCATAAATTGGATTTAGCACATCAATCAAAACATTTTCCAAAGAATATTGCACACTTTGGACCGCCCGTAACAAACCACACCGGAATTTTTGTGTTTTCGTCCCCGACAAACAAGGGTGGTCTAGAGACGAATGCGGATAAGAATAAGGAATGATGTTGTTGCCTTATGTTGTTCAAGTGCAGCCGATCCCTTTTAACAAGCTCTGAGAGAATCTATAATGTCTAGTTTTGTAGTTTATTACATAAGAAGAAGAGTCCTACTCTAACTGGTTCATTTCCTAAAGAAAAACAATATAGATAACACAATACAAAAAAAATGTTTTGGCTGTAATTCTACTTTAGATTTAAGATTTTTCAACGGTCATGTTCTATGACTGTTTTCATCTAGACCCTGATTGAGTTCTTATGCTGGTTGAAGAGTCTGGGATTGCAGTTGAATTACGGAGGTAGTCGCTGGTCGTTCCCTTGACGGTGCAGCAGGTATGACTGCGCGGGTGAAAGTACCTGTCTCCGTAGTCGTTTGTAGCACAGAGTTCCGTGCGGGGGTTGCTTCCTGCTCTTCCTTGACGTTAATGGTACTGAAGTCGACACATTGATCAGCTTTCGGCCTTGGTGAGAGTCGTTGACTGCAGTTGATCATTAGTTTTGAAATCCTGGGGTAGAGGATGTACATATATAAGAAGTCCAATAGATGTGAGCCCTAGTCTGAGGTAGGATCCGTGGATCATCCTTATTTGGCTGCTTCCTGCTCGTCGGGCCAGGCTGAAGTCATACAGTTGTTGTTCTAGATGCTCCAAGGATTTGTCGTTAGTTTCGAAGACTTTGTCCCCAGACGTTGTCTCCTTCGTCTAAGCAGACATTGATTTTCTTGTAGGTATGTATCCTTGAAACTCTTGTAGAGCTGGTGACAGCGCAGAAATGTTTAGGTGAAGCAGTGGGGCGTAAATCATTTCGGTTTCTCCTTTCCGGTTGGTGGTACCTCGGAGTGTCCTTTCCTTTATTCTATGATCGCTTCCTGGAGCCAGTTGGATTATGCCGGTTCCTTTTAATGTGATTTGGTTGTTGGCCTGATTAGGACAGGTTGTTATAGCGATAGTCGGCTCTTGGAGAGAGTACAACCAACCGCCTAGGCTTTCTATTAAACTCCAATCAAACTGGTTTTCATATGTCATTTGAACGTTACAAATTTGGAAGGTGGATAGCGATGGATTCATGATCCCACCATAGAGACTCATGAACGATGTTGGAGCTCTCGAGCCCTCGGTTTTCCACCGATTCATCCAGCTTCGAGAAAGATTTCTGTAGATCTTCTCTTAATTTGTTTTGTGGTTGGTGTTGCCTGGGGATATCCTCATCAGTTTCTTTGGTGCCTTCACTGTCCAGGGATTGTGGGAGGACATCAACGATCATTTGTTCGGCAGGTGGCTCTTTTCCTTTGTTCTCGGTAGATGGTAGGGCTTCAATCCCCTCTCTGGCTAGCTTATCGGCCATTTCGCTTCCTGGGATTCCTTTATGGCTTCCCGAATCACATCTAAGGGTACCAGGGCTGTTTTCATCTTTTCAAACTCTGACAGATTCCTAAGTGGTTTATTTTCGTACGTTTTCCAGTAGTTTGCCTTCCATCTTGGAATCCATTCCGTGGCACTGTTTACTAGAAACTTGGAGTCAGTCTTTATCCTCAACTTCTTGATGCCAGCCTCGTGAGCCTGTTGAGCTGCACGCTCCGTCGACGTAAACATATACATAAGTGTCCTGTAATAGAGCTAACCAAGGACTTGGATCCGGAAGTCTAGGGGGTGCACTTTTAGGGGCAGTGTTGTCCGCTTTTGCTACTAAGGTTGGCTTTAAGTTCGGTAAAACACTACGGGATGTGCGAAACACTGGGGGGTCGGAGTCGTCACTATCCTCGTCATCTGACGATGGATCACTGGAAGGGTTTTCGTTTAACACAGGGGCCTCAATAATTCCTTTTCGCCTCGAAAGTCTTTCACCAAAGCAACTTTCGTCGGAGTAGGTTGCTTTCGGCTCCCTTTGGGGCTTGTAAGCTTCTTCGGATGCTTTTGGAGCAGAGTCCTTCTTGGCCTTCCCCGTCGCTTAGGTATCGCTCGAGCTGAGGTGGACGGTTGCGGAGGTGCTGTGGGTTTCGTCCTTGCTGGGTTAAGGGAGCTGGATCGGGGCACAGAAGGTTTCCCTTTGTTCCTTAGTGGCAATGCGGATTCCACACTGGGTCTGGAAATGAATTCCCTACCATACAAATATGGGCGAAAGTTCATGACAGCGTACAACACCGCCAGAAATTCCTTTTCTGCTTTCGAGTAGTTCTGTTTCCAGGAATTGGAAAAGTAGGCGATGGGCATATCTACTTCATCCTTTTCTTGGGTTAACATAGCCCCGACAGCATGCTCAGAGGCATCTGTAGTTAGCTTAAAGGGCTTGTTAAAGTCAGGGTATTGGAGCACAGGTTCGTTGCAGAGGTATCTGCGTAATTTTCGGAAGCTTTTCCGTTTCGAGCGTCCTCATTCCCATTTTGTGTCCTTCTTCAGGAGATTGGACAAGGGTTTTGCTAGCCTTGCGTAGTCTTTTACGAATCACCTATAGTATCCTGAGAGGCCTAGGAATTGGCGAATAGCTCGAACTGTCCTCGGTTGTAGGCATTTTCAAATAGCGGCTATCTTATCGGGGTTAGGTTCGACTCCATCATGGGCCAGATAAGCTACCTTGGCGCATAAGAATTCGGACTTGTCCGGCTGAAGCTTTAGATGCGCCTCTCTCAGTCTATTGAACAATCTTCTGGCTTTTGTGTCGTTCCTCTAAGGTTTCTGAATGAATAACAATGTCATCCACATAGACAAAAACTTCGGTTCCGTGCATGCCCTTCAAAACGAGGTCCATGAGGCGCTGCAAGGTGGCAGGGGCATTTGTAATCCCTATTGGCATCCGCAGATACTCAAGGTGTCCACGGGGAGTCGAGAGCGCCGTTTTTGATCGGTCGTCGGGATGCGTTTCTGCGCGGTGGAAGCCACTGGCCCGATCGAACACAGATTAGTACTGTGCATTCCCCAAGTGGTCCAAAGTATCTGTGATGTTGGGCAAGGGGTAGGGATCCACGATTACCTTTTCGTTGAGGGCTCTGAAATCAATAGCAACTCTCGACTTCTTTTCCCGAAGCGTCAAGCTTTTTTGGAACAATCTAAAGTGGAGAATTGTAAGGGGATTTAGAGTCACCAATAATCTCGCTATTGTATTGTCTTTCAGTTTGCAGAATGACCTGGCCTGTCGCATCGTGGGGATACCTATATTGCTTCTTGGCAATCACCTCGTTATCCATTCTTGGAATTCGGTGCTGGATCAGATAAGTGCTGCTAAGTTTCTCGCCATTTAGGTTTAAAATATCAGCGTATTCATCTGCCCATTTAAGGACGTAATTCTTCTCTTCATTATTTAAATGAGAAAGGCGAAGGCTCTCTTTTACTCTTTCGGCACGCTCTGCATAAGAGCTCAGATGTCCCTGTATGCCTAGAGTAGAATAGTCGGGTTCTGAGTCAGATGATTCTTCACCAGGAAATGTACAGAAATCGAACGGTATGACCTCCTGGGGAGCAATTTCTATATCTATGTCGTATTCGTTGGTGTTAATGGCAATTGCGTGGCAGACGCCCTTGTGTGTTAATACTGCTGCCTCTCCTAGGTAGAACCCTTCGGGGGTATCCAGTTTAGACAGGAGGCCTTCAGCAACCTCTGTGTTTGTGACTCTGGGTTGTCTTGTTCTAGCCCTAATTTTTAATATTCTGGAAAATGTTTGATTTCGGTTTTGAGTGATTCTCTGGCTTCTTGTGATTCTCGATCGATAAAAGGGATCGGTGTGATAGGGTTGGAAGCAGTTACTAATGCGTTGTGCCGGAAGGAAATTTGAGCCTGTTATTGCCTCAAATAAGGTCTCCCTAGAATTTTATCTCGTGAAATAGGGATACTATTTTCCACGGCATGGAATTCTACTAGAGAATTTAGTATCGAAAGGTTGATGGTACCTATCGTAATTACGGGGTGGTTCATTATTCCGGTGATGGGAATTGATTTTTTAGGGTCAATAATTATTTCTTGACGCAAGGCGCTCAGTTTGATTAAGTTGACGTCGGAACCGGGGTCCACGAGAATACTAGTCTTGCTTTTGCGGAAATCAGCAGCATTCAACTCAACTACAGGTGAGTCTTCGGTTTGTGATCGTGTTCGAGAGATCCAACTGAGCTGTCTTGGAAGTGGACTGTCTTCGGACGCTCTTGGTGAGTTTGGTTCGTTGATTACCCCCGGGTCCGTTCCTATTCGTGGGTTCAGAAGGGTACTGCGGCATAGGTGGAAGGAGCGGGTATGAGTAGGGGTATTGGTAGGTTGGGGAGTATGGTGGGGGATAAGAGTAGGGGAACTGTCGTGAGTATGAAGGATACTGTGGCGGGTATTGATGAAATGGTTGATGTGGAGGTGTTGGATTGTGTGGGTTGGAGACTTCTGGTGCAACTTCGCCTTTTGCCTTTTCTGTCTTATCTGGTTTAACCATCTGTCTTGTATTAGGGCTAGGTGATCGTGCGCGTTCCGGGATTTTCTCGTATTGCCGCATGATGTGGTAAGATGACGCGGAGGGCCTTACTCTTTCCGTTTGCCTTAGTCTTACTTCCATGTGAAGGGCATGTTCGAGGGCTTCACCAAGGTCCTTCGGATTTCTGATGTCTACAAATGTAGACATTTCGTCCGGCAGACCCTTAATAAAGGCGTCTGAAACAGAATCCACCACTGGTTTCATCGTGATGGTACTCTCACTCATCTCATGAGTAGTACCGGCATAGTGGACCTGCGTATACTTATCCTCGATCGCATGTTTTGCCCCACTCAGCAAACCCTGTACCCGGTCGTAATAGTCGCTTACGGTTTCCGTTTGTTTCATCCGCAGGTTCACGATAGACTCAAAGTACCATTGATATTTCTTCGAAGAGGCGAAACGTTTTTTTAAATGTGGCATCAGGTCGTTTACCCGATAAAATCTTTTGTCCCTAACGCTTTCTCGCGCGACACCTTTGAGTTTACTTAAAACAACTTTTATAAAACCAGGTTCCGTGGATTTCGTGATGTATACTGCGCCGTTTGCGATGTCCTGTAAAAATCCCTTCAGTGGAGGATTTTTACCATCGAATTATGGTATCTGATAGGTGCTTTGTTGAAGAGTCATGCATTCTAATACCGAGGCCATAGCTGCACTTGCATCTAGATTCATTGATTGATTGGGAGGCGCGATATTAGGGTTGGGTCCGGATAACGAATTAGTGATATTCGGGTATATTTCAGTAGTTGATTCGTCAGGGTCGTTACCGATTGGTTCTCGAAAATTACGGGTTCGATTGTCGTTCGACATTTTAAAACATACAGAGGATTCGGAAATTCGACGTGAAATTTTAATAGGTTTTATTTTTACCCTAAATAGGTTTTTGTGTTCCTATGGGTGGACACACTTACGAGTACAGTGACGTGCTTATAATAAAAATTAGAATATATATATATACAGACACATATGCACACACAAGAATAAAAAATATACAGAAGTAAAAATGTATTAGATAGTGGCCTATTATTAGAACTGGGAATTTTCAGGCTTACGATTGGTAAATGTTGTCTTTATTATCTCAGCTGGAACAATTCAAGAGACCCAAAATGTCGTCCTTGCTAGGAGTGATCTAGTGATAACGAAAAGGGGTGAAATTAGACTTTGTCTGACGTCTTAAATTTCGACGGTGCAGAAGTCAAATTACTTTGAGATTTGTCCCGTTTCTGATTCTGAGTCTAATACGATAGTTTCAGCGACAGAAATTTTGTTCTCGGAAATATCCCTATTTAGGGCCCTTCCAATAACAACTTGGTTGTTCGATCTCAGGTGCTGGTACTTCAGTCCGTGGAACGGGTAATACTGCACACACAAGAATCTCTCTCTTAACAGGGAATGCTAGGTTTCAATAAATTGTTGATTGAGTGGGAGTGTACAGGTGTTTCCTCCCGGAACGCCTTTTCTTCTTGGGCGGTTCCAAAAGAGTAAGATTCTTTTGACATGATATAGAACAAGGAGTATTCGAACTCTTGACGTGGCCAACAGAGTCTATGACTCAGCGTACGTACCACAGAGGGGACAAAATTCTATGAAAATTCAAATCAGAAAATTTCTAGTTTCAATTTCCCTCTCCCTCTTTTATGGAAAAAGGGGAATAATCAATTCAATTGCTCAACGGTGACAACAGAGTGTGACTCAACGTACGTGCTTCAGAGCGAAAGAACCACTAGAATTTTGATTGAATTAATATTTCAATCGAAACTCTGTTATATTATTCTCCTTCCGCCCGTATGTAATTTTTAAGAAAAATTTGGAAATCCTGACAACAAATATTTATTTAAGGGCTGAGCTTAATGGTAAAGTATAGTAAATAAGTCAAAAAGAAATATGCAATATACGTGTGTCAAAAATAGAGAGGTAAACGAGGTTATTATTTGGAATTGGACGCCTTTTGAGACTCTCGTTTTGCCTGCTGGAATTTCTTTGTCAATTACCGTCTTATCGAGCAGATTTTCAAAAAAGAATGAAAACTCGTCAAAATTATTTATTTCCTTAGTTTTGAATTCCTGAGGGTTAAAGATTTGGGTTGGAGCCTCGGGTGCCACAGTAGGAACGAATTCCACAAAATTCTTAGAGATTGATTTTAATTTCTCTATTTGCTGAATAGTTTTTTGCCTGACTTGCTTTCCTGCTTGAGACTTTGGTTTGCGTTTGCAATCTTTATTAGGGGTAGGTTGTGACATGAGGAAAGATAGAGAAGTTTTCGTTGAACTTAAACTTTCTGCTAAAGAGCATAAAAGCGCAAGTTATGCAATTGACCTTTTGCTGAAAAGCATAAAGGGTAATTCCTATATGAAAAATAATTTGTTAGAGGTGATTTGAAGTAAAATTGATGTTCAAAATTTATCCTTTCTGCTAAAGAGCATAAAAACCTAAATTTAAGAATTTACCTTCTGCTGAAGAGCATAATGGGGAATTCTCTAGAACACAATTTTAGGAATGGAAAATAATTTTCTTCTTCGAATTAATGCTTTCTGCTAAAGATTATGAAAGACTTAATTCTAGAATTGACACACTGCTAAAGAGCATAAATGTAAATTCTTAATAAAATAAAATTGGAATAAGAATGGAATAAAATTGATGTTCAAAATTTATTCTTTCTGCTAAAGAACATAAAAGATTTAATTAAAAACAAGAAATTTGACAGATCAATGAAAATATGAAAAACAGAAACTATTTAAATCAGAAATAATATAAGCAGTTGCAAGTGGCTAGTGAGTGTGACTTCGCAACGTGTAACATCGCTGGGTACAGCGCGAGAATACCTGTTCGTTTGAGGCTCCAAACTGCCAAATTTCAATTTAGAAATAAAAATGTATTAATTTACATAATAAAACATTGATGCACCTGAAAAATAAAAGGAAGAAATAGCCTTACCTTTAAAACTTTCATTCAAACTTTTAAAAGTTTGATTTAAATGTATTTAAATAACTCGAATTAATTAATTTATAAATTACTCTACGTCTCAAGACCAGCTCGCATGACCAGAAATGCTGAGTTGCATTAGCCATTGGAATGCAATCAGGTTACGAACGCTTAAAATTGTGCATTTAATTCACATTCAAAAGCAATAGATATTCCATAAATTGGATTTTGCACATCAATCAAAACATTTTCTAAAAAATATTGTACACTTTGGACCGCCCGTAACATCAGATGGCTAGAAATAAATTATTGATTTTACTCAGACAAAACGTGATATTGTATTGAATTAGTTTTGTGATAAAAAAAAATTTTCAGATTGGCGGCACGAACGCAGATTCTGCAGATTTATAAACTTCGGTTTATTCACTGCACTATGTTATATTTACGTTCAATTGTGAAAACCAAAAGGTATTAAAATCGCTATGAAATTGTCTTTTTAATAAAAAATATATCATTTTCATTGAAGGTAAGTTTTTTTGCAAATGTAAATTTTTCTAAAACTAATTAGCTGAGTGAAATTTTTGTCACTTTCAAAAAAATTTTGTATAACGGTAAACAGTTTAGCCCGTTAAATTCTCACCTCTAATGAAAATCATTTATTATTTTAGTTCAGACTTTTATATTTGGGAAAGAATTTTAAAAAATTTTTTTTTATTGGCGTTTCCAAGATGCAATAACAATAGAATGTCATAGTTGACACAAGGACTAATCTAAATTATTGATTTTTTAAATGTCATGAAGTAATCTGAATTTATTTAACTTAAAATCTCAGAAACATCACGAACTGAGTTGCAAGTAATGCATTCAATTTTTTCAACAGGGTTGTGTAGTTAGTATAAACCATTGGCCGCCAAGTCCTAGCCGCCATCTTCAGCATCATAAGAGTTTCAGCGTCATGATATTTCCTGCTCGTAAACTTGATCTAAATGCGTGTCGTTTGACAGTCCCCCTGCTTCCATCACATGCCCCTTTGCCATGTGAAGTGGCGAAAAAATTCTACTCAGTATTAATTTTCACTTGAAATTTTACTTCACTTCACTTTAATTTTTACTTGAAAAGGAAATTCAAATAATCAATAAGATTTGAATAAATAAAACGATTTCGTATCATGAATCAATTTTTCAAAAATGATTACTAAACTATCGTGCTCAGTGGGATTTTTCTGCGACCTCTCATGAAAAAGGAGCTTGTGATGGTATCCGAAGGGACTGTGAAAAAAAAGACTATCAAGCTAGTTTGCAAAGAGTTGATGATAACCACATTCCTAGTTCTCAGAGTTTTCACGACTGGGCAACAAATCATTCTTTAAAGATCAAATTTAATTATTGTTCTTGAAATAAAAATAAATTGCATGAAAGATTTTTGAAGACACTCTTCGAAACAGCAATAAAGAAAACATTGTTATGAACCTGTAGATGATAAAAAGAGTCTGTGAAGACTGTTCTCAAATGACACCGTTTTCAGCAAAGATGTAACGTCGGGAAAAAAATTAAGTCATAAGTTTGATTCTATGTATGCATGCGGTGCGTGGCGCTAAATAATATCATTTATCATCAACCCAAAGAGGGAGCTCCTACTACTGAAAAAAATTAATTATCATGTGTAGAACAGGACAAAATCAGCATTTTTTTATTAAAAACTAATACAAAATTAGTAACCATAAATAATTTCTCGTTTTTGAGAATGTTATTGTTAATTCTATTTATTTTCTAATATCCTCGCAAATTTTCATTAATTCCCTCTGAATAGTTTACGAATAAATTAATACACGTACTAGCGTACAGAGTATTTTTTGGCCAATGACCATCGTTTGCTCACCCTTAACCAATTAGAAAGTAGTCTCGTAATAGTCGCCATTTGTAAAAATAAACATCAAGGCGTGCCCTGGAAAATGGAAGGCACCCTGGTAATGCGAACGTCCCCATCACAAGCTGGCCCACCTGCTTTGTGGATAAGCCTTACCATTTTCCAGTACAAATATTAAAAATAACAATAATAAATGAAATACGGTTGAGTCTTTTTGAATGATACAAGTCAATATACTTACACACATATTTCAGAATAATTTTCGTTATTTAAAGCTTTTTAATATTTTGGCGCCTATACGACATCAGAAACATAAAAAAATAATTTTAAGGATTAGTTTAGTTTTTACTAGTATACATTAATTTTTAAATCATTTTTAGTATTTTTAAGGTATAAAGATATATTAATAAGGTTAATTAAGTTAGTTTAAGTATTGTTTGTAAATGTAGCATTTTCCCGAACGGTCTCATTGGAGATGTGTCGAACGACTCAAGGGAAAAAAAAGCGCGTGCTTACCGAGGATTGGCTCAGCGGACCCAATTCATCGGAAAGTACGATGTATACTGCACGGAAGGGATGCGCAAAGCGCAGAAGTTCCTCGATTGGCGTGCAGCATGGTGACGCCACCAAGCGCATCATGCCCACTTATCTCGAATACTCCCACGCTGGCGCCTACCCCCACGCACTTTCCCTTCGAGCCCTTCGAATATAAAAGGGGGTCCCTTCGCTCGGAAAACCATATCTAACGCTCCACTCACCTCGAGCCAGATCAAGACTAAACACCAATAAAGTACCCAGCACTTATTTTTCTGGTCATTATTTTCTCCATCTCCACACTAACGGAAGCGAGGCGAAGCATCTTCTCGTGGCTTTCCGTTGAGAACAAGGCGAGGCATTCATTGTTCTCCCTCTATCTTTCTCTGACCGGGGCTAAGCATTCTTCTCGCCGCCCACTCTCTCTCTCTACTCCCACACTTAAATAATAGTGAGAGCGGGGTCCCTCTCTCATTTCCCTCTATCCCCCACATCAAAAGGCGGAAATGTAACAATTGGTGGCCCGAACGTGGGGCTTAAACAAATAAAATCTAAGTTTTTCGAATTCACGAACTCTGACATTGCAGCGCTCACCAGTTTCAAGCTCACGAGGCCGCGGCATACCACGTACGATAACCACAAGACAGCAATCCACTTCCGGGAGTGGACAACAAAATCCAGTCATCACTCCAAGAGGCAGGAGAATTAGAAAATGTCCACCCACACAGTGAACAACCTTACCCTACCCGACAAAGAACACAAAACCACAGCACGAATAGAAATACGAGCAACCCTCACAGCCGCGAAACAGCCGAACCACTGGAGGGCGTGCCAGAGAGAAACTATCGCCATCCTTCTCTACTACCAGAGCAATGGCGCACCATCATTTGAGCTTTACGCGCACCACAACCTACGCTACCAACATTCACGGGTAGTGAGCGTGAAGATCCCCACAACTTCCTCCAGGAATGCGAGGAACATTTCGCACAGACGGCAACAGAACCTAGCCAATGAAAGCGCCTTGCCGGAAAAGCTTTGGGAGATTCCGCAGCGAAATGTTTCGATTTATATAAAACCATTTCTCTACCCTGAGCAAAATTCAAAGAGGTGTTAATTAAATAATACGTTGGCACTACCACTTTGATGAAATCGCACACGACCCTCTACACCAAGAAACAGAGTGAGAAGGAAAACACTGCTTTCTTTTTCCAAAAAAATATCTGCTAGCACTCCGTCTTCGGCCTGAAGCACCAGATGAAGAAATCGTCGCCATCTTGCTGGAATCACTATGGCCCTCTATACGGAGAGCTATATGTGCCTCCGCCCCTACGTCATTCACGAAGTTTTTTGATAGCGCCGTTGAAGCCGAAGCAGACGAAGTAGATGACGCCCCAAGAAAGGAAGTCCGGAAGGATGAAGTAAAAAATAAAAACACATCAGAACCAGTAATTTACACGGCGCCAACTCGTCGCATACCGCCATGTAATTACTGCCCAGAGCGCCATTTTCACCGGGACTGTCCAGTTTTCAACTCCCGCATAAATCAAGAAAACTGGCGTTTGTGAATCGGAAACCAAGAGGTCCTAGCCCTTATAGACTCTTGTGCCTCTGATAACTTTGTAAAAACCTCACTCTTAACTGATGCACATCTATAGACAGAGCTGATATTAGACCGTCCTTGGTTATGGAGCCACAATGTCATCCATGAGCACAGAGGAGACTGCATTTACCTAGACGAGGCAGAGCGTCAAAGAGTTTACCTTAGCCTAGAAACTAAACACAAAACTAGCGAATACACACTTCCAGAGCTTACACAAAATTTCCCACCTGAACTCACGAAGAAATTTCAGAATTTAGTAAAACGGCACCATACTATTTTTAACAGAGGGGAAAGACTGCGACAAACTATAGTCGCCGTCCAACACGAGATCTATTTATCTAGCTCTCGCTCGTTTCGTAACCGCCCGAGACGCTACTCTGACGAAAAATGAACATGGATCGACACTCAGGTACGCGACATGCTTGCCGACGCCATAATAGAGCCAACCACCTCATCTTACAGCTCGGCAATCGTGGTCGCCGGAAAGAAAGATGGCGACTATCGATTCTGTAATGAGTATCGGCGTCTGAATGACGTTACGATCGACACACCATAGTGTTTGCCTCGTTTCCACGGAATTATTAAAGACCTTGGCCGCGCCAGTGTTTTCTCGTCGATTGATTTCAAAAGTGGTTCTTGGGAAATTCTACTACCCCCCCGAATCCAAAAACTTCACTGCGTTTACGACGCCGAGTGGAGGCCAGTGTCAGTCCTGTGTTATGCCGTTCGGTTTGAAAAACGCACCAGGAACTTTCCAAAATTTTATGCGACACGTTTTGGTTGAATCCTGGGGAGAATTCGCCACTGCTTACTTAGACGACATTATCGTCACTCACGTGACTACTCGTAAAGCATTACAGTCGCTGGTTGGAACATTAAATTGGTTGAACGAATACGTACCAAACTTTGCAGAAATGATAGTTCCCCTGACAGACCTCTTGACCCCCACAAAACCTTATAAGTGGGAACCAGACGCACAAACCGCATTGGACAACATGACAAACGCTTTCAGCCAATCCCGCGCATTGAGTCGACTCGACCCAGCCTTGCCATTTATCTTACAAACTGAAGCCAGCGCCAAAGGTATGAGGGCCGTACTCATGCAACATACCGACGACGGGAAACGTAAGATAATCTCATAAGCAAGTGAGAAATTTTCTGGAACAAAATCTCGTTACCACTGTAACGAACAAGAGTGTCTAGCAAATTATCTGGTCTATCAAGCATACCGGGCTTACCTAGAAGACCGTCGCTAAACCTTGCGTACGAACAGTAAAATTCTCACTTGGTTAAAAAATCAAAAAGATACTCGTGCCAAACTCACCCATTGGCACTTGTCTCTCTCTCTTTGAAGAAGTCGCCATCTGCCAGCAGGAAGACGAACATTTAAGTCATAGCCTAAGCCTTTGTCTGAAGTTACAGGAGAAATTTCATCTAACTACCCAAGAAGAGAAATTTCTCAGGAACCATAAGGCAGACCAACATGGCTTCCGGAAACTGTGAACAGATGGCACTACATGGTTGTACCGAACCGACCCTGTACCGAAACGAGCCGACCCCAGACCGACCCGGACTGGCTCAAACTTACACAACATGATTCAGGTGACGAACCGACCAGACCTGACCCCGACCCGAACTGACCCGAAATTACACAAAGTGATTTGGATGATGAAGTGACCCGTACTTGACTCGCAACCGACGCACTGACCCGCACCGACCCAAACACTACCGAACACGACCGGACGCGCTACGAAACTTCTCGAGGAAACCGACACTGGGCTCCACGATCGCGAAACACCGACACCTCCCCCTCCGTTTAACGACCGACCGACACATCCGAACCCCAGCCCCCTGGATACCGCTATGGCCGAGACCCGAGGGTGAGGAGCTGCTCAGATATCGCTAAGCGAACAAATAGGCCAGTGCCCACTTTCATGCTTACACGCTCTCACGCTTCCACTTTTCACGCGTTCACGCACTCACGCGTTCACGCACTCTCGCGCGCACGCACACACACACCCACACGTAGGTTCACGCTTATACTGGCATCGCTCAACACCAAACCTCTTTTGTCTTATATCCAGTCACTCACACACAAATTCGACCTAATTCATTGATATATTTATGTAATCTTTTCTTTTTGCTCTTGAATAAACGTATTTTTCTATCTATATAGACTGTTTCACCGAATTATTTCATCACCTACTCCCCCACTCCTACCGAACCCTGGCTGACTGAAGCGTCTGGCAACCAGGGGGAAAGTATGGATGTTACATGGCGCCCGAACAGGGACCTGACAGAGAAAAGTGGGGGCACAGGCCTATATAAAGCGAGCGTTCGTGCATAGAAGGCAGTCTGTCGTCTGATACCGCAGCCACTACATCGTGGCAATGAGCGCTTTGACTACCGCTATCTATCAGAAGAACACACCGCACTTTTCTACATTCCGAAGAGAAGTCATACCTGAACCAGAATTAACCAGTGAACCATGACGGTCTCATAGATGTTCTATGTTGATAATCCGATTTTAGAAGGGACCTATTTATTTATATTTACTGATAAATTTATAATTTCAATTGAAGGCCAACTAGGATTTTCTTCCTGAAATTCTTCAGCTTTTACGAAGAGCTGATATTTTACTTTTTTAGCATTTCTTTATAGTTTTATCCATTTTTCCCTATACTAAAGTTTTAAATTCACCATATAAAATCACACTATTTATTTTTAAAGTTTTTAATAACTTAGCATCGTCCAAAAAATGTTATTAAATCCCTGATCTGATTCATATTATTTATTGAAAGTTATTTTCTATGCGTACAGAAAAAACTAGCTATTTTTACCAAAATTTTGGTAAGTGTAATAATGTTCTTATCAACATGTATTTTTTAAATGTATAACGCAATTTCCTACGCAATTCGACAGACGTGATTCCGACCGGAGGTAGTATTACTTTACCAATGTTCAGGGGCAACTGTTGCCTCGAAAAAGTGTATCAAAGTTGAAAAAGTGGCATCAGTAATTTTTACTCAAAAAAATAAATGCACAATTCTTTAGAAGCAGACGGCAAAGCTGATAAAACTTGTACGTATGTGTGTTTATGACTCCTAACCTTAATTTATTGTCTGTAATTTTGTAATGAAATAGTGTATTTTGAAAGTACATTTTCGCTTTTTCAAAATTGAATCAAATTCATCTCTTAAACTTTTTTCCCGTGCTTAATTTTGAATAATTATTATTATTATATTTTGTTCACAATAATATTCAAAACTTCGAAATTTTTCAACATATCCAATTTTTCATCAATGATAAAAACCTTCTAGATTATTAGAACATCCACAATTACCACTTGTGACCATTATGACTACTAATTACCGCATCACGTCAGGCAATACATTAGTTATCGCTGGTCATAGTAGCAGTCTCTTGACACTAGCAAATGTGTTTATAGTACAACATTAGTTGGCTAATACAACCGTGATAAAGAATATAACCCAGAATTTTACAAAAAAATGTACCTCCTACTCTGGGGCGGGAGGGGGCTGTAGCTCTAAAAATTCACATGGGAACCTCAATTTTTTATTGCAGATTCGGATCCTCCATTAAAAAATAAGTAAGTTTTATTCGAAATTTAAAAAAAAAAAATTTTATTATTTATTAGAAATTCTGGAAATTTTTTCATACTATGCGTGTTTCTTGATATATTCTGATATTTTAAGATAAAAATACCCTACATGTAGACCATACAATGCTTCACACTTTTTGGATAGAAAACACAGTCACTTTCATACGTACAGTGTCAAGAAATAATAAAGTTTACATATTGCACCTTGATTTTGACACTGAAGTTCATTGCACACTTTACACCGCATTTCAATCTTTTCAAAATATAATGCGCACGAGTTCACACTTTATGGTGTAAAACTCGCACTTCTCGGTGTTTTTAAATATTTATTGAAATAACGCAGCAATTAAAATTTTTTCCATGAAAATAGGTTGCTAACAAACTGAGGCATTTGTACCTAATAAAGAAATGCGATTAAAATGTACGCGATTAAAATGATCAGTGGATCAAAAATATTGATAAACAGCTGAGATTTACCTGCAGTTTTTTCCGCGTGAGTAAAATTGTAAGACGTTTCATCCTCTTCTTGATCTGACCAGCTGGTAGAAGCATCTTTCAGAAATGTTTTATAAGACGGTGCAAGTTTTGGTGCCATTGTCAGGTAATGCCTTTCATATCCGAGGTACCATAAGACGGACGCAATGTGTGCACAGCAACCAACTGCACGCGAATCCACTTTACATTGACATTACCACCTTATTACCATTATAGGATGATACTGTATCTATAGTTTATACACTTTTAATGCTGTGTGATGGCTTTGAATGAAAACTCTTATTATGCCTGTACATTCTATCAAAACGGTCACATCGGTCACCAAGTGCCAGTGCATAGGCAACCAGCGCAACACGCGCTCAGCGAGTCAGCAGATTTTCAGCAGCAGTAAATATGAGAGAGTCATCGCTAGGCTCGCAGTGCGAGCCTATCCGCTGCATAAGCGAAACGGACTGAGTCCGACAGGATTATAACCGAGCGTGTACAACCATTAGCATTAGTACAACTCATATTAAAATTTGAACACACGAACTCTTTTATTATGTCATTTAGTCTGTTTTAATTGATATACGAGGTCTGTCCGGAAAGTATCGGGCCTACCTTTATATCTCCTGTGCTGGCGTTATTCTTCATCATCGGGCGGGTGACATCCTTCAAAGTAATCCCCACTTGATTGAATAACACGGTTCCAGCGATGTTTCCTAAAATCTTGTTCAAAATTTCCCAAACAGTAGTTTTCGGTATTCAGAGATCATTTTCTAGTTCACGAACAGTTAATCGACGATCACCTTCAATCGCATGTCGCACCCGCTCAATATTATCCAATGTTTTTGTCGTCGAAGGTCGGCCAGAACGAGAATCACAATCAACAGAAGTGCGGTCTCCTTTGAAACGATTATACCAGTCTTTTATTCGTGTTTTGCTCATACCCTCATTCCCAAAGGCCTTCTGCATCATCTGAATAGTTTCCGAACTCGTTTTTCCGAGTTGAAAACAAAATTTGATGCAAATTCGTTGATCTTGTTTTTCAGTCATTTCTAACAATCACAAAATCCGCCGAACTCAAAAATAGCTTTGTAAACAAAGACACGCTGCGCATGAACTATACATCCGGCAGATGTCAGCAAGCAACCGATAGGTTCGTGAGGCTTTACTGTTGACGTTCATCCCCCGCAGAAGTCGCTCGAACACTATGGCGTGGAGATATAAAGGTAGGCCCGATACTTTCCGAACAGACCTCGTATACCCATAGTAATATTTTTTAATTCTTCTAATGTAAGACGTGGAATATCTGGTACGTTTATTTTCTTCATTTCCTGCCATATTACTTTTTTCTTGACCCAATCTTCTTTCATCACTCTGTTCTGCAGTTCATTAGGCAATTTCGACAGCATAAACATTCTTTCTGCTAAAATAATATCAATTTCGCCTTCCTTATGTATTCTAGGTTGCCTAAATGCGTTGCGAATACTGCATACAATTCTGGCATAGTCCCCTATATAGAGTACTTAAGAATTCGACGTTGTATGTGATAATCAACCAGTCAACCCAGTCTCTAAAGACTCTGTCTACTATTATTAGATTATCTTTATGTAGCCAACTTTCCAAACTCTTTGCTGTGGATTTCATGTGTGTTGTTAAGATAGACGCATCGTTATTTTTATCATCGGCAAAGTAAGGACCTACTAAAATGAATCCGGTGGTGCTGACTAGCATCATTGGTTTTACTAGTGGCTAGCTTTCATAAATAGTATACGTTATTCTTTGAAATCTGATTACGAACATTGTGTACATACCTTCTAATTACATCTTCTGACATTGCAAACGAGGTTGTTAATATGTGGTAAGATAAACCAGTCTAAAGTTTTGTTAAGAATATTGCTAAAGGAACTCATGAACTTCTATTCCTGGAATCTCTAAGACGACTTTCTATACCTGTTAATTTCCAGTAATCATCATTCAGTAAGAACACCAGATGTATTAAAATCAAGTCTTTTTCTAGAAGCAATATTACGAAGACCTTCAAGTAGCTCCTCGATTTCAGTTTGATTAAAATAGCTCTGTTCAGAAAGCTTCGTGATATTTTCACTATCTTCCAGGATTTCACCATCCAAATGTTTTGAGCAACAGCGAGCTTCTGTCGAAATAATAATACTGCTATCAGCAGAAAACTTATATCATGTAAATGGTGGAATCACCTTGAGATAGTTTTTCTTCTTACAAATATGAAATTTTCTATGAGTATCGGCAGCACAGAAATAGCAATCGTGATATCTTTTGTTGGTTCTACTTCGTTTGCGGTGGTCGTGGTAGGTTGAACAGCATTAGTGGCGAAACGAAGCGATTTAAGTTTTGTATTCTTTCTTATTCTCTTTTTTTTTATAGCACTCACCACATACTACTATTTGACTTTAAGACACTATTGTTCGTTTTCAAATATCCGAGGATGTTATAGTTCCATATAGTTCTTAACTCATACATAGTCTTTTGGGACCGACTACAGATACAAACATAGTACTTCACCATTTTTCATCAACTAAAAAGCCGGATCTAACACATTGCAACAAGTGCTAACAACATTGATTTTGAACGATCAAAGAAAATGTTGTAATAAATCAATGCACAACGAGACTGATCCAGTTAAAATTGGAGAGACAAACCCCGAGAGGTATACATCAGATTTCAAGAATGATCAACCCATTTATTTTTTATTATTCTAGTATTTCATTACAAGCACATGGTAGTACAAAAACCATTTTCATATATGTTATCCATCAAATGCTCTAATATTACATACGTAAAGATCATTTCGTTACTCGGCTGTGATCCATATACAAGAAAACACTGCGTCAAGAGTGAAAAAACCAGTAGCTTTTAATCATTTTCATAAGCAAACATAAGTTGAGAGTCTTTTTCTTACTAAAGATATAGAGATATAATAGTATATTACATAACAAGGGCAGACAGTTGAGATTCCTGCACTGCACGCCATAATGCCCGAGGCGAAGCCGATGGCATCATGGTACGCAGTTCAGGGCTCTCAAATTTCTGCCCATGTAGTGTATACTATTTTTTTTGCTACCCGGTCGAAAGTACGAAAACAATTGCATGTGTCCATTGGAATATATTGATGCCTGCCCCGACATTTGCGGCACGAGCGGAGCGAGTGCTGCTGCTGGTGGCGGGGGGGGGGGGGGCATCAAATAATCTATAAATTAAGGTTTAGATTTCTACTTCCTTGTTTCCATCTTTAGTAATTATCATAGACTAGCATGTATCTGACAACGGACTTTTTGGGTAAGGTGTCAGTTTCTACTATTAATTGAGCTTCAGTTTCAAAGTTTTTATTAATTTCTTCTTCATCTGTCGATTCATCAGATGATATGTCATTCATTCTTTTATTTTTATTTCTGATACACTTCAGTCACTACTATTACATTCTAAATAATATTCACTCATTGCCACTAATAAACATTAGCAGAGAGCGAACAAATTTTGACGCTTGAGGTTATTGACGTTTTTACTTCCGCTATTATAGAGGGCGCGCATATAGCTTGACCAATGCATGAAAGTTAGACTTTCTGCCGTGAAATTGGTGCCGAAACCACGTACTTTCGACTAGGGTAGTAAGAAAAAAACCTTTAGCATGCTGATAAACCTTATATCCTGTATATTATAGAAAAGTTGAGTAAATATAGGAGAGTTCTGTTATCACAGTTATCACACTCTTCTAACGATCGACATAATCGACTGAAATGATTTGTAAAAATTAGTAATAATGGATCTTCTACCAGACACGTCAAAATTGAGTGTCAGTTAGCGCTGATTTTATAAGCTTAAAGCCGAGTGAATCGTTGAGTTGCGTTAAATAATCAAAATGAAAAGCTTTAAATAATGATAAAGGTGCGTAGAACTCTCAACACATTATTAAAACAACGAATTTGGTAAATATTAAATAATGATCTAGTTACTCAAGGCACACAACGCATTACTTAAACAAACGAATTCAGAAAAATAACAAATAACAACCTAGTTCCATGAGGCATTCAGCGCATTAATCAAACAAATTAATTTAGAAAAATATTAAACAATGATCTAATTGCATGAGGTACTCAGCGTGTGCATGATGCATATAGCGTATTATTTCAACAAACGAATTTAATTTAAAAAATTGTATGATGAATATCATTGTTTGACTTGTGAATAACGTTAAAATTGTGAAATTACGAGTTTTAGAATATGCATTATAACTAAAATTGCACAATTATTAAGCTTGAATTTGAATTTGAAATTGAAATGTCAAATTTGTTAAGTTGTGAATAAAGAACTTAGAGTTTGGAAATATTGTATTAAAATCGAAATTTCATAATTAAAAATTTATAAATTGGGATTGTAGGAATTGGAATCTTAATGTTCGATAATTTTAACTTAAAAATTTGTGACGAAGTTGCAAGAATGAATGAAACACGCAGATAAAGTTAACTTACTTGTGTCGATTTATTTTTGACACAGGTCATGTATAATTTGTATGACTAGGTTCTAAACAGCTAAAGTGGTAGTAGTCTCTGAATCGAACATCCTTTCCTCAGCTTTCGTGGGCTTTTCATATATGAAAATCTCCATAAGGACTACTTATATAAGTAAGATGTAATGAGCATGAGGGTTGATAAGGTTTGTACACACATCCACGAATGGTGCTGGACGTTCAACTCGTCCAAATGAGGCACTTACTAAAGAAAATATCAAGAGAGTGCATTATATTGTTTTGGAAGATTGAAAAATTAATGTGAGTGAGATAGCTTAAGTGGTAAGGATATCAACAGAAAGCGTGCGCTATAATTTATATGAACATTTGGGTATGAAAAAACTGTCACACAGTAAGCTTGAACATCTGTCAACATAACGACAGCAACACATTAGAGAATTTGTGCACGCATCATAAATTTATTCCCGATCGAAGATGTCAGTTTTTGAGCCAAATTCTTGTCATTTGTGGGAAGTTTTGAATTTCTGCTTTCATTTGAAGAAAACTGTGGCTGAGGCTCATCAAATGCTCTCAAGTACTTACGGCGTGGCTGCTTTTAGTGAAAAAACGTGCCGTGAGTGGTTTCAACGCTTCAAAAGCGGTGATTTTGATGTCGAGGACCGGCATGGCAGTGGAAAAGAGATTATTTTCGAAGATTCCGAATTGGAGGCATTACTTGCTGAAGACTCGTGCCAAACTCAAGATGAATTGGCAGAATCATTGGGAGTGACTCAAAAAGCCATTTCAAAACGCCTCAAAGCCATGGGAATGATTCAGAAGAAATGAAATTGGGTTCCGTACGACTTGAAGCTGAGACATGTTGAACAGCGTTTCTTTACTTGTGAAGAGTTGCTTTAAGGACAGAATCGGAAGGGGTCCACTACGATAATCCCAAGCGGAGAAAACCATGGAAATGCCCGGAAATGCCTCCACGTTGATGGACAGACCATGTGCCAAGGTTATGCCGTGCATTTGATGGGACCAGATCGGCATGGTGTATTATGAGCTTTTGGAATCGAGTGGAACCATCACAGTGGATCGGTATCGAACGCAATTGCCAGATAGATGGAAAAAAGTAGTGGCTAGCGATAAACAGTGCTTTGAATCATAGATAGGTAATCACTTTTTAAGAATATAGCCTTAAATTTTGGGAAAAACAGCGGAAGCAAAGTTGTACACCTGATACTAATTTACATTATTGGACAAATTAGGCAAGGAGATCAAGCAAATTTGACTCCCGAAATGGAAAGAGTAGAAAATTTTACGTCTAGGTAGGTAACCACCGTGTAAGTCATTGCTGAATTCCGACCTTCATCTGGAATCCGCCGTCTTAGTCTTTAATGCTTAATTTAACTCAAAACAACGTGATTCTCAGGGTTGATGTGAAAATTTTCCAACTGATTCAAGAAACTATCAGGTGTACAAATAAGTTTCCGCCATTTTTTATCAAAAATTGGGCATTTATTGTGAAAGAACGCAACTTTATGTTTTATCCGAAGTATTGTCCATCGTATTGTTTTTCTTGTGTTTGGCACAAATCTTGATCCAATAAATAATACTTCCAATTCAGCGTCTTCGTACAGTTTCGGCCTTCCGCTACCTTTTTTGTCTTCGATGTCAAATTCACCGTTCTTAAACTTTTGAAACCACTCACGACAACTCCTCTCACTTAATTTGTAAATTTGGTGTTACCGGTATTTCAGTTTAAAGAAGAATATAGTATATAGTCTGATGTGAGGAAATAATTTTTGGAAATTTATCTACGGTATATTTTTCTCTCTTTTCTTTCTTTTAAATTTATCAATCAATCAACGTTTATATCATTATCAAATTATTTATGCTGATATCTGTATTTTAATTTCTATACTACAAATACTTATGTAAAATATTTCCTTTATAGTCATGATAAGGACCAAAACTTTGGTCGAAACGTCGACGATTTATGAATAAACATTTATACAAGACCGGAAAGGCCACCTATATTCTTCTTTTTCTCTCACTTAAGGCAGCCTAACCATATGTTTCTCCAAGCAATAGATGCGTCGCAGCTGCAGATTTCTTCAAATTGAAGAAGTAAATTAAAAGTTCCCGCAATTGACGATTATTCGGCTCAAAACTCGACATTTTCGCACACAAAAGAATATATTATACTGATAAAAATTCACTAATATTTCAAGGTTATGTTGTTGACATTTTACATTTGTTGATTTCAACTAAAACTTACTGGTGACGCCAACTTTTGTCAAACGGTAGAAATTTATTTGTACACCTGATATAATAATAAAATTAGTATAACATCCATGAAGTGTTTGTGCCTTATAAATTTTTCATGAATTAAAAATTGTCAAATTGTTTTGGCTATGAATTTAACTTAACTCATATAATTGTCTATAACCTGTGACACTTATCCACAATTTTTTTAAAGCAGAAGGTTTTAAAAGGAAGAGTATCAATTTCAAAAATATTGCCCTATTAACACGAAAACATTTTAAATGTTCTAACCCTTACTTGCCACACTTTTCTGGAATTACACACTTGCCACACTGGGATCAGACTGACCTCAACGGCAAAAAATGTATTTAAAATTTTTATATGAAAACTTTTCTGCTTCATCTTTAGAGGTTACTCTTAGAAATTATTCAACCATAATTTGAAATTAAATATGAGAATAAATCAATTTACGGAAACAATTCTTGTTGGTTATATGTGGAAGCAGGCAAGAAATAAAAGAGACACGGATTGTATTTAAAAGCATTTAATGAAAATGTTTTGAACATTAAAGTGAATGGCCTTTCCGGTTAATGTTCAAATTATAATACCGGTAACAACATATCTACAATTTAATGAAAATGTTCTTTCTCCAATACTCTTAGTTGAACTAACTAGCTAGAAAAAAATGTCACGCACTAACCATGGGGTTGTGCCTTCATATGATTACTCATTTGATTATGTGAGTATGGTGGGAGTTCATAACTCTTGAGCTTTCGGCTTTGAAGCAAAGTTACAAAGAGAAGGCAAGCTACTAAGAACTATAAAACAAAAACTGAATCTCTCATACTTTTACATAAACAAAATTCTTATATTATAAAGAGTAAATAATTCTCAGAATAACTGAGTTAGATAAAAGCACGATATCAATTTTTGTATGCATATATCAACAATTCTTTTTAGTAACTTCGTATTTGGAATTGGGCGAATCATTTACGGTCTTGCCTTCATTAGCCAGTTACTATTAACTGTAACCCTAGAACTTTTGCTTAAAACTTTTTTGTTTCAAAATGCTTCCCTGACGAGTTATTCAGGTGTATCCATACTTATGGCATATATTTGTATGTGTATTTACTTATCCTATTTATTTGACAAAGAGAATGATTTTTTCTACTAGCGGGTAATAAAGTATATTTTATTGCCCCCTGCGAGGCAAAAAAATCTATTTTTTGACCCCCAAGTAGAAAAAAATCGTGTGCAATACGAGTAAAACATTTATTTTACTCGTGATTATTGCCCACGCTTTACTCGGGCATCAAACTTCACATTCGCAAAATAGACTTTTTTCCTGAGTTGCATAATATATTATATTGTTCAGTTATTTTCTGATATAATAAACATTTATGTGTATGGCATGTTTTTACATTATTTGTCAATTTTTTTATTTAATATATGCGTTTATTCAATATTCTGTTTTGTTTTTCAATTTGATTTATCGATATAAAATTCCATCACGTCTTGTAAATAATTTTAGTGGCATTGATAAAAAAAAAATTTTTTCATTCCTTTTTATTATAGAATATGCAAATCTGGAAAATATTACTTTCAAGTAAAATTCTAGAATCTTAACGTGCACAAAATTTTACATTCTGGACGCCGCTATGGACCCTTATCTCAGGTGTTATTAGGTCATTAAGTATGAAGTTGGGAGTTTTTTATTTAAGAATTTTAACATTCAATATCTTTGACATTTTTCATTATCATTTGTTTTTATTTTGTGCGTTGTGAAGCTACATTATTATTCCTTTGACTACGCTTTTAAATTTAAAATTATCTTTTGAATAGCATTTTGTGGAAAATATTTTGTAAAACCATGGATAAGTCGAAAATTCGTGCAATCTGCGAATATGAATTTTGTTGTGAAACCAACGCAAAATCGCTCGTAAAATTAATAATATTTTAAGAGAAAGTTCAACCAGCCATAGCACAGTATCGTTTTGGGTTGCAAAATTTCGTTCTGAGGATTTCAGCCTTGAAGATAAACCACGTGGAAGACCCTAACCCATAGTAAATAATGATGAACTGAAAGCTATTGTAGAGAGTGACACATCTCAAACTACTCATAAATTAGCACTGAAATTTATTGTAATAATAATTACAATAACTTATTAATTACAAGTAATAAAGCTTGACAGGTGGGTTTCGCACGAATTAAAAGCACAGCAGATGAAGAAACATTTCAATGCTTGCGTTTCTTTTCTTTCGCCTTTTCTGCATCGTATTGTTACTTGTAATTGAGAATGGATCCTCCATAATATATCGTGAGCATTCACCAAGCTAGTTAGATAAGGATAAAGCACCAAAACACAGCCCAAAACCAAACATTCATCAAAAGAACCTCATGGTTACTGCTTGGTGGAAGAGCCACGGTTTAATTCATTATTATATAACTGCATACTTAAGCGCTTATCTCCGGACTATTGGGTGGCAAAATTTCTATCGATCTATTCCTATTCCGTTAATTTAAATCTTATTTACAAATTTTATTTATAATTTAGCTTAACATTCGTGGGACGTAACACTATCAAGTTACAATTACAACAACTTATTACAGTTGAAGTCCATTGGTTTCAACATTTTTATTGGATTATACTGGAAAAACGAAATTTATATACTAAAAAATAGTAGAATTATCAATTTTTTCAATTAATATTTTAAGAACGTTTATAAATTGTTATCGACCAGTAAAATATATTAACAGAGAGCTCCTGAAAAAATATTATTAACTATTATTCTAGAGAAAGAAGTTTAGTATGTAAAAAAATATCAAAACAGTGAGTTTTACTAAAAAATGGATTTCGTGCAATGAAAAATGACTATATGAAGGCCTAGTGGTCAAATGAGGACAAAGCGCAAAATCTTTAGAAGGCGTTTTTTTGCATTTTCATATTTTCCCAGCTGATATACGAATATAGCCGTAAACAAACGTGTAAAATTCAATATAGTTAAAACAATATTGAAATTCGCTGAAGAGCTATCGGAATTTAAAAAATGCGAACGTATTTTTGCACTCCTGAGAAGTTTTAAGGGGGTCGTCTACCTTCGCGGTTTGGAAAAATCGTTTTTTTTTTTTTTTTGCATATTTCGAATGTAGATGTTATAAGGAACACGCCATATGAGGGATTTTTTGAAATACGCTTTCTTACGTAGGTATTCCCGATTAAATCGTAAGTTTCTCAAATCATGTTTTACACTGTCATTTATCTTGAAACATGATTTCCTAAAAGTTGCATTTTTCAAACTTTGTGGTATGACTTCTTCTAAAAATATTGATAGAATTTGATCAAATTTTTTTTCAGTTATTCAATAAACATATAGCTATGTTTTCCTAGAGGCGATTTTCAAATTTTTACTTTGTTGAATTTTAACAGGCTCTAATAGGTCAAAAACAGGTCAAAAATCGAATTTTTTCAAGAACAATTGCGTAATATAAACACATTTTACAATAGAAAAAATCGGCTCTGGGAAAACATAGCCAATGTAACACAGATTACAGACATATTTCATTTTATTGGTTTCAGACAATCTAAATGGCCAAAGTCTTACCACAAAGTTCTTAATGACATTTCTGCAGCGTTGAGGTCAAGAACGTTCCAAGGTCGCGGATGCATTTATTATCATGTGAAAAATAGATTTTTTCGAAGAAAAAACATGTAATAATAAAAAAAATTTTAACTGGCGTGAATATCTTTAGTAGTTTTTTTGCAATTCATTCCCAAAAATAGGCTAAAATTCTCGGCTCGAAGGTAGACGACCCCCTTAAAAATGCGCCTTATCCACTTTTGACCGCTAGCCCTTCATATCATGCATTTTCATAAAAAATTTTAATTGGTGGCTGATCTCAAAAAATTGCACAAGGAAGTTGTTAGCAAGACATTTCCTATAATGTCCACTTTTTTATTAATTATTGGAAGGTAAAGAAATTATGTTTTTTTTTTTTTTTTTTATAAAATTTGTTTAAAAAATAACTTTTTACTGTTTATTTATACTCAATTTTTAATGAAACCTAACAGAACTCACGTCTCCTCCAGAAAACATCGGCTTACAATTGAAAAAAGTAGCCAACCCTCAAAAACCACGCTTCTTAATTACATATTTTTATAAAAAACAATAAATAAATATATTTTTCTGAAACTGATGGAAGTTGTATTTAGAGAATTTCTGAACTGATTCTAGTAATTTTTGAATGAACTCATTTTTTTTTTTTTTTTTGTAAAATAGTATTCTTGAAAAACGAAACATTTTTTCTTTCTTATTTTCATTGTTAAATAAAAAAAAAATTAACTATTTCTTGAAAATATGCTTTGGTAACTTTGTTAGAAATTTTACAAGCTTTCATTTTTGAAAAAAGTTAAAATCAGTCGACCGCCTATGGCTAGTAGTTAATTTGTCCATAAACGTTTTGACTTTGCGTTTATTTCCAGAGGATAGCGTGCCAGCAAAAAGAACACGGCGAAGTATGGCTCCAAGTCCCAGTCCTGCAGAAGGACAAGCGTCGAAGCCAGAATCAACAGCAGTTTTGATCGAGGTAAATATTGATGATAGAATTGAAAATATTTTTCGAAAATGTTTCTACCTCTGGTTGTTTTTTCAGCATAACGGAAAGTCAATCTTCTGTCTCTGCCAAGTGCGATCACAACTCTACGTTACCATTACAGGCAATGGCGCTCCACTTTATTGCACAGCAATAGACTCCATTGACAAAAAATTAGTGGGTTGCTGCAAAGAAGTTGATAGCAACGCCGTGGCTATGAGAAGACCCAGCACTCGTGTACCTTTTATTATTCTCTGTCGTATGCACAAGGAAAGATTACTTAGACACAATTGCTGTCCTACCTGTGGATTATTTTGTTCACAAGGTAGATTCATTCAATGTACAAATGGACATATATATCATCGCGAATGCGAAGTTCATATGTCCAAAAAAAGTACCTGTCCTCATTGTGGATCTGAAAGTTCGGGAAATGATGTTTTTGTCTTCATGAACGGATTGAGAAAGCCTGTTTATATTCCAACACGCAGAAAATTCCCCAAGCTACCATCTGCGAAAATGTCCTTGCCAGGGAAGGGAGACAATACTAAACTTGCTGGAAAGCTTCTTAGTCCCTTAATTCAGCCAGACGTTATTAAAATACCTGAGCCAACTGCTGGAAATTCTGAAAGACCTGAACGCTATACCATTATGAGTCTCTACACTTCTGTAAAAAATAATGACTTGGAAAAACTCATTAATGTTCTAGGTAAGTTGTTTTTTCATTAATGGCATTTACTTATCCTCCATAAAAAACCTGTAACTATTAACTTTATATTTTTAATGCCTCAAAACTATAGTTTATAGAATTTCGAGAAATCATAACTTTCAATGTTCATAAATTACAATTATCAATCGGTATGCCCTGGCGGACCGAGTCCAGTGGAAGGGCAGCGAATTCGCTGACTGTTGGCTGAAGATAGATTATTCCTTATGTATTACTTGCATGGTCTGGAGAGTTGTTTTTTGAACAACTATTTTAAACGTTTGAATTTTTTCAACACACTGACGGACCCAATCCAGTGAATGGTTAAAATTAAAAAAACATAATACCTGTTATTGAAGGCAGTGCAGTGGTTCGCCATTTGCGAAACGTCTCCACTGTTAAAGTTGACCATTGGTTGGAGTGAGACACAACTGTACTTTCATCTCACTCTAACAAATAGTCAATCCTGGCGGCGAAGACATAGAAAGTAATAAACCACTGCACTGCCTTCAGTGACAGGTATTATGTTTTTGTCGTTTCTAATGCTAAAAAATTAAAGTATTGTATTAATTACCATACCTTCAAACTCAAAATGTATCGTAGAATCATAATAGTAACAATTTAAATTTCTTTTATGCTCTTCTTAATCATATTATTACGGTTTTTACGAAAGTGTCTGTCTGTCTGTCTATAATAGTAGTACTAATAGTAGTTGGTCGTGTGCAAGATAACCCACGATAGAATTATTGGATTGAATTGACGTTTGGCATACTTGATCGGAACCCAAAAAGTTGGGAAAAGTTCGTTAACCATCCACATTTAACCAAAATTGTGAAAATAACAGCATTGTTTGTGTTTTAGAAAAATTAAAAATCGCTATATTGGTTTCTGATAGTACAACGTGATTGTTCTGAAGAGAACAAACGAAAATCGTATAGACAGTGCTTTGTCGAAACTTAGATATGTAAACATCTTTTATCTTTCTTTTACCAGCCCGGTGAACACCCTCTATTTTTTGTTTTATTACAAGGTAAACTACCTCTATCTTGCTTTTACTGGCTCGGCAAACAACTCTTCCTTGCCTTCACTGGCTGGGTAAACACTTTTTGTCTTCTCTTCACTGATAGGGTAAACACCCTTTATCTTTCGTTCACTGGGCCTTTATATGCCCTTCACGAAATAGTACATTGTGTATGAAGGGCGACATGACGGCGATTTTGACTAGTGTGAAGTTTGCCAGACTCGCTTCGCTCGTACGGCTATCACACGAGTTAAAATCGCCTTGTCGCCCGTAATACACATACTATTTTTCGATCGAATAGTATTGAAAGCACCTCTTGTTGTACTTGTAAATCCGGCGCAAAATTGTCGATTAAAGGTCGTTGTACACGAAAATGTGATACGACTGACAATCGCTTATAACTTATAGGCTAAGCAGACACTCATATCTTGTACGGTTGAGGTACTCCACTGACTCTCGTCTCCGACGCTACCTGGAATCCCGATCCTTCCCTCAAAGTGACAATATTACCATACCTAGCAACGAAGTCTTCCAGGCTACGTGGGAAATCCATGAAAAATCGTTCCTTCGGAGTGCATAAAGTCTGGTAGCGGAACCGCCTTTCGGCTTTAAACTTCACGGGTGGTTGGTCCCATTAAAGTCGCGTACGACTCTGCCGTCATCCGTTCGCTCGGAACTTCCATCCGCGGCCACACGCCCACTAGGATAACCGACTAGCCGCGCCACCCAGGGGAGAAACAAACAGATTCCTCCCCCGAACGACGCGGACAGTCAAGTCTACCCGAGACGCAGGACCGCGGGTGCAGGCCCCGATGCGATTTCTACTGGCCCTCCCCGTTGTTTCGCTCTCGACGCCCATCAAGTTCTCTCGTCTTTATCACAAGTGTGAAGAATGACTCGCTGAGCGTCCAGAACCGTTCACACTGGAGCATGAGGGGGACCATCGTGTCAGGAGTAAGTTCGGAACCCACCGCCTGACCGAGAACCTCCCTAGCCACACCCCATTTTGCGCAGACGAAGAGTGCGTGCTCTGCGTTATTCACCGGGGAATCGCAGTAGCAACACGTCTCCTTGTCTCTCTTCTTAAAGCGCCTCAGGTACGCGTTAAAACAGCCATGGCCCGAGAGCGCTTGCGCCAAGTAAAAGCCGACTTCCCCATGCTTTCTGTTCAGCCAGGTGGCGAGCTCCGGGATCAGGCGGTAGGTCCATCTCCCTGTCTGCCCACCATGCCATCTCATCTGCCATTTCTCGACGAGTCTGCGCCTTCCATCCTTGCGGATGGCCTCCCTCGCGCGATCGATTTCCTGCAGGTCGGCGCAGGTAAGCTCCTTGCGACGCTGAAAGGTTTCCTGCCTTTCCTCCGCCAATAAATCTATTGGCGGGACGCTCGCCAGGACCAGCACGGCGCTCGTCGAGATAGTTCTATATGCCGAAACTATTCTCAGCGCGACAAGTCTCTGCGCCGAGAACAGCTTCTTCTGGATAGCATGGTTTTGCAAGGTATTGGCCCAGACCGGAGCTGCATAAAGCAGCTTCGAATGGACCACGCTCGCCACCAATCTTCTTTTCGCTTCCCTGGGTCCACCAATGTTTGGCATAAGCCGGGCCAAGTTCGCTCCACATTGGATGGCTTTGGCAGCTGCGATCTTTAGGTGTTCGCCAAAGCTAAGCCTACGATCCAGCTGCACCCCCAGGTACTTAATGCTTTTTTTCCACTCGACTTCATGCTGTCCGAGAACGATCCTCGGATATTGGAAGGATCTCCTGTCCGTAACGAGCAAAGCCTCGGTTTTCTCAGGGGCCATTTTAAGGCCTCTGCCATCCAACCAGCGCTTTGCTCGCCACAGACTTTCATTGATCCTCAGTTCTAGGATTCTGACGTCGTCAGCGGCGCACACGACAAGTGCGTCATCCGCGAAGCCGACGATGCTCGTTCCAGCAGGTAGGTCCATGCGCAGGAAATCGTCGTACATGACGTTCCAGACGAGTGGTCCTACCCGCGACCCTTGAGGGGCGTCACATGTCATCTCTTCCTTGAGAGACCATTTGTTGCCCTCGTATATCACCCACCTGTCGCTCAGATAGTCATCCATCATTCGCTTACCAGTTCCTTTTCTTGCATTTGTGGCGATGTTAACCACAGCTTGGATGGCGTCCACAGTAGACCTGCCTTTCCTGAATCCGAACTGGTTTTCCGAGAGCCCGTTCTCCCCGACCAAGAGAGCCTGAACCCGCTGTAGAATCAACTCCTCCAGAAGTTTCCCCATCGTATCCAATAAGCATATTGGTCTATACGACGAGGCAACCCCTAGAGGTTTGTTGCCCTTCCTCAGCAGGACCAGCCTCTGCTCCTTCCAATCTGCGAAGAACTTCCTATCCCGAAGACAGGAGTTGAAGGCTTCTAGGAGGATCTCCGGGTATTCCCCGATCACCTCTTTGAGGATCTCGTTCGGCACCCCGTCGATACCCAGCGCTGTATATGCCTTAAGCCTTTCACCCGCTCTCTTTAGTGCTTCGAGAGTGAAGAGTTCTTCGCGCCGGACCACGCAGGAACTTCGGTCCTGTCTTTGGAACGGCTCACAAGCTTCGCACAATGTACTTGACTCAATCAGGATTATCCAGGCCCGGGGTCTTTCTTCTAGTCACCAATCTCTTGGTGACTATTTTGAAGGCGAGACCCCATGGATCCTTCTCGACCTCACCGATCAAGTCTTTCCAGCATTGAAGTCGGCTTTTCTTTATGCCTCGTCTCAAAGCTGTTTTTGCCCCTTTCCATGCCTCGTGCAGCGTAGCATCCCCCTTTGAACGGGTGAATTTTCGGCGCGCTGCGAGGCATTCTCGACGTAGGGCTGCCAACTGGTCGTTCCACCATTACATCGAACCTTCGGCTTGCCTGCGCTTACGGCGAGGCATCGAGTAGTCACAAGCCGCGACCACCTTCTGCCTCACCGAGCGCACAGCAGCTTCAAACGTCCCAGCAGGACAGACCCAACCAAGCTCATCGATGAACCTGGTTTCTTCGAGGTGTTCGCGAAGTCTTTCCCTGCTGAGTCGTCTCGTGTTCCAGGAGGGGCTCCTTCCTTCGCCGCCCCTACCCTTATCCCCCGCCTGTCACCGTTGTTCTAGTGTAACCAGTCGCTTATCCTTGAGGCGAAGCGAGGTGCGTTAATTGTGAGATCAATTATTGACCCCCCCGCTCCTCGTCTAAACGTAAATTCCCCACCCTGATTCAAGACGATCAGTTCTATCAATTCCTGCCTCTCAACCTCCGAAGCTCTTCCCGGAAGACCGGGCAAGAGCCGCTCCCTGACACATGGGCGACATCTTTGTCGCCCCTGTCTGCGCATGACAGGCACCTTGGTGGCGCCTTACAAGTCCTGGCCAAGTGTCCCGTGACGCCGTATCTCCAACAGACGTTTTTCCTGTCGCGGTTGCTGCAGCCCCGGGACCCGTGGCCGTACCCAAGGCACCTGAAGCAGCGGGCGACTTCCACGTGCTCGCGAATGCGGCACTCTACCCACCCGATCCTCAATTTACCTAGCTGAAGCAGACGCGTGGCGTCTGCCTCAGCTAGCCGGATCACTGCAGTCTTCACCCCACCAAAGCGGGTGAAGAGGCTGCAGGACCCCTCAAAAGCTGGTCTGCCCAATGCCAAGCACAGGGCAGACACAACCTCTTCTTTTTCAACGGTCTCGTTGAGGTCCCTAATTTCGAGGGACCTCGTCGAGACCAGGGCTGAAATTTGCGCCCTTTCCCCGACAGCCAGGTCGAGCTCCTTTCTGAAGGCCGAAACGTCTCCCCCCTTTTTGAGGACCAGAAGGACTTCTTCCTTCCTGGTCCTCTGGATAGACAGGACCTCAAGTCCTGCCTTCTAGGGGTCGACCTTCGCCTTCATTTCCCTCAAGATGTCGGCGTAGGACTGGCCGTCCTTCGCCGACACCTTGATGGCGTCGCCCGACCTGGCGGGAGTGGAGCGCATCGACTTAGGAGTGGCGGTGGTCCCCGTCGCTTTTTGGGCAGCGTCCTCCGCCCTTTTCTCCTTTTTTTTCCTTTTTTTTTTTTTTTTTCTTTTTTTCTTTTTTTTGTAACCATATGCCAGTCCCCTTCTTTATTTGGGGGCTGGCTCGTGGCCACCTCGGCATAAGAGAGCGAAGAGCCACCCTTCCCCCTCTTGGGAGTTTTTTGCAGAGGGGGAGAGGGCGCAGATCTTTTTTCGCCCTTCGCCTGATTTTTTGGGGTATCTCCCAGGGACGCCGAACGTGGTCTCTGGAAGATCCCCAATTTCTTCATAGCGGGGTGAGATTCCATTTTCTTCTGGAATTTCACCCCGCTCTCGAGGAGGCACTTGTGGGTGTTAAGCATACCGCTCAACACCTCAGTTGCCTCGTTCACCGAGTCTTTAACGAAGCCAGGGTTATTCCTCAGCATACCCTGTTGTATAACGCTGAGGGCCCTGGCTAACTTTTCCATTTTTTTATTTTCTGCTCCTTCAGGAGCTGAAGGACGTCTTGCCATCCCTCAGCTCCTGTAGGAGTGTGTGAGTGCGCATTTGGCGCCTTCACCTCTCCATCTCCTTTATTTTTGTCTGGATTCATATTTATTTTCCTCGTGTCTTAAGACGGTTCGCCCATCATGGGAGCCCTACCGCAGTAGGGCTACTATCCCCGCCTGTATAGATCCCTAGTTATATGCGCCGAAACCGAGAAGCGGCTTATCGGAAGGTCGATCCTATCGGCACATTAAATGTAGCTAGCAAAAAGGTTGCGGAATAGGCCCGCGCCATAATGATGCTAAAGACTTAACGTTACCCCTATCGAGCGAGTTGTGCCGTGTCCGCCTCGACACCTGACCCGAACTTCTGCCTAGACGGTGTGCGATTTATCCTACACAGCGTCGGATATAAGGAAATACCGACCAGTTAATCCTTCGTTCCTGCGCCCGGGCGTCCATGATTTCAACCCCGAAATTGGCTCCAGACAGTAGGAACGTGAGCGGTTTTCCCAATTTAACATGTGGTTTCACGGGATCTTCGCCCTTCGCGGCAGAACACAGGAGGGACTTACATTTACCCATATTACTTCCACAGAGGTAAAGTACTGACATCGCGTCCTACCCTGGTCGTGAGGCTAGTCTATCGGGAATATCCACCAGGCGCCGGCCGCAGCCCCATTCACTCAGCATCCCATTCATTCTGGTGTGTGTGGGTGTCGGTGTCGTGCATCTGATTGTGGTGTGACCGCAAGAGCGCACGCGGAAAGTTCAGCGTCATCGCCGCATACGCATTTGGGGCGATACCCCGATTAAGGGGCCCCCCGCATTCACTCCGTGTTCGTTCATTCGGCATCAAGAGACCTGTTCAAGGTCCCCTGATGCTTTCGCTCCACACCGCGTCCTTTTTATGAATGAAGTATAAGACAAGAAGCTCAGAACACATGTTTCACAAGGAACGAAGTAAGTTTTCTTACGAAGAATATTATAAGGCAAACTTTTCAAATAGGACATTATTGTAATATTGTATTTTTTTTTAAAATAATGCCTAAGATTCGTTCGTTATTATATTAATATAACTTGAAAACCAGGCTCCGCGACTCAAAGCCCATTAAAATATGAAGCTGGCCTACAAATTGCTGCTTAAACAATATTTTTTAGAGGTTGTGTTTTCTCATCACACTCAAAAATGAGGTTTTTTGAGGTTATGTGGTGAACCAATCATGAAAAGTGCTATTTTCACCTCAGATTAGAATTCAGCGACTAAAAATACGTAGGAATAGAGGTGTCTCGTTAAATGTTCTTGACCATTTTTTTTGTGTGGCTGTGTAATGTTTGCCGCGTAACGCGAGCGGTGGGACTTTGGCCATGCATTTTGTCTCAGACCATACATAAATGTATTGAACTGAAATGGTGCACCTTTCACTTTTCAAATTGAAATAAAAATATCATTTGATGTTTCACAAAAAGTGTAAACCTTCTACTGTTTGAATTTTGAAAGAATAAGTTGCTCATGTGAGATATTTGACTTAAAACTCCTATCCTGAAGGAAAATTTTTCATTGTAAATTATTTGCAAAATGTTGTAACGAAAGCTGCTTAATAATAAATATATAAAACAGCTGATAGTAATATGGGATTTACGCAGTGCACGGTTGAATTACGTCTTTTCAACTATTAATATAATCCTCGAATGAGCTTCAACATTTTCCAAGGTCACTAAAAGCAACTTACTTCCTAGCAGTTTTTCCATACACGAAATTCCGTAAATACTTATTTGTGATGAAACATGGAAAATACGTTTACCGCCATACTCTAATTCATATTACGATATTATAATTGTGTATGAAAAAAGTGACTTTTTTTACTAAACTGTATGGCTCTTGGCTATATAATCTATATTTACATGACATATTACAAAATTATACATGGAAAAAAGTTAACTAAATTCTACAGAATTTAAGTTATAATTTTAAAAACTCAAAACGATTCAAATTCTCAAATCTCTACAACGATCAAATTTGGACCAATATTTAAACATGCAAGCTTTTTCCTTGAACGGTATTAAAAAGCTCGACGAAAAAAGAGGAAAGAAAATCGAAGGTACCCTTCCAAAACCCTTTCCTACTCTTTCTTTCGTCCTTTTTTCTTTTTCTATCTACTAACCAATACAAACATTTTAAACAAAATTTAAAAAATTATAAAAGCTTACAGCCGTCGACGTTTCGGTGCTTTTGAAGCACCCTTTTTAAGGCTGAAAAAATAGTAAAGGAATTTCACCTGTCACCTACCATAGGAACGTAGGACCTTCTACCATGAAGGCCAATAGGATATTGAATAAAATTTGCGTGTCTCTTCCTTTTTACTACCTGAAACACCTTTAAGTTAAATCGTTTCGAATTTTTAGAATTGTTAATTGCAGTCCTATGATTTTTTCGACACAGTCTGGAAAATTCTCATTTTATGTTCATCTTGACTATTCTCACTATAAAATAATCAAGTTATATTAATGTTTGAAGTCTGATCTCTTTTTTTTGTTTATGGCATTGAATAATATATTTTAAAAATTTGTTATATTAAATTCTTCGTATGTTACTGTGAATTTTCAGGGAGTGATGGTACAGTTAGTGCCGCGTGTGGCGATTCGGCAAACTAACTTAGGAATTCAACTTAGGACACTAACGGGGCGCCATTTTGTATTCTAATGCATACAGCTGTTTGAAAGTGATTATTCCGATACGTTTCGATTTGTCGACTATTTTCATACTTTGCGTGACTAGAATGACCTTGTGTTGTAGGTCGCTGAATTGGTCTTAAAATCGGTAATAATGTCATCGAAAAAAAATATATGGTTCCATTTAAAAAAAGTTAAGAGGACCTTGACGAATCTTCAGCGCCTCTACCGATAAAAAAAATAGGGTGGTCGAGTATGACGGCCTTCTCGAACACTGAAACTTTTGTCTGAAACATTTTTGGATATGATCAATAGTTTTAGTACTATCGCTCTGTAACACTTTATGTGCCTCACTCTGTATACACCTTGTCAAATCCAATAACTTTTTTTCAGAATTCCTGTAACTAGAACATACAATAAATTGAGCCGATCCCACCGAAAAACAATTTGTGTACATTGTTGCGGGGTGTCTTATATAAATTAAATGGAAATTTATAAGAAATGTAGGGAATAGAAAAATATATCAAAAACTGTTTTGGAAATGTTTGGAAATTTGAGGAAAAAATATTCGTGAATCAGTCGCTAATGTTGCCAAGCTTAAGACTGTTTATACTCCTATCTGGCAAAATAAATGTTATAATTTATATGCATAATATTCAGTTAAGTGTTAAAATGACTGGCCACCGAATGCATCACAGAAATTCCGCGATTGAGAGGAGATTGTTTTACCACGTTTGAAAGGAGGTAGAGGTGTTTTAGATGTTCGCCAACTGTGTAACTCACAGGTATCACAGTAGCGTGAATACTTTTTAAATAAACTGCATGTTCCTCTCTACAATAATATCTGTAGAGATTGTGATATACACCCCTACATCTAGCTGATCCGAATTGACAAAACATCAGGCATCCCACTCAAGAGCATAAAGAGGCTTCAAACTTGTGTTTCCGTAGAGGTGAACTTTTTCCGGAAACGGAAGGATTCGTTGTGGGCATCCAGGACAAGATAATCGGCATAGGAACTACCAAAAGCACATCCTTCGTCACAACGTTGGTGACAAGTGCCGATTATGTGGAAATCCCAATGAAACCATCGAATGCATCATTGATTGTCTTGTGTGATAAACGTGCCCAGCGTGTCAAGATCATATACATCGCCGTTCTCCTTGACAAAAACATTAAGCTGACCTATTCAACCAAGATTAAAAAGTATAGTCAGCTAAAGCACGAAATCACAGAAATTTTGAGAGTGAAATCGACCACCGTTCACCTCATTGTGATTTCAGCTACGGGTTTCATGCATGTCAGGTGCTTGAGTCAACTGAAGAATCTTGGCGTGGCCAGGGTACTTGCGGCAGCCCAGAAAGCGGTATTATTGAATACCTGCCGCATCGTCCGTTCCTTCCTTGATCCTCAGGAAGAAGGCGGCCAACCGCTTCTGGACCTCTGGTTAAGAAAACGTCGCCAGTTTTCAATTTTTTATGGTTTTTAAATAATTGACCTTTAAAGTTTTTATTGTTTTAATTTCATTTTATTTTTATTCATATCTTTTGCCCTTTTTCCTACCTTTTCTTGTCTTCGTTAGGATTATTTTTTGTCTTTGTTTTTCAAATTTTAATTTAAAATGACCGCTGTATTTGACTTTGTCCATACAAGCGGTCTTTACGACCAGGCACATATACCTGTGAAATCTATAAAATAATAATAATCGGATTTAGAATCATTTCTAATGCTTTAACATGTTTCTAAACTGTTGTGTGATCAAGTCCTAATGATTCTGCAAGTTTACCTAACGTCTGACATGAGTGTTTATCAAGTATTCCCTCAATTCTTCGTCTTCAAACTTTTTCGGTGCGCCAGAGCGTTCTTTATCTTCAACATCAAAACCATTATTTTTGATGCGTCTGAACCAATCTCTGCATATTGTTTCCGATAGAGCATGGTCGCCGTAAATCTCAACTAGAATTCTGTGTGCTTCAGCTGCAAATTTTTTAAAATAAAGTAGTGCAGTGAAATTCCCAGGAAATACTCTTTATATGACACGAAATTAGGCACGTTTAACACTATAAAAAAAGTTGTTTTCATTTCGGCGAAATGATATATACTGTTTTTAAAGCTTCCTTATAGTACTTCTTTATAGATGCGTTATCATCTTTGACTTCACGCACACAGTTCTGGTAACGTCATCTGTTGGAAAACTGCGAGATCTTATTCAACATTCGGATACAATATATGTCCAGCTTCGCCGAGGAAAAGCATCGAGGGAACTTCAGAATTAAAACAACTTCCAGTGAGATATTTGTTCACCATTATATAAGAAGAATTTCTGGAAATTTTCAGACCAATGCAATGGAAATTGGAAAAAACATGGATTTTTTAACATAGCGACCGTCGCGAGCAACAACAGCTCCATGAGCAAAATGAAGTCGTGGAAAGCCGTACGGTGAATACGTTTCCTGATTGGTTGCTCATGGCGGTCGCTATGTTCAAAAATCCATGTTTTTTCAAATTTCCATTGCATTGATCTGAAAATTACCAGAAATCTTTCTCATACACGGCGAAAAAAATCTGACTATAATAGCAAGAACACTGGTCATGCTTTTGTAACAGGTTTCGTTTTTGCTATTCTTGTGAAAAGTTCATACCAATTTCGCACATTAAGTTTGGAAACCATTAACATGGATACCGACCAGTCTTAATTTTCATTTGTGTATTATTATTACTTTGTTTACTTTGCTGACTTTACTAGATCGTATTATACATCGCGCGCGCACATGTGTGTGTGTGTCTGCGTGTGTCGTTATTCTCTACATGCCTATATTTTCAAAGGATTGATTTTAATATTTATAAAATGCCAAGTAAATATGAGACCAAGGTCCAACAGTTCTGTTGTGTTAGAGCTGAATATTTTTCAAAGGCATATTTCAAGTGAAAAAATATTACTTCATTTCTATCAGTAATATAAATCTTAAACTCTCAATAATATTGGTTACTAAATGTGAAGAAATGCAAATCGAATGAATTCTATTTTGGGAGAAAATATAAGATCGAAAACATTAAATTTTCTATAATTGCATGAAATTGTGTTTCCATTTCTAGAAGAAATAATATTTTATTTGTTGGGAAACTTTGAATGGCACAGCTATTTCAAAACAATGAAATTATTGCTTTTCAGCCTGCGGTTACAACGCAAATCATACATTCCGAGACTACAGTAGCCGTACGAGTTTGCATCTAGCTGCCGAAAAAGGTTACCTGCCTTGTTTGCACGTTTTAATTCAGGCAGGCGCACAAGTGGATGTTATGGATAAAAATCAGTTAACGCCTCTGATGCTAGCAGCGAGTAAAGGAAAGTCGGAAGTTGTGCAGTATCTAATACGAATTGGTGCTGACGTTACTTTAAAGGGCGAAGATGGCATGACTGCTTTGCATATGGCAGCTAAATTTGGGCATTTGAATATTTGTCGAATTATTTTAAGCGAGTGTAAAGTACCCAGGACTTTAGTAGGTAAGCACTATTATATGTTTTATAAAACGATTGACTGAAAAGCAAAAAAATTATGGACTGTGAGCGTAAGTTATGCCAAATCGAAAGAAGATCAGAAAATAATAATAAAATAAATTATTTAAATAAGCAATCTCCCTTGTTCACGAGCTTTCGTTATACTAGCGCACCACTTAAGAGGAACGCGGGGTAAAGAGAGAAACGTAACTTAATAAAAAAATGAAATGAGTAGATAAATTACCCCAAATGGTTTTGAAAGTAATGGTGTTGAATTATTATTGTTGAAGCTCTCTTTGTAACAGCGCACTATTTAGGAAGAAAGCATTAAATATTAGTCTAATAAGGCACCACAATTTTATGAATTTCGAAATTCAACACGCACAATCTTTGGTCACAAACTTAAGGGGTCAGTACCACATCTCAAATACTTTTTTCAAGAATTTTTTTTTTATGGCAAATTTACTCGTTATGGCTGCCTGAAGTTATCCCCACTCAAATGACTTGAATATTAATAAATAATTATAATATTGTTTAATACGATAGCGACTAGTGTACTTTTCATTAATCTTTTCTTTATTAAAAGTTTAAAATTATAAATTAAATTTTACTATGAAAAAAATATTCTTGAAAAAAGTCTTTGAGATGTGGTATTGACCTCTTAATTCAAGTCCAATTAGCTCTCCTTGTAACAGCGCACTGTTAAGAGGAAGGCCAGAACAAAAATGAAGTGTTGTGATTATACTTTGTATTTATATAAATATTAAAAATTTGGATGCTTTGTGGAAAATTGTCAAATTAATGAATAGAAGGAACTTAATTGTCCTGCCCTGACAAGTTGCGTCCTCAGAAAGCTCTCCTCGTAGCAGCGTACTGTTTAGAAGGGAGACCGTGAACCACGAAAAGTCACTTTGACAAATTGCCTTATATCCATTACCACTATATAAAAATAAAAATAAATATTATTCTGGATTTGAAAAAAAACTTACGTTAAACAAATAAGTTTTTATTAGACACTAGTATTTCACTTTTAAAGAAAATTAACTCGGGAACCTTGTACATGAGTCTAAACTAAGTCCTACCTATCTATTTAATAGTTGAGAGAAAACCTGCTCGCAACAGCAGTTGAGAGCGATGAAATGCTTTTTTATTTTTATTCTTCTACTGTTTCTTGCCTATGGTCTCTTTCTATTCACCAAATAGCCATAACTAGAGCGAAAAGCCATAACTAAAGAGACGCTCTCGATCAGCGTCTCCAGCTCTTCTTCTTTATGTCCCGCGTTATGGGGCGCGGTTTATTAACTAAGGTCTAGAGGTTGACCACTTTTTTGCACTTTTAAGGTTAGACCTTTCTGGCCTTGGCAATGATTAGAGTGCCGCAGGGAGTGGGGTGTCTGTAACTGGAGAGGACGAAAGAGTAAAAAGATCTCTGGATACCTGCTAAAAAAAATAGAGCATTAGAAGCAAGAAAAATCATCATGCATAAGAAATAACACATGTGAGACGCGAGAGGGAGACAGTGATGCCTCGCAATTATCGTAAAGTCCGTAGAAATCATAATTTATAAGCTCAGTTAAATTTGTATTGAACGATTTTAAATATAAAGATCATTTGAAATAAAAAATTTGAATATTATATAGAAACTTCGGGAGTTGGGCTGGTAAAGAAAAGGCTGCGATTTCAAAACCGTAGAAATAACGTTCTTAATTCTGGACAGAATTCTTTCTTTCCAGGCTATCTGCCAGATTATAATGGTTGGAGCAAAGTCTGCAAATAGTGACAACCGCTCTTCTATCCTGTTTTGTTTTCCTAAACCAAGGCCAAAAGCCCTCGTGCGAACAATTTGTTTCGTTTACGGACCAGAAAAGTGAACATCGTGTTCAAAGTGACGCCGAAACTTGTGAAATTGACGGATTCAAAATTTTTAAATTGGAGACTCCTACTGCAGTTAAGTACAATATTATTATATTAGCCTCAAATTTTTCGAATCATGCATTGTAGAGTAAAGAATTCCTGAATTTAATGAAAAAGAATAAGGAACCGCTATGAAAAATTATAAACATGTAGAGAAAACCTTCAAAATCCTGTCGGATCCTGCGACCGGACCTATTGTAGGTTCTGGATTAGGATGTCCTCTGATAGAAAATCGAAAATTCAGCTGCTCCAAACTGTCCCCCTGCCATTTAGCACGTTTTTTTTATGAAAAAAACACATATTTTGCTAGAAAAAGTACAGATTATACGTTACATTTCGAAATCCCAGCAGATTGGAACTTCCATGGTACAGCTCATGGCAAAGGTTTACAACGTTCTTCAAAACATCACATACTCACCCCTCAAGCTTTATTCCAGTGGGCAAAGAGTAATTGCAAAGAAACCGAAATTTTCTTCAGCAGCAAAGAAAATTACGCCATAGCTACCGAGATTTTGAAAGGACGATTTGACCAAGCAGCAACGATTCAACATGATCACGTACTATCTGTGTCTTTGCCTGAAATTAATATTAATTGTCAAAATGTTGGTTCTTTGGATAACGGTGATTACAAGAGTGTTGTGTAGGATTAAGTTTTATCATATGCCTTGGTTTTTTCCTGAAAAGGTCAGTTTTCTCACATACTGATACATTTTTGGCCGAAACGTATGATTTAATAAAAAGTTAAGACTTTCATTCATTCTGGACCCTAAAGCCAATTCTTTACAACAAACTCTACACCAAAGTCAAATTTATTTTTGATTTTTGAAAATGGAGGTCAAATTTTGATTTTTTTCAAAAATGGTTATAACTAGTTGAAAGATCACGAAAGAGACGCTTTTGTGAATAAAGGAAAGGCAAAAAAGCAATAATAAAAAACGCAATTGAAGCAAATGATATGTTTTTTTTTTCGCTTGCGGCGAGGCATCGAGTAGTCGCAAGCCGCGACTACCTTTTGCATCGCTGAGCGCACGGTTACCTCCAACGACCCAGCAGGCCCGACGCAAACGAGCTCATCAATGAGCCTGGTCGACTCGAGATAGACTCTAAGTCTCTCCCTGCAGAGTCGTCTCGTGTTCCAGGAGGGGCTCCTTCCTTTGCCGCCCCTACCCTTATCCACTGCTTGGCACCGTTCTAAATTGAACTCGATGCACTGGTGATCACTCAAGGTTATTATCTCGAGGACGTATCAGTTGCCTATCCTTGAGGCGAGACAGGGTGCGGCAATCGTAAGGTCGGTAATAGACCCCCCCCCCCCCCCGCTCCTCGTCTGAACGTGAATTTCCTGCCCATGTTTAATACAATCAGGTCATTTCTAGCGACCATCTTACAGGCCAGGATTCCCCTCCTGTCCAGGTGGGCTTTTCCCCACTCGGGCGACTTACTATTGAAGTCGCCCGCAATAAGGGACCGCCCACTAGACTCCCTGAGGATTTCCTCGAGGAGGAGGATCGCCGATAGAGAAGTAGCAGCTGTACACACGCACACCTGCCACCTTCACCGAAACGAACCCCGCGTCAGACTCCAGAACAACCCCGATGCTCAAACCAGGGCTACAAACAAGGATCCCAGCCGTCAGTGATGCATCCTGATACCAAGCAGAGTTTTGGGACCATTTGGGTTGCTCACTAATGAGCAAGACTTCGGCCCCCCTCTCCTTGGAAGTCTGCATCAGGAGGTCCTGGCCGTCCTTTCCTCTCCCGAGGTTGAGATGCAGAAACTTCAGTTCCTGCCCTCAACCTCCAGAGTTCTTCCCGGAACACCGGGCAAGAGCCGCTCCCAGAAACATGGGCAATATCCATATCGCTCCTATCGGTGTAAGTTAGGCACTTCGGCGGGGACTTATACTCCTTGGAACTGTGCGTTAAGTCACCGCAGCTCCAGCAGCCTTTCTGCTGGGGTGGGTACAGAACTGCGAGATGTGACCATACTCCTGGCACCTAAAACACCGGACAACCTCGGCATGTTCCCGGGAGCGGCAGTTCACCCACCCGACCCTCACCTTTCCCAGCTGGAGCAATCGTGAAGTGTCTGTGTCCGCAAGCTGGACCACCGCAGTCCTCACCCCACCGAAACGGGTGTGAAGCCTGCGGTGTCCATCTATGTCGGGCCTGCCCAGCGCCCCGGCGAGCGCAGCAATCACCTCCTCCTTTTCCACAAGTCTCGCCAAGGTCCCTAATTTCGAGAGACCTTCTCGAGACCGGGGCTTCCATTTTTGCCCTCACTCTGACCGCCTGGTAGAGTGCCTTTGGGAATACAGAGATGTTTCCCCCCTTTTTCAGGACCAGAAGGACTTCCTCCTTCCTTGTCCTCCGGATAGAAAGGGTCTCAAGTCCTGAATCCTGGGGATTAACACTTGCCTTTATTTCCTTCAAGATGTCGGCGTAGGACTGGTCGTCCTTCGCAGACACCTGCGTCGCCTGACCTGGCGGGTGGGGAGCGCTTTGGCATCGTCTTCTTCCTTTTTTTCCTGTGCCTTCTGAACGGGAACCTCTTTCCTGTTCTTCGGAATCTTCTCACTCTTTTTTTTTCTTTATTTTGCACCAGGTGCCATTTCCCTTCCTCTGTAGGGGGCCAGCTCCTAGTGACCGTTGCGTATGAGGACGAAGTATTACCCTTTCCTTTTTTGAATTTTCGTTTCTCGGGAGGAGAGGGTGCTACCCTTTTCTCTCCCGTTTTGAGCGATATCGGGGTATCCCGCAGAGACGCTGAGCGCAGTCTCCGGAGTACTCCCATTTTTCTGGTGATGAAGTGGGATTCCAGTTCTTTTTGGAATTCCACCACTCTTTCAATCACGTGCTTATGGGTGTTAACCAGACTGCCCAGCACTTCGGCAGCCTCCCCAACACTCATTTTCAGTGGTTGAGGATTGTTTTTCAGCATACCCTCCTGGATGCACTTTAGAGCTGTGCTCAGCTTCTCCATTTTATCACTTTGCTCCTTTAGGAGCTGGAGAATGACTGTCCATCCCCCTGCTCCTAAAGACGCCTCGATCTCCTTATGCCAACTTTTACTTTTCAAGTTTTCCATAAATCATATTACCAGCGCATCGTGCGTAGAGGAGCGGGTCCGAATAGTTAAGAACGGCTGTACCCTCAGACCGAAGTCCTACCCCAGTTCCCTGAGGACCAACCTCCGCTTAGCTGGTCCCGGAATACACGGACAGTCCAGAATCGCTCGAAGCAACACAGGCTCCGACACCTGTGTTCAATACGAAGCACTCCCAGTGGGATGCCATACTGGAACGATCGTTTGGACTGTTCTTGGTCACAGACTGCGGAGGCTTTGCAGTGTTCCCGAGGAGATTCCATACACCAGTTCATTCTGGGCCTCATTCAAGAGAGAGCCCGTCTGTAGGATCTTCTCTCACATTCAAAGGACACATATCACAGTCATGCGGTGCTGTCATTCACTCAGTTCACTCATTTCTCGCAGGCACTCGCAGACTCATTCTCAGCGCCGTTGCATATTATTCTGCCAGTGTAATGAAATCTTTTGAAAATGACGTTTTGCCACTTCGTTTCGGTTTAGACTCTATTAAGAGAGATAATCTTATTCAAGTTCATACAACTGATATGGCAAAAACATTTTTCGTTGTCAACGATCAATTATTTTTAATTTGTGATGGAACGTACGCTAGACATCAAAAGAGTACTAATAATGAATATCAGAGGGAATCTTACTCTGGGAAGAAAAAAATTCATCTTTGCAAACCTTTCACTATCTGCATGACAGACGGCTACATTGTTGAAATGCTTGGACCATACCTTGTCAATCAAAATGATGCCGAAATTCGGTGGCTAGTTGAATCTGTGTACGGCGTACTCAAACAAAAATATCGCCCCGTGGATCACAAAATTGATAACAAACTGATACCAAAAATTGGATCATACTTCAGAACCGCATCGATCTTTAATAAAACTTTTGGAAAAAGACTTCAATCTGATGTAGACAATTTTGATGATATTTTGCAAAGAATGCATAGTCAAAGAAATTTGCAGAATACTTTGGCTACTGAGGTCGAAGAAAAAGGATGGGTTCGTCGGAAACTTCCTATCAAAAGTGTTACATCAGAGGACATTTTAGATTTTCCGGAAATGACTGGAAGAGATATAAAAATCTTGTTCACTGGAACATACCAACTTGCTCAAGCTGTGTCATATTTCGCGGAAATGGTCAATACGGATGGTAAACTAAGAATTCTATATGTAAAATATAAGTCAAATGTACTCACATTAAAAGTTCCACCTCGTCATATATCTCGCTCAGCTAATAGATGCTTTTAAGGTACAAGCCCAATACTTATGGAATTTCTGGTTTGACCCATTACACATGTGAATGTGCTAATAGTCAACGCATTGTTGATTGTTGTTCACATATTGCTGCAGTTGTTTAATATTTATCGTATGCTAGGTATTTGTCAAAAAATTTTAAACCTGCAGAAGCACTCAGTAATGTGTTCAAGAAAAACAACTATCTTCCAGTGATTGAAAGTGACAGCGATAATGATTAAAGTAATAAACTACTCCTAATATCTGAAAGTCAAGCACTCTGCATTGTAAATTTCCCAGTACTTAATTTTTCCGTGTAGTGTCCAGAGCACCTTGTACCCACTTTTTCACTATGTAAAATTCCAATATTAATTACAAGCTTATTATCAAAGAAAAGATAAATAATTCATTGTAGGAATCTAAAAGAATATTTTAATTTTGGAATGAAAATAACTAAAGTTCATTGGATTCTTAAATTTAAACAGAAACATGGTGGAAATCATATATTGATTTAAACACCGAACTCAGAAAAAAGTAAAAAAAATGAATTTGAGAATTTTTTTTATAGATTAATGAACAACTCTGTTTTTGGAAAGACTATGGAAAATGCTCGGAAATATAAAGATGTTGAATTAGTTGCAAAGTGGAAAGGGAGGTATCGTGCAAAAAATCTGATTGCAAAACCAAATTTGTACAGCTGCACCATATTTGAATAAGATATGGTTATTATTGAATCTATAAGAATAAACGTTAAATTCAATAAACCAATATATACTGGATTTACTGTTCTTGATATTTCAAAGATAATTATTTACGATTTTCATTATAATTATAATATATAAAACCAAATTTTGGAAACCATGCCAACTGGTTATATACCATATGATACTGACCGTTTTATAAAACGGTTTTTACAAATGTGTCTGCATCTGTGTCTGTCTGTCTGTAGGTCGTATACTCGATAACTCTCGATGGAATTATCGGATTAAATCAAGCTTTGGCATACTTTATCGGAGCCGATAAAGTAAGGACAAGTTCGTTAACCAACCACCATCCGACCAAAATTGTCAAAATAGGAGCATTTTTCATGTTTTTGAAAAAAGCTTTATGCAAAAATCCAATATTCCAATACTGGTTTCTCATAGTGCTCATAAATCTCTACTAATTATCCTAATAACATTTTGTAATGAAACAAAAGGTAGGAAAGTTACAGTATGTCAAAACTTGAAAATTCATCTGGTGTCCTCTTTTTGTATAACTTTCTGCAATGTTCTTTCAATTTTCTCATATATGTACTGCAGACGAAACAATCCGTCTGAAGTTAGTGTGTTTTGATTACAGAATGTAAAGATTTTAATAACATTATTTATGATTTCACTTGAATTAGGTGTAAGCTTAATCGCCCATTCTGAAATTGACTGTATGATATGCGCAAAGCACAGTAAGTCATAAGAACTTCCAAAGTAATCTTTCACACATTTAACCATATTAGCAGCATTGTCTGTAACAATCGCAGTTATAGAAGTCTTCAAAATAAAAATAGACCTAGATTGTTTTTCAGGTATTTGTCTCCTTCTAGCAGTCAGTAGTGAGAGAAACGGGTGAGATGCTTACCAACTCCGTTTTGACTTTCTGACCCAGGGTGTTGTATTCGACATCCATTAGCTTTGTTATTGTTTTTCTGCTAAGAGGTGTATAGTGTGGTACTGCTACTTTTGTGAATTTTATAAATCCTCATTCTTTAGGAAAACTCAAGGGTAAATCATCGACAGTTATCATATATAACAATGCGATTGTCAATGCAGCATTTTTCGTTCCTCCTTCTGAAATAATATACATTATTGATTCACAGGACTCTTAATTAAAATTTAAGTAATGTTATCATAAATAGAATATTTGTTCCAACCTTGATGAGAATTTATGTCACTGAAAGCATCAGGAATATTGTACTCAGTCTTTAGTTTTGTAGGAATATTAATTGACACTTGAGCAGTCTTTCGTTTCTTAGAATTATTTGATGAAGGTTTATCCTAAAATAAAAAAAAATAAAATAGATGGCGGGCATACCTGTTAAAACCAAAAAACCCCCTCTCTCGAACCAATACACCACCCGCGGAACCGCCTTTCGGCTTTAAACTTCACGGGTGGTTGGTTCCATTAAAGTCGCGGACGACACTTCCGTCATCCGTTCGCTCGAAACTTCCATCCGCGGCCACACGCCCACTAGGATAACCGACTAGCCGCGCCACCCAGGGGAGAAACAAACAGATTCCTCCCCCGAACGACGCGGACAGTCAAGTCTACCCGAGACGCAGGACCGCGGGTGCAGGCCCCGATGCGATTTCTACTGGCCCTCCCCGTTGTTTCGCTCTCGACGCCCATCAAGTTCTCTCGTCTTCATCACAAGTGTGACGAATGACTCGATGATCGTCCAGAACCGTTCAGACTGGAGCATGAGAGGGACCATCGTGTCAGGAGTAAGTTCGGAACCCACCGCCTGACCGAGGACCTCCCTAGCCACACTCCATTTTGCGCAGACGAAGAGTACGTGCTCTGAGTTATCCACCGGGAAATCGCAGTAGCAACAAGTCTCCTCATCTCTCTTCTTAAAGCGCCTCAGGTACGCGTTAAACCAGCCATGGCCCAAGAGCGCTTGCGCCAAGTTAAAGCCGACTTCCCCGTGCTTTCTGTTCAGCCAGGTGGCGAGCTCCGGGATTAGGCGGTAGGTCCATCTCCCTGTCTGCTCACCATGCCATCTCATCTGCCATTTCTCGACGAGTCTGCGCCTTCCATCCTTGCGGATGGCCTCCTTCGCGCGAGCGATTTTCTGCAGGTCGGCGCAGGTAAGCTCCTTGCGAAGCTGAAAGGTTTCCTGCCTTTCCTCCGCCAATAAATCTATTGGCGGGACGCTCGCCAGGACCAGCACAGCGCTCGTCGAGATAGTTCTATATGCCGAAACTATTCTCAGCGCGACAAGTCTCTGCGCCGAGAACAGCTTTGTTGTTTACTGTTGAAATCTTCCTCCTATTTCAGAAGATCAGACAAATTAAAAATTACAAAATATTTCATTTAAAATATTGAACTCGTCCATATGATCTTATCAAATTGTATCAAGATTTGAACACTTCGAACAAAAAATTTTATGTAAAATTTGATATCGATAAATATTTACATGTTCATATGAAGATATCAATCAATACATATTTTAGCTTTTTAATTTATCCACTTCTATTAAAAAATTTTTTCCTTTCCGTAGATGATGAAGGAAATTATGGATTCAATGGTTCTATACAACTTTTATCGTAAAGGGTCTTTATTTAACATGCCATACAATTTGAAAGGTGTCTGAAACATAATTAAATGCAACATTTGTACATAACCTAAGTGTAACGTCATAACATTATTTAGTTTATTCATTTTAATCTAGTTTTAATTATCGTTTGTGCCTGCGCGCGCAGAGTACGCATGCATGTGTATGTGTGTGTGTGATTGGGTGGGAGACAGGCCCAAGTGCGCGCCAAGGGGCAGCACTGTTCGCGGCTTTCTCCTCCAATCATGCGTTATCCCGCTCGTCTAGGCTCGCCAACAGGCGCGAACTAGTCAGTCATCTACGACACGCTCCCATGCAACCCTCGGACTTTCTCGAAGGTTCAACTCGTGTTCTCACGAGCATCATTCCGTCGCCTCCGTGGTGACTAATTCTTGCTGGAATTACACAGGTCTAAAAAAAAAAAGTAGAATGAACTTTACATATGAGTATACTACCTCTATGGATTTTGAGCCGCTGAATCGGAATTCGTTCTCATAATCACTCCTGGACCCCTCAGTTTTCCCCTAGCCTAGGGGAAATGTGTGAAATCTTAGAAATTTCAGTATCTGTGAAAGCAATTTTGTTCTACGCAATATTAAATAAAACGATAATGTTTTCACGTATCTCGAGTCGCTTAGTTCGAATCTCACTGTAGAATTTCCCTAGAGTACCTCATAATTTTACTAGCCTAGGGGAAAAAGTGTTAGGCTGAGCAAAACTTGCGATTTCTGGAAGGTTCTATTTTTGCGCAAGAAAGCTTATATATTTTCGTATTTTGAGTTCCTGAATTCATATCTGACGTGAGTAATGTTCCACAGTACTTCAGAATTTCCCTAGCCTACGGAAAATGTGCAAAGATAAGGGAAGCTTACAATTTCACGTAGCCTTTTTTTTATACGGAAAAGCTTATGTCTTCTCGTCTTTCGAGTAGCTGAATTCATATCTGATATCAGACTTTTTCTATAAGACTTAGACATTTTCCTAGTCTAAGGTAAAAAGTGTAGTACGTGGGTTTTACGGTGACCTGATTTTTAAATGGAAAAGCTGACGAGCATATATCACGTGTTTAAGCATTGTGAGGGACTGAATTAAAATTTGTCCTCGTTTTTTCTGTTTTGTATATCACTTTTACTTTCTAGCATAGGAAAGAAAAGTTATAACTGAGAAAAACTACAGTTTCAATGTGGGTCGAACTTATGTATTTTAAAATTGGTAGCATCATTAAATCACACACAGGCTACGAAATATTTTTGTCTCTCTTAATTTAACCTGGGCCTGCGGAAATGAATCTCAGTTTCAGAGAATTACTCCATGTTCATATGTAAATATATCCATATGCAAGTTGATTCTGTGAATTTGGTATCCTCTTGAATCTTGAGCCTGTATCGCATATGCAACCCCATTTCAACAGGCAACCATGATTGTTCTTAACAAACTGCAAAATCCTGCTGCCTTAGCAGATACTGGTACGATGACAACTGCCCCGAAAGGGGATGTGTAGAATGATTCGTACTCAGGTTTGTCAAGGTAACAAAGCCAGCAAAGGCGCGCTGCCCTGCAGGTGGGCATTAAGGAGTGAGGATGATGGCGTAGCGTGTCCGACGATGAGTTGACATGGTCCTCGTCAAAGTTGGAAAGCCCTCATACTTAGGCCTAGGGAGGTATGAGGGTTATCACCCCTAGGGCGGCGGACTCACCTGCGACCGGATCAGGATCCTTAACGTGTGGGCTTCACTATCAAATATGGATTTTCAAAAACAAACAAAAATCTGGGCATAGTCACCTATGGAGCGGGAACGCTAACGCTTTCTGTTATGTTTGCGGTGAATTTTTTACTTAAAAATGTCGAAGAAAGATTACAAATTCAATCAAAAAACTTTACAAAGAATGTTTCCATATTGAAATTGAAAATCGACAGAGTGATTGGGTACCACATGTCATATGTGGTCTTTGTTAGAACATGCTACGCCGCAGTACAGCAGACAAAAAATCAGATTCACTTCACCTACGCTTTGGAATCAACCTAAAGATAAAAAAGGTTGCTATTTTTGCTTGACAAGCATCGTCGGCTTTAAAAATTCGAACACACAAAAAATCAAATATGCAAATGTTTCTAGCGTAACTTTGCCGACTCTTTCTTGCAATGAACATGTCCAAAATATCAATATTTCTGAAAATATCGAGGTTGTCGAAAAAAATGTCGTTTAAGCTCTGAAGGAAATCGCAATTGAAACGTATTCACACGATGAATACGCAAGTGACAGCAGTGCGAGCAACTCTGATGATAACGATGAAGATGAATTCATTCCTCCAGGCCAACAAAAGAAACCTGAGTTTTACACTCAAGAATCATTGAATGACCTCATCAGAGATTTGGGTTTACCCAAAGATGCTGCTGATCATTTAGCTTCAGATTTGAAAAAAAGAAACTTGGTAATGATAGGAACTCAATCCACTGTTTATCGAACCAGAGAAAAAGCGTTTTTGAATTTCTTTTCTCGAGAACCTAATTTGGTTTATTGTTCAGATATTAATGGATTAATGAATGAACTGAAACCGAATGTTTATAAATATGTTGAGTGAAGACTTTTCATTGATTTCTCTCAGCGCAGTCTTAAAGTAGTGTTGATCCACAATATCAACAAATTCGCATCCATACCATTAGCACACTCTATCATATTGAAGGAAAGCTATGTGAATGTGGAGAAAGTGTTAAGTGTGATTGAGTACTCGGATCATAACTGGATGATATGTGGAGATCTCAAAATTGTAACAATACTCTTAGGGCAACAATCAGGCTTCACCAAACATTCATGCTTTTTGTGCTTGTGAGACAGCAGAGATCGTAAGAATCATTACAAAAAACAGAAATGGCCTGAGGGGAATTCATTCAAACCTGGCTCAAAAAATATACTGCAGAAACCTTTGGTATATCCTACGAAGATTCTTCTCCCCCTTCTCCATATTAAACTTGGCTTCATGAAACAGTTTGTTAAATCACTGAACAGAGAAGGAGATTGTTTCAGATACTTAGAAAATAAATTTCCTAGTATATCTGACGCCAAATTGAAGGAAGGAATTTTCGATGGTCCTCAAATTCGTAAATTGTTAAATGATGACAAGTTTACTGACAGTATGAATGATAGGGAGAAAGCTGCTTGGATCAGTTTCAAGGAAGTTGTCGAAAATTTTTTAGGTAACTTTAAAAGCGACAACTATAAGAAAATAGTGAAAAACATATTGCAAAAATTTCAAGAACAAGGTTGCCTCATGAGCATAAAATTACACTTCCTTCATTTCCATCTTGAACACTTCCCTGAAAATCTTTTGGTGATTACAGCGGGGAACAAGGAGAACGTTTCCACAAAGATATCAAAGAAATGGAGCGACATTATCAGGGACGATGGGATGAACACATGATGGCAGATTTTTGCTGGTTGTTGAAGAGGGATGTTGCAGGTGAAAGCAAAAAAAGAAAGAGGAATCCACTCCGTCGGACGTTTGACGATGAAAGAACAAGGAAAAGACGAACAAACTAATATCATGGAATTTTTCGTAGGCTAGGGCAATTGTTAGGAGCTGGATAAAAATTCTGATGACAGAAATGAACACGGCAACTCAGAAGACGGAAAGATATCAGCTTTCCTGTACGAAAAAGGCCTGCATGAAACTTCGATTTTTGCACAATTTTCTACGTTTTTCCCTAGGCTAGGGAAATTCTGAAGTTCTGTGGAGCATTCTTCACGTCAGATATGAATTCAGGAACTCCAAATACGAAAATATATAAACTTTCTCTCGCAAAAGTAGAACCTTCCAGAAATCGCGTGAAAACGTGAATACGTGAAAACATTATTGTTTTATTTAATACTGCGTAGATCAAAATTGCTTTCACAGATACTGAAATTTCTAAGATTTCACGCATTTCCCATTAGCTAGGGGAAAACTGGGGGCCCAGGGGAAATTCTGAGACCGGATTCGGATTCAGCGGCTCAAAATCCATAGGGGTAGTATACTCACATGTAAAGTTCATTCCGCTTTTTTTTTTGCGGGCCTGTGTTATCAATCGTTCAAGTGTGATACAACTGTGTGCAAGTCTTATAAAACTGTGCGATTCAGACGAAACTGTGTGTGATTGCTAAAGGACGTCTGGCATTGTGGCCGTGAAATCCATTGTTGACGACCACGCGGTCAATCGGCGGTCAATCGACATCGTGTATGCGAGATGTTCATCGTTTTTATCATACATTAATTTTACTCTTACAGAATTTATTTCATTTCAATCCTTGTTTGTAGTTGAATAAATTCAGGGTTTTTTGTGCCAAGTGCTTTTTCCCTTAATTTTTTAAGATTTTTATTTTGAAACCTAAACAACTCAACAATATTTCTTATTTACTAAAAAACCTATCAAATAGAATTAAATTTTAAAAAAATCAAAATAGTCTGCTGAACCACCTACGGTAAGGCAGTTGTGATTAAACACTAAGTCTAGCTTTTGGATTACATAAATACATACTGGATCTATAACTTAATTCGTGCGGTTTGCTAAGAGATGGCTTAACTTGATTACACAGGTCTGCAAGGTTATGTTGTTGAAAAGCTGTGGGTCGTTTCCGGAGTAATTTTTGATGTAGAATCAGAATTCGGAATCAGAATCAGCCTATCACGTCAGTATTTTGAGATGTTTGAGGTTATGTGCTCGAAAATGGGGGTTTTCGCTACTTTTGAGGTTATGTACAGAGCGCAAGAAATTTTTTTGGTTTTTTTCTAAAAATGACGTCATTTAACATTACTCTTTCCCTTCAAAATGAGCTATTAAACAGTCACGAGCGATTTTTTTTACAAAAATACGGCCATATCAAGTTTTGACATTTATCCGAACAACCTTATGAGCATTCACATTGACTCTTTGGTGCACATCACTCTGCATTCGAAAATTTATCTTGAAAATTTTTTTTGCAGGTTTTGATGGTCTCTGAATAAGCATTTACAGTCAGAAAATTGACATTAGAGAGCGAAATCGTTTAATTTTGTAAATTTCGATCCGCCATTTTGAATCCGCCATCTTAGAAATGGAAATGTCAATTTTCTGACTGTAAATTATTATTCACAGACCATCAAAACCCGCAAGCACAAATTTTCAAGATAAATTTTCGAATGCAAAATGGTATGCACCAAAGAGTCAATGTAAATCCTCATAAAGTTGTTCGGATAAATGTCAAAACTTGATATGGCCGTATATTTGTGAAAAAAAATCACTCGTGACTGTTCAACAGCTCATTTTGAAGCAAAAGAGTAGTGCTAAATGATGACATTTGAGAAAAAAACCAAAAAAAATTCTTGCGCCCTGTACATAACCTCAAAAGTAGCGGAAAATCCCATTTTTCGAGCACATAACCTCAAATATCTCAAAATCCTGACGTTCTAGGCTGATTCTGATTTTGGATTCGGATTCTACGTCAAAAATTACCCCGGAAATGATCTTTCGTTTTCCAACAACAAATACAAACCCATTATTTGCAGAACCGTGTTATTATTCCATCATTCTAATATTCCGAACATGCGTTGGAAAGCTACTGTCATTTTGCGTCTTTTTCAGTATATGTCATTCATTTGAAGCGTAAACAACAATAATTTTTTTCACTCAAATATGTCGAACTCTGTGCCTGAAAAAGTGTTTTTTCGGGGAGTTCTTCTTCATTACTTTAATATGAAGAAAACTGCTGCCGAAAGTCATCGTATTTTGGTGGAAGTTTATGGTGAACATGGTCTAGCTGAGCGAACGTGCCAAAAGTGGTTTGCACGATTTAAAAGTGGTGATTTTGGCTTGGGAGACGAAGAACGTCCTGGGCAGTCAAAAAGTTTGAAGATGAAGAACTGAAAGCATTACTCGATGAAGATTGTTGCCAAACACAAGAAGAGCTCGCAGAATCGTTGCGAATCACTTAAGCAGCCATTTCAAAACGTTTAAAAGCATCCGAATACATTCAAAAGCAAGGAAATTGGGTTCCACGTGAACTCAAGCTGAGAGACGTTGAAAGGCGGTTTTGCATGTCCGAAATGCTGCTGGAACGCCATAAAAAGAAGTCATTTTTGCATCGGATTGTTACTGGTGATGAAAAATGGATCCGTTACGACAACCCCAAACGCAAAAAATCATATGTTTGAAGAGAGCAATAGCCGAAAAATGCCCGGAATATGCGACCAGACACGAGGCAATAATTTCCCATCATGACAACGCTCGGCCCCATTGTTGCTATTCCGGTTAAGTACTATTTGGGAAACAGTGGATGGGAAGTTTTACCCCACTCGCCGTATAGCCCAGACCTTGCCCCTTCTGACTACCATTTGTTCCGGTCGATGCAGAATGCCCTCATTGGAATACGATTCACAGGGTATCAAAAATTGGCTTGATTCATTCTTGGCCGCCAAGCCGGCGCAGTTCTTATGGGATGGAATCCACAAATTGCCAGAAAGATGGGAAAAAGTCATAGCTTCAGATAGGCAATTAAGTTATAGATCCAATATTTGTATATATTAATAAGCTTATGCCTTCCACTACTTATTGCATTCAAACAGCATTCTTTTGCTTAAAATATACAATATTTAACCAAAAGACCAGATTAATATGTGGTCGTCAAAAAGTTCTTCTCTATAACCATAAACCAAAACGATAGAACATAGTCGTGATGCCTATGGAGTGTACAAGGTCGATATATAATGGGTTAGGCTTGTACATTCCAAGGTTGGTTTATAAATAAGATAATAATTAAATCTTAACAGTAGACCATTTCATTTTTTGAATAAAAAGTCTGTGCTTAGGCTACGAAAATTTGAGATTAAAATATTTCTAACATAAAACTGAGAACATAAATTTCAGACTTGAATTTTATGTCTATCTCTTCTTAATAGAAAATATCTTTCTAACTAAAAATTTTTTAAGTGTACAATATTAATAAGAAGTATGGAAATTTGTATAGAAAAATATATATTGATTCAAATTTTGAACATTTATTGGCATCAAATTTTACTGATCGGGGCGGGCATTAGAAACATATTTAAAATAATATGCAGTTATATAATAACTGCAAAAGAAAATTAAAAATCAAAAAATTTTTAGGTATAGGTGAGACAACTATACTGGTTTACCGCGCGGCCTATACATTTCTTCGCATGCACGCGACTCTAACCTCGAAATGAGAAAGAAGTGTCATCTTTTCGAGGCGTTTTTTCGAAGCGTTTATCGATTTGTTTGGAGCATTTTTTCTTTCTTTGAAAGATCATTTTTGTGTATCGCGTATTATTCTATCACACGCAAAAATTCACAAGAGCAATAACGATGGCATAATATTTTGTTTACGATCGCTATACATGGTATTGTCATATCAACAAACTTGTATAGCTGTCTCACCTATACTCGTATAGTTTTGAGGACCATACTGTAGCATTGATCTGATAGCAATATTTTCTGGTTCTGAGGACCAAAATATAGTTCTCTTAGCTATACTGTTTTTTCAGTGCAGTAACTTTAACATCACACATACAGTAATACTAATCTTATTACAATAATTACTAATACTTTTATGAATATAATTATTAATATAAAATAAACCGTGTACATAAATTTTTTGTTTTTCTTTTTAAGAGTTACTCTTTCGTGCATACAGATGAATTAAACACAAAAATGAGCCACAAAAAACAAAAAAAGGCCACAAAAGTCGTTGTTTCGGGAGTGAAATGCGGCCGGAAGGACCGTACTTTTGGCTAGGAGATCAAGAAAATTACTTTTCTCCGTGTAACTCTTTAGAACTAAGCTGTATGAAAAAAGGAAAGCTTTAAAAAAAGGAAAGAATCATTTTTTGAGCTCAGAATCCTCAAACTGATTAGATTTTATTTAATGACTAATGTTGATTCAGTTTCAAGTGAACAAAATTATTTATAGAAATATAAGCACATATTGGAAATGATACTTAGCTTACCTTCATTAGATTAAGTATGTATTTCAAGTAACCATGGGAAAAGCATAAGGGTGAGTGACTAAAACACGGGAAGGCATGAGAGTATCGCTGCCTAAACGATCGTCTCTTGTCTTGCATACTTGTACACGCATATATTTGCACATGGGTGCGCATATATACAATGATTTTGTCTGCAAAACCTTCGACTCCCACTTGTGCACATGCGGTGGTGGTACTTGCGTTTATTATAAAACAATTCTTTGCTTACTGGTATCGGAGATTATACAGGGAGAGTTTTTTATTTTGAGATGTTTTGATGTCTCAAGATATATATATATATAAGGAAAGATTAATGTGTAATAATATTACGCCCGGACCAATGGACGTAGTCACACGTGAGCGTAATGTCAAGCAAATATGGGGCATAATTTCTGAAGTGATACCACCCCAAAAAACGAAGGCGTTCGATCGGGCTTAAAGTTTGGCTGATTGGAGTCCTATTTGATGGTACTCCCTACAAAAAAAATTTTGTTCGTTTTGACAAATATTTGCTGAAATAGGGGGGGGGGGGGTGCAATTTTCAGACTTTTTATGGGACGCCTCTTCTTCAAACGAATATAACTTTTTTTTTTTGCATACAGCAAAATTTTACTTCATATGTTTTCTTCCGTTTTTTCGTGATCTTTCAACTAGTTGTAACCATTTTTGAAAAAAATCCAAATTTGACCTCCATTTTCGAAAATGAAAAATAAATTTGACTTTCTCTCAAATTTGGACACATTTTATTTTTTTCTAATCATCTAGTTTAAAAGGTAAGATTGTTTCCTATAAAATATCAAAATTTCAGGATAGCGTTTTTTTTTTGTTTACGAGCAATTGTGCGATGAATAACCGGATTCTCCGCCGGAGCTGAGGCCGTGCGACCGTTCGCTATCGTCTTCACGCCGGAGAACCCGTAGAACACCCTCAAGCTAATTTTTTAGATTACATAATATCATACGCAGTTAGTGTAACTACTTTCTGTGAAATACATGTGGTATGTTTAGAAACCTAACCTCAAAATTTAAATATATAATATTTCATCACCTGACATCAAAATCACGTTGCTGGGTATGTTTCTTCATTTGTCTTCATTTGTTTCGTTGCTTCGTCACTTCTATCCCTAGAGTTCCACTATTTTCATTTCCCATAAAAGAAAATACTTTGACTTAGCATAATATCCCAGCATACGAGTTGGGTACATTATTTCCAAATTTTATCTGAGAAGAGTTCCTTGAAGCAGGTTTGTCTTTAGAAATAATTCAATTTCATAATATAATTTTCAAGAATAAAAGCAGCTTTGCTAATCTCCAAGCTCATGAAGAAGATTTCGATATCCCAGCAGAATGGCACTTCCATGGTACAGCTCATGGAAAAGGTGCGTGTGATAGCATAGGGGCGAATATAAAGAGATTTTCACCTCGTTCTAGCTTACAACATTTTTCAAAACATCACATACTCACCACTCAAGCTTTATTCCAGTGGGCAAAGAGTAATTGCAAAGAAACCGAAATTTTCTTCAGCAGCAAAGAAAGTTACACCATAGCTACCGAGATTCTGAAAGGACGACTTGACCAAGCTGTAACGATTCCGTGTGCACTGCAATACCACGCTTTCATTTCTACTCAGGATAGAAAACTTTTAATGAAACCACAGAAGAGGCCAGCGAAATTACCTCCAAAAGCGAAAAAAATGGCCAAGAAACAATTCTACGAAATAAGCTATGTATAAAAAGATGTTTATCTATGTTCCAAAAAATCAAAATCCATCAAACTCACATTCAAATAATTCACCTAGATAAACAGAAACATCACTTTCCTACACATTCAATAACTACATATAAATTCAATAGATTTAATTTTTAAAACATATTCTAAATTAATCTTACACTAACCGTAATTCAGACATTGTAACTTGTAACTTAACAATGACAGTCCCAACTTTGTAAATGCAGAGAGCAGTTACACTAACTGCGTATGATATTATGTAATGTAAAAAATTAGCTTGAGGGTGTTCTACGGGTTCCCCGGTTTGAAAACGGTAGCGAACGGTCGCTCGGCCTCAGCTCCGGCGGAGCATCCGGTTATTCATTGCACAATTGCTTGAAAACAAAAAAAAACGCCATCCTGAAATTTTGCTATTTTATAGAAAAAAATCTCAGCTTTTTAACTAGATGATTAGAAAAAAATAAAATGGGTCCAAATTTGAGAAAAAGTCAAATTTATTTTTGACTTTCGAAAATGGGGGTCAAATTTTGATTTTTTTCGAAAATAGTTACAACCAGTTTGAAGATCACGAAAAAGACTAAAGAAAACATATGAAGTAAAATTTTGCTTTATGCAAAAAGAAATAAGATTATATTCGTTTGAAGAAGAGGCTTATCATCAAAAGTATGAATATTGCACTACCCCCCCCCCCCCTCTATTTCAGTAAATATTTGTCAAAACGAATAAATTTTTTTTTTGTAGGAAGTACCATTAAATAGGACTCCAATCAGCCAAACTTTAAGCCAGATCGGACGCCTTCGTTTTTTGGGGTGGTATCACTTGAGAAATTATGCCCCATATACTCTCTAAATCTGTAAGGTTGCATCGTAAATCATTACCAGATTTAACATTATAAAGATAGAAAATCATAAGTTTTGCAAACAAGAGGAAGACATGTGGAGAGCTTTTTTGCATACGTATATGCAGAAGAGCTGAAGAGAAAATGGAAAAAAAATTTACCGCCAGGAGAAAATCTGAATTTTTCTATTCATTGTCGATTGAAATTCTTTTCACGCACACCACTTTAAGTTTTTTTAATTAGTCATGGTCGTAAGTGTGTAAGAGAAAATCTTATGCTCAATTATATTGGTATTTCACTCACACTTGTGTTTCCTATAACTGATTTGAAAACTTTTCTACTGTTGATTGAAATCCATAAAAAAGTTAATGAATTTCTGATCTTGATTTCGTTTGACGGCATAATGATTTACATTATTCAAAAATTAACGTTATATTCAATTTTATTATATAGTGTACTTTTTTTAAGATTCCGTTGACGATGGCGGTTGGACAAGTTTAATTTGGGCTTGTGAATTTTGCCACACTGACGTCGCACGGTTTTTGATAGCAATGAAATGCGATCCTTTGATAAGAGATGCTGAACAAAATATTGCCTTGCACTGGAGTGCTTTCAGTGGAAGTTCTGAAATCACAGAGATGCTTCTGAATGAAGGTTGCGACGTAAATGCTGTGAACGTACATGGAGATACGCCTTTGTGAGGAATATTGAACTTTTGTCTAAAAAAGGTGTTTGTGATGTTTTAGCAAAAAGTATTTATTCATTTCAGGCATATTGCGGCGAGGCAAGATCAATATGCAGTTAGCGTGTTATTATTAGCTAGAGGGGCAAAAATTGGTGAAGTCAACTCTGCTGGCGAAACTGCCATCAATTGCTGTACGACAGATGGTGACACCTTGTTAGCACTAAGATTGAACGCTAAAGTTAACGAGCTCTCTGAGAATATGTGGGAGAAAACTATTAGAATATTATCGAAGTAAGTTTTATAATTTTTTCTTCTTTATAAATCAAACTTTGTTCAAATTTGCAAATTTAATATTTATTTTTTATTTACTTATAAGTATATTTAATATAATATATAATACACCTTACACTTTCATTACCACCACATAATCTGAAGAATGTATACAAATAAAACGTTGAAATTTTATTAGTTTATATTATACAATAATACGATGAAATAAAGGCAAGAATATCACAAAATATCAATTTTTATTTGTTTTTCAGTTTCTTTATTTAAAAAAAAATTATTTTTAGTTATAATTTTTCTGTTTTTCATAATTTAGCTTCAACACGTAAAAAGAAAAGATTTCTAATATTAAAACAAATTTACCGACTTATATTAGTTATTTATTTGGCTAGAAAACTACAAATGCTTTTCTTTATTAATGATATTTCAAAAAACCAATTTTTCTTATTCAATGAAATAACTCATGATTTGCTCCCCTTATAAAAAAGCAAATGTATTTGCTCACTGAGGAAGTAGAGTACTCGTTAAATAAGCGCAAGAGTTGATATAACTCTACAGTCATCAAGATTTTTAAGCAACTGCAAATTCCCACACTAAATTACTTATGTTAATGAAAGGTTATCATATATGTATATATAACTCAGTAAGAGCACTGCTAGAAGAGTTTATCAATCCTGAATATAATTATTCTTCAGATGGTACGATGATACACTCTCAATTCTCTGGTATGGATACGATTTTCTACTACGCACACTTACTTTCGTCCTCTATCACATGGATTTATAAAAATCCCTAGAGTTTACGGAACATTCTAGGTTAGGCACGCTGCATTCAAACTTAAAATATAAATCTTTGACACCTGGTCATTCTGCAAATTGCGTGTCATCCAGCTACTCGCGAATCCGCCATACCATAGGTGTCAGCAAGGAAGATTCTTAAGATTGCTAGTGGGCGTGTAAAATGTCTTTGTAACTTTGTATACTTGGCAATTTGTTTAGGTGCATAGTTTATAACAACCACGGCCCCAACAACAAATAAGACATTTAGTGTGAACCTATTAAATGATGGATGCTGGCATTGGTGGCAGATATCAAAGTATTATTCGTTCTTTCGGCTATCCTGTACTGGTGCATTAAATGCTGCTTTCAAACTCAGTTCCGTATCTAGGATTATACCTAGATATTTGGCCAAGCTTGTCAGGGTGAGTTCCTTATCGTAGAATTCTGGTCCCCTAACGTTCGGCATCTAATATTTCCTTGTGAAAACTGAACTTGTTTTTTTCAGGTTAACTGCCAACTTAGTTCTGTCACACGATCTCTTTATGACCCTTAAGCCTGTTTCCGTTAGTTGTACTAGGATTTCTATAGTAATCCCGCACAAAATTATAATTAATTTATCTGCATAACTTTGTGTATAAAATACTTAGGCGTTGAGTTCCTTCGAGAGTCTATGCGCCACAATGCAAACCGCGAATGTATGCTGTCCGCTGTGTCAGAGGTGATCTCTTAGGATCTCTTCCACCAGCTTTTTTATGGTCTTCATAATAAATGACGTTAGGCTGATTGGACGAAAGTTTTTTTGTGTCAGTGTATATTACCCGTCCGAACTTGGGAATGAATACCATCCGAGCGCTTTTCCAAGACTCCAATGTATATCTCAGAGCTAAGCTTGCTTGTATAAGCTTGTTCAATGCGGCCGCGAGGCTTCCCCGCCCTCTTTGAAGAAAAGCTGGAAGGATTTCATCTGTTCCTGACGATTTGTATGATTCAAAAGCGTTAACCGACCACTTAACCTGGATTTACTTGCAGCTTGTACTGCGTTTTGTACACCCGACGGACCTTATGATAAAGTTCCCAGTCTTGTGACTTGTGACAAGGCAGGTTTCTTACGGTTATTCAATTATTTGTCTCGAAAGACCGTAGAAATTCGATACTGACTTCTAAATCTATTATGATAAAGAACCTGTATCCAAAAGTATTTTTACCCACGATTTTAATATATATTTCATTTCTCATCTATTGTTGTAAATTTTGAAAGAAAAAATTGATGGATTATTTTGAGAATGCAAATTGTATTTTTGTCTGCTATTTCCGACCCCATTGTCTATTTTACGCTACCATTCGCCATTTTTTCAATATGGTGACAAAAATATAAAAAAGACACAAAAATGTCATTTTTTTTCATTATATAGTATTTTTGAACATGACAGTGTTATCTGATCTTTACGATCATCTAGATTTGGTGGCATAAATGTTTTTACTGAAATAAAAAACCATTTTCGTTCATAAATTCAAAATGGCGGATAGAACATGGCGTCGTTTTGACAAAACATAACAATTTTATCTATGAATAAAACACAGAAATATTTGAGATATTGAGTTCAAATTTATTGTGGGTGTAGTGCAAGCATTACATTTTATGAATAAAATTCGATATCGGTCATATGACCACCACGAGCCCGTTTACAGCGGTCGATTCTTTGGACCGCTCTGGCACACATTTCGACCGGAGCGTTGACAATTTCGCGTTGAATGTTATCTTTGAGTTCGTCTAAAGTTGCTGGCTTGTTGGCATAGACCAGTGACTTGATATGACCCCATAAAAAGAAATCCAATGGCGTTAGGTCGCATGAACGAGGCGGACATTCGACCGGACCATTTCTCGAGATAACACGTTCACCGAATTTGCCTTTCAATAAATCGATTGTGACGCGTGCTGTGTGGCTAGTGGCACCGTCTTGTTGAAACCACATATCGTTGATGTCAAATTCATCCAATTCTGGCCACAAATAATCTTCCAACATAGCACGATAGCGCTCTCCATTGACGGTAACATGACGGTCGTTTTCATCCACGAAAAAATACGGCCCAATCACACCTCCGGCATGAAAACCGCACCAAACTTTGCCAGAGCCCAATTGGAGAAGTTTCGGCGTTTCAAATGATCAAGTGGTTTTAGTTCTTGAGTCAATTTAATCTTGAAAGCATGTAGGCCAAGATCTTTTCGTATAACACGCCACAGTGTTGTTTGAGCGATGCCCAATTCTTGAGAACGACGTGGAATCGACTGATTTGGCTCATTTTTAATCGATGCACTTACGGCTGCGATTATTTCTTCGCTTCGAGCAATACGACGTCTTTTTGGCACCGGAACGTCCAATAGTATAAATTTGGTCTCGAATTTATCCACTATAGCACGCACAGCCTGTCGGGTGGGAAGATTATTACGATCGAAAATTGGAGTAAGCGCTCTTAAAGTTGCGACCACCAACTCAGAATTTCGGTAGTAATTTTTAATAATTTCCAAACGTTGCTGGTTCGTGAACTTTACTATGATGAAAATGTTGACTTTAAATAACTTTTTGGCATTGACAGTTCATTAAAAAAGTTTAAGGGTGCGTTCATATAAAGATACGAAATTGTTATGTCCCTATTGGAAAACCCTTTACAATAGCGTATGCATTCTCAAAATAATCCATCAATTTTTTCATTAAAAATTTACTACAGTAGATAAAAACAATTCAAAATTTACGTCGTTTCAGGACGAAACGGATTAAGTTTGCTAACGGGATTAAAGAATGGCCTCCATATAATCCAGATTTGATTCCCTGTGATTTCTATATATGGGGTTATATCAAAGAAAAATGTTATCCATAGAATCCCAAGACCATCAAGGAGTTAAAAGATGCAATTAGTGACCTTGTTTAAAGTATCAATGAAACCACAATATAGCGCGTTTATACTAGTTTCAAACGTAGGATAGAGTTCTGCAGTACAAGTAATCGCAGACTCTTCGAAGGCATTATATTATGATTTCACAAGTTTTCTGTTTACAATACAAAAATAATTTTTTACCTCTAATATTATTGAAGTTATTTCAATTTTACTTTTTTCACTTCCTATGAGATACCCTGTAATCTGAGTTTAGAAATTTATATGCAATTCAACATAAAAAATTACATACTGAAAAATCTTTTAAACTTACATAGTATACTTCCAAATTCGGTTTTTTGTATTGTTCAATCTATATACAGGGTGAGTTTTTCATCTGAAGACATCGAAATATCTCAAAAAATACGCATCGTACAAAAAAATATCCACAATAAAAACTTTTTATTTTTGAGGGGGAAAAGCGACCCCGAAAAAAATGTACCCCACACACCTAAGGTGGAAAAAGGGATAACTATAAAATTTTAAATGCAAACCTCTATTTTTTATTGCAGATTTGGACTCTGCATTAAAAAATACGAAGTTTTATTCAATTTTTTTTTTCAATTCGCGTAATAAAAAATAGAGGTTCCCATTTTGAATTTTAAAGTAACCTCCCTTGTAATCCCAGGGTCTGCAGTGTGGGGTAAATGTTTGCAGATTCGCTTTTTCCCCTCAAAAATAAAAAGTTTTTATTGTGGTCATTTTTTTTGTGCGATGCGTATTTCTTGAGATATTTTGATGTATTACGATAAAAAACTCACCCTTTATAAGCAAAATTACAGTGTGTTTTTTTAGCTGCATGAGATCTTTCAATAGGGATAATTTTTGAATGACGTTTGTCAAAGTATCATTTCTTTGACATTTGTGTTCATTAAAGTTTGCCACCTAATCATGAATCGTTTAACACTTGAACACTACTTCCAATTTACAAATTTTTCAAATCATTTCAGTCGATTATGTCGATAATTAGAAGAGCCTATCACTCACCATGATAACCGAACTCTACCATATCGACCTTATCAACCTGTGATTTAGAATTAACGTAATTTAAGACCAGATTGAATTTTCAAAATATATTTTGAAAATTTTTTCTTTGAAAAAAGGAACGCTTCCACTCCGCTGGGTATCGAGTCCAGGAACTTTCGATTGCCTATCGAATGCTCTATAATCTGAGCTACGGAGGTTCCACACAACTTTTCTCACAGAATCTATTTACGCCAATTTGCCTACGGATATATTATGAACTATTTACAAATTTTTCAAATCATTTCAGTCGGTTATGTCGATAATTAGAAGAGCGTATCACTCACCATGATGACCGAACTCTACCATATCGAGGTCGATAAGGTTATCAAGCTGTGATTTAGAAGTAACGTCATTTAAGGGGTTATATACCTTTTTCTCTAGGGAAATACAGGGTTTTTATTTTTTTTTTTAATCATGTAACCATAGTTTTATTCAAATGCGATATAAAGTTTCAAAAAGTACATCTCTTATTGTGTTTTTGTATAAAATTTCGAGTGAAAATTCGGAAAATTAGGGAATGTACACTCCTTGCCGCAGAACTCCTTTTGTTTGTAATGGCTTACTGTGTGCAAGATTGATGTAGTGGTTAGCGAGATATCGTGCCTACCGCGATGGCATTTTTTCGAAAATACGATTCCGAGATAATCGCGTTTAAAGTTTGAGGTGGACATTAAGTAGTTCCAGAAACTGCGCGCTATGAACGGCCGAATCTTAGGTTCTAGTGCCCCGATCTCGATGAAATTTTGCAGAAACTTTGTTAAAAGTATCTACTTTAAAAATAAGCAATACAAATTTTTTTGATTTTTTGAGCCAGAAAAAGATATATAACCCCTTAAGACCAGATGGAATTTTCAATATATATTTTGAAAAAATTATCTGTGTAAAAAGGAACGCTTCCACTCCGCTGGGTATCGAGCCCAGGATCTTTCGATTGCCGATAGAATGCTCTATCATCTGAGCTACGGAGGTTCCACACAACTTTTCTCACAGAATCTATTTACGTCAATTTGGCTACGGATATATCATGAACTATTTACAAATTTTTCAAATCATTTTAGTCGATTATGTCGATAATTAGAAGAGCGTATCACTCACCATGATAATCGAACCGAATTCCATCTGGTCATAAATGACGTTGATTCTAAATCACAGGTTGATAAGGTCGATATGGTAGACTTCGGTTATCATGGTGAGTGATACGCTCTTCTAATTATCGACATAACCGACTGATATGATTTGAAAAATTTCGTTGACGAAGCACCTTTCTGGTTGAATGGGTATGTAAACAAGCGAAATTGCCGTATATGAAGTGAGACCAATCCAAGACAATATCTTCTTTGGTTAATCAAATAATTGAATTTAACCCTTTGCGGGCGAATATCGTCACACAAGCGACATTACGTTTTTATTCACTAGAATAAAATATTCTATTCCAAAATAATAATTATTATTGTTCTTTAATAAAGTCTAAAGTTCGATTAAATAAAATATTTTTCAATCAACTTCATATATTTAACGCTTTAGTACATGATATCACTTTCTTCAACAAAATTTGTTCGACTCAGTGAGGAGCGCAATTGAAAAACCTCTTGACCGCAAAGGGTTAAACCATATGCTTCTAGGTTGAACGTACTCATTGCTTTCATTTGTACTTTTTCCCTCAGGATTCAATAATACAATATTTTATTTCATTTCGTTTGGTAGTTTAATTTTAAACTTTAAATCATACTTTAGTTTTCATTAAATGATTATAAATCTAGTTTTTGCAAATTTAATTTGGTTTTGAAGAACATAAAATTTTTTTGAAAAATAAACTCTATTCCAGTGATATTTCTCGAGGAAAAGAAAGTAATCCTGTTCAATGTGTGAATGGATACGATTCCGAGGATAAACCGACTGACTTCGTGTATGTCATGGAGAACTGCTTTACAAGTAGTATTTCTGTAGATCGTACTATAACGTCCTTACAATCTTGCCGGTGTGAAGATAATTGTGGTACTGAAAAGTGCTTATGCGGAACTATTAGCTTGAGATGTTGGTATGATGAAGAAGGGAAACTCATTCCCGAATTCAATTATGCTGGTAATACAAGCTTCTGAAATAAAAAATGTAGTCTGTAGAAAAAGGAATGGATATAAAATAAGATTCAAATGTTTCAGATCCTCCCATGTTGTTTGAATGCAATCCTGCGTGTGATTGCAATAAAATAACTTGTAATAACCGTGTTATACAGCATGGTTTGACGCAGAGATTTCAGATATTTCGAACAAAAGAAAAAGGCTGGGGGCTTCGATCGCTTCGACACATTCCCAAGGGCACTTATGTTTGTGAATATGTGGGTGAAATTATATCTGATTCTGAAGCTGACCATAGGGAAGACGATTCGTACCTGTTTGATTTAGATAATAGGGTAAGTTGTAATCTGAACTGCTTGTATGAAGTTTCAACATGATCCAGAAACTCCGTAAATTTAATAAAATCATATTCAAGGTAATAATATAATTAGGTTGGGAATTAATTGATTGAGACAATAGATCAAAGAAGGGCACGTAAATTTATGAAACGTGGACATCCAAAAAGTATAGATTCTCAAAAACTAACTTTTTTACTTATGACTAGGCAGTGTACTGGAATGGATATGAAATTGGCTACGAATTGACTGTAAAAGGTGAATCATTGTATGGGGAGGGGTAAAACAGTAGGTATTAATTTGTCCAAATCGCATTTTGTTGGAAAAATCACTAGATTTTTCTAATGCGACAATAGGAGCATATAAAAATACTTAGATAAGATCTAGATACCTGGGTATTTTTGTATGCACTACTGCCAATCCAGTGATATTTAGTGAATTTCGAATTGATCGGATCTTGGACAAATGTATACCACCCGGCTAAAACCAATTTCACACAGCCTGGGGTGGGCTTATACTCGCCTCTTTTTCACTTGCCCGTGCAAGCGTTTACTTTTCGCAGACGATTCGTAGCCAATTTTATACAGCCTGGGGTGGGCTTATACTCGCCTCTTTTTCACTTGCCCGTGCAAGCGTTTACTTTTCGCAGACGATTCGTAGCCAATTTTATACCTACAGTCAAGTCTCGTTTATTTCAAGTATCCCAAAACGACAGAGTCTTCTTTATTTCAAGTCGCGAGGGGTTCCCACCACTGTCTCAGTTGCCATACCAACTGAATGCACCTCGCCCCCACTCTTCTCACTTCTTCCGAGCGCTCCTCAGAGCGTCACCTGACAGTGAAATAGTGGGGCGTGGAGGGGAGCGTGAAACGTGAAATAAACGAGACACTCGACTTGAGATAAACGAGGCTTGGATGTATTCCTATCAAGTTGGTTGGCAGAATTGACACATGGTTCTCAAAGTGAAAAAAAATCAATCATGCAAAGTTTGGTTTTTTTCATTCCATGTGTTTATCAAAATAAATCGTGAAAAGCATATGATTTAAAAAAAAAAAATTGATTAGCTTTCGACTAAAACTAAATGAGAACAAATGCCATGATATTTCATTATTTAATTTATTTTTCTTGCTTTGAAACAACAAAATTTTACATCGATTTTTTGGCATAGTTTAACCTCGGAAGTCCAAAAATTAGGCTTATGGAAAGTTTGTTGGGTGGGAATAAATAATTTTTGTTTTCATTAAAATTTTTCTTGAGAATTGTTCTGGATGTGAATTTTTTGCATACATGAATGCAGTTAAGAAAATTTCCTTAAGACTTGTACATTTTAATTTAACGCATTTTTATAACAGAAAATAAGATTAATTGTTTAAGAATTCTGATATAACAAAAAATAAAAATGGGAAAATCGAATTTTTTAATACATTTTTTATTTTAGTTTTGAAAATAATCACAGGCTATGAGTTTAATTGTTTCAAACCAAGGAAGGCATATAATTAATATAAGTCGATAGAATTACTATAAATGTATAACTCTAATTCCATCATATGAAGTTAAAATGACATGAAAGTTGTCCGTCGTGGCGTGGCGACGCTAGCAACAACTTGGGCCTGCAAGAGCAGTAAATGCATAAAAAAATTTTAATATGTAAGTTTTTGTATTTCTATATTGGTTTCATCGCGTTTTTAATAATGAAAGATTTGTTGTGAGGAATTAAAGGATATGCAGAAATAATCAAAGTTGAAAAATTGTGAAGCGCGTCGCTGTTGAATATAAAATCAGTTATGAGGGAGATATTGAATTCTTTAATAAATTTTGACATCGCGACTACTGCAGTTAATAATGCGTTCTTCCAAAACGTGTCGGGGCCAAATCGCATCTTAGTAATTTTGAAAAATATATTAGTCTGATTTCATTAAAATGAAGGCAGTCAATCAAAAAATTATAAAAGTTATCGATTAAATCATCATAGAACTGACAAAGCTCGGATTTCGATAGCTTTAATTTACCTTGATTCATTTTGAAAGTATTTCAAATGTCTGCTTAAAAGTAGAAATTTTGCAAAGGTTCTATTGATATTTGAGCTCATTCTGTAAATAAGGCACGGTTGTGCACCAACTTGTTAATAAAGTAAGGCCAGACCAACTTACAAACCTCCTTGACGCATCCAAGAACAAAACATATCTTGAAAAAATAACACTGAAACACAAATATTGATCAAGAATTCCAATTTTTTCTCTTCTCAAATGTAGAATGCTGAAACCAATTAAAATAAAAAATAAAATCACAATACCGTTACGGTAAAAGTGTTCATCATCTGAGGCCATCCACGGAACAAGTCATTGTTCGATGTCTTCATATGATTGAAACTGCTGAACAGTCAGACCATGTGCCATCGACCGGAACAAGTAATAATCGGACGGCGCAATATCTGTGGAATACGGCGGGTGGGATAGGACTTCCCATTTGAGTAGGTTTTAACGGGTTTGGCAACGTGAGGCCGAGCTTTGTCATGCTGTAGAATCACTTTTTCGTGCCTCTCCTCGTATTGTGGCCGTTTTTCGTGGAGTGCTCGGCTCAAACGCATCAATTGCGTTTGATAGCGTTCCCCAGTGATGGTTTCGTTTGGTTTCAATAGCTCTATAATAAATAACGCCGACCTGGTCCCACCAAATACGCAACATAACCTTCGCAGCGTGAATATTCGGCCAAGCCGACGACGTAGAAGCATGACCGGGCAGTCCCCATGACTTTCTTTTCTTTGGGTTGCTGAAATGGATCCATTTTTCAACACCCGTTACGATGCGATGAAGAAACCCCTTTCTTTTTTGCCGCTGAAACAGTTGTTCACAGGCGAAAAAACGACGCTCTACGTCCCTTGGCTTTAAATCATAAGGAACCCAAGTTCCTTGTTTTTGAATCATTCCCAACGCATGCAATCGCTTGGAAATGGCTTGGCGGGTAAGTCCTAATGCTGAAGCAAGCTCTTCTTGCGTTTGGCACGGATCCTCTTCGAGCAATGCCTCCAATTCAGCGTCTTCGAAGGTTTTTGGTCATCTTTCACGCGGACGGTCGTCAGCATCAAAATCACCGCCTTTGAAGCGACGGAACCAATCACAACACGTTGTTTCACGTAAAGCAGCATCTTCGTAAACTTTTTGGAGCTCTCGTTGCGCTTCAGCCGCCGTTTTCTTCGAATGAAAGAAGAAAATCAACACTTCCCGCAAGTGAAGATTATTTGGCACAAAATTAGACATTTTCACACAACCAAAAATATTTCATGACGTTTTGAATAGGTCAAAATCGACCAGCACTTTGACAAACAGCGGGAACTTAGTTGCACACCTAATAATATTGTAATTTTTATTATTTCTCATGCATTGTTGCTCTCGCAGGCCCAAGGTAATGCCAGCGCCGCCACACGGCGACCGTCGACTTTCATGACATTTTCAACTCAGAGTTCCACTTGTGTGGTATGTATCAAAGTTTTCATCTTTATCAGAAAAATTAATTTATGTATTTAAAAAGTCTGTATGTTCAAATGAGGTTATGATATGTACTTCTTCACAAATTTGTGTACCATTTGGAAGGTAAACACTTTTTTATTGATTTGAAATTAGGATTTGTCGTGATATCTATGAGGTTTTAATTGCAAACACAATCATGAATCGACAATTTTAGATGGTGAATCTACCTGATTTATCTTCATATAGTCACATCCTAGAATTATTATATACAGCATTTTAAACATAACACATCACTCAATAAGTATCCGGTCTAACATATAGATGGCACCACTGTTGTCAAATTCCTATAATTTCTGGATTGTACCAACCTTCAAGCGTTAAGTGACAAAATTTCATGCCAATCTGACGCGTAGGTCAGAAGTTACAGAGGTTTTGGTGAAGCAACTTTTGTCATTTTCAAAACAATGTATAAAAAAGAGTTTCGAGTGTCAATCAAACATTGCTTTTTAATGGGAGAAAATATTGTTGATGCAAAGCAGTGAATTGATAAGCGTTATGGGGATTCTGCACCAGGGAAATCAACAATCACCGACTGGTATGCTGAATTTAAACGCGGTCGTACAAACACCGATGACGCTGAACGCTCTGGTCGCCGAAAATCAGCAGTTATTCCGGAAAACATAACAAAAGTCCACAAAATAGTTTTGAGCGATCGTAAATTAAAGTTGCGTGAGATAGTTGACACCTTAAAGATATCAAGTGGTAGTGTGTTTACAATTTTGCACGAATCTTTGGGGATGTGTAAGTTGTTTTCAAAATGGGTGCCGCGTTTATTCACACCCGACCAAAAAAAACAACGCGTCGAGGATTCAAAGCGCTGTTTGGAGCTGTTCAAGCGAGGTAAAAAGAACTTTCCGCATCGGTATGTGACAATGGATGAAACATGGATCCACCATTACACACCTGAAACAAAAAGATCGTCAGCTGAGTGGACAGCAGCTGGTGAAAGCCATCCGAAGCCACCAAAAACTCGACTGTGGGCTGGCAAAGTTATGGTATCCATATTTTGGGACGCGCATGGTATTTTGTTTATCGACTATCTTGAAAAAGGTAAAACCGTTAACAGCGACTATTACATGGCATTACTAGATCAATTGAGAGCAGAAAGCAAGAAAAGATGGCATCACATGCAAAAGAAAAAAGTGCTGTTCCGCCAAGACAATGCATCGTGCCACAACTCCATGAAAACGATGGTCAGATGGAATGAATTAAGTTTTGAATTGCTTCATCACCTACCATATTCTCCAGATCTGGCCCCCAGCGACTACTGGCTTTTTGCTGTCTTGAAAAAAATTCTCCAGGGAAAGAGATTTGGCTTCAATGAAAAAGTGATTGCCGAAACTGAGGCCTATTTTGAGAGCAAAGACGAATCATTCTACAAAAAAGGCATCGAAAAGTTATAGAAGCGTTGGAATGAATGTATTACGCTTGAAGGAAACTATGTTGATGAATAGAGTCGAATTTCTCCAAAAAACTATGTTTTTCTTAGTTAGACCGGAAACTTATTGAGTGGTGTGTTATCTAAATATTTGTTTCATATTTGTCATTATTGAAACATTATTAATATATATGGGTGATTTCATGGGAGATTTACAGTCAAATTTTTTTATTCGACGAAAAATTTCTTTTGGCTTTTTACTTCGAAAATAATCGACACGTATTCAAAACTGCTTTTACAGTGAGCTGTTGGAAAAAAAAAATTTTCCCGAATGCCAAACTTAAAAAAATTATATCTCGAAATTTTCAAGTATCACATTGAAAAAAAAATACGTGTCGATTATTTTCGAAGTAAAAAGGCAAAAAAAATGTTTCATCGAAAAAAAAATTTTGACTGTAAATCTCCCATGAAATGACCCATATTCATAATGTGAAAAATATGGTAAAATTAAAAAAATAAGTTTTTTTTTACTTTTTATTCTAATTTTTTTCCTAATTTCATAATCCCTAGGATGGAGAAACTTATTGCATCGACGCACGGCGTTACGGTAATGTTGCTCGATTCATCAACCATTCTTGTGCACCTAATTTGTTACCTGTACGAGTGTTTGTTGAGCATCAAGACCTACATTTTCCAAGGATAGCTTTTTTTGCGAATCGAGATATCGAAGTTGATGAAGAACTTGGGTAAGCAATTTTTAAGCGCTTCAATCACCATTTTTATTATACTCGCTTTAATTCTATGTTTCGATTTTCATCTTTATTTAGTTTCGATTACGGAGAAAAATTCTGGATCATAAAGTGCAAGTCCTTTACGTGTACCTGCGGTGCTGGGAACTGTCGATATTCTGAGAAAACCATCCAAGTTACCCTTGATAACTATCGTAAAAGAGTTCAACAAGAAGAAATGTTTAGTGCTCAAATATTGTAATATTAGATGCGATAAATACACTGGTCTACATTTTTTACATTCTTTTATGCTCTCTGAATATAACTACAGGCTTTCGTAGAATTTGTTACATCGAATAAGAATTTTCATGCAAAAATGGTTCATCACATCAGATTTTTGATCATAGAAATTTTAACGGCTTTTCGCCGGAAAATTAAAAAAAATAAATGCAGCAGCTGAAGTAAAAGTGTTATCCTTATTATTTTACAGCGTACCAATACGAACCTGTAACATGAGACTTCTTAAAACGCCTACTACAGTAAGTGATCAAATTATTATGATCGCTTACAATATTTACAGGAATTTATTTTCACACGTACCCTGTTAGAAATTTCTACCGGAGTTTCTCACAATTCAAAATAAGTTTTATACAGTTACAATTCCGTAAAATTATGTTGATATTAAGAAAATTCAGTTACTTCTTAGTAATTTTAAAATTACCGAATTAAAATTAATTTACCTGATATTCCAATACTTGAATCTGAAAATACCGAAAGCTACAAAAAAAAATTTTATTCTTGGTAACTGTAGCTTCATACAGTTACATGTGACAAAACAATCCAGATAAGTTTCCTAATTTTAAGAATAGTTTTGACAATTTCAGCCATCTTTTTGCAAGTTTGAGATACGTTTACGCAAAATTATTGTAAATTTCATATAGTTTTCTATTACTTAGGTAAATTAAAAATTTTATATATTTCAAAACACTTTAAACAGTGTATATGTAAAATATATTAGGTGCGCAACTAAGTTCCCGCTGTTTTTTTTATATGATAATGCAACTTTATTGTGAAAAAATGGTTACAGATGAATCATTGCCCATGAAGTATTGCCCATCGTTAGCTACAACTTTTGCCCATCTTCCTGGTAGAGCTCGAATACCCTTACGGTAAAAATGTTCATCTTTTGAGGTTATCCACGAATCAAGTCATTTTTCGATTTTTTTATATGAGCGGAACTGCTGATCAGCCAGACCATATGCCATCGACCGGAACAAGTAATAATCGGACGGCGCAATATCTGGGGAATACGGCGGGTGGGGTAGGACTTCCCATTTGTGCGTTTCCAGGTAGGTTTTAACGGGTTTGGCTACGTGAGGCCGAGCGTTGTCACGCTGTAGAATTACTTTTTCGTGCCTCTCCTCGTATTGTGGCCGTTTTTCGTGCAGTACTCTGCTCAAACGCATCAATTGCATTCGATACCGTTCCCCAGTGATGATTTCGTTCGGTTTCAACAGTTCATAATAAATAACATCAGCGTCTTCGGAGGTTTTTGGCCTCCCTTCAGGCGGGCGGTCGTCAACATTGAAATCTGTAAACTTTTTGGAGCTCTCGATGCGCTTCAGCCGCCGTTTTCTTCGAATGAAAGAAGAAAATCAACACTTCCCGCAAATGAAGATTATTTGGCACAAAATCAGACATTTTCACACAACCAAAAGTATATGACGCCAAAACAAAATCACTAATGTGTCAAAACGGTTTGTTTACCATATGTCTAAGCTTGGTTCATGACGTTTTAGATATGTCAAAATCGACCAGCACTTACTGCTGGAGCCATCTATTTACAAACAGCGGGAACTTAGTTGCACACCTAATAATAACATTAGCTAATCCACGTTTTAGGTATTAGCTAGTATGTTTGAAAATGAATAAAATACCTTTTTTTATTTGCCATACTGCTAACTGTTAGACGAATGAAGTATCGCAGTAATCATAATAATTCGATCACCCACTGAACATCAAATTCATAATGATGGACGATTTCTGCTTGCCGATTCAAGCTGAACACGCAAGAATCTATCGGAAACCCCTAACCTTACTAGGATTTAGTAAAATTTCTATTGAACAGTCATATTTGTTCATAAGATGTTTGCCTTGTAAAAATATGAAAAAAGAAAACATTTATAAGAATTGAAGGGAGAGGATGTGTTACCTTGTCGTTTCAATTCTAAGCTTTGTCAGGAAAATTTGTGAGTAATAGTATGGTATAGAAATAACTTTATTTTGTTTAAGACTTTCTCATAATTGAGCACTTAGATTATGAATGATCTCTGATTCATAGGCATTAAAAAATATTTAAGGGTTGCGTCAAGTTATTTCAAAATATAATCATCTGTAAATTTGTGTGAATATTTAAAAAATTTGCATGTATCAAAATTTCTTATGATAGAAAATACTACCATACATTTTTTGCAGATTAAAAAAGAAATGTTTACCTAAAAAAAGCAAAAAATGAAAATTGAAAAATCCACCTTTAATCATCTAATATGGCGGATATTGAGTTGAAAATTTGACAAAATCGTTTTCAGGTGAAGTGCTCTTAAATAGTTGATACGAAATTTTATTTGGTTCGGGCGGCAGTTTTTACGTGGAAACCCGGCTATGCGCTTTGAATATATAATTTTTCAGAAAATGTTGCTAGTTCATAGTTATGATTTATGATCAACTTATAAAATTTTTATGTTACGTACGGTTATTATTAATTGAAAATTAATATTGAAATGGAATAATTTATTCCATTTTTATGTACGCGGAGGCTACACAACCCGTAAGACATATATGTGTCCTTTTATTATTTTTGTGGACTCGCTGTCTTCCTACTCTCGGCTGAGAGTGTCCTATTTCCACCTAGCTACCTACTTTAATCCTAATGTGATAGGAGGGTGAAAGGAAAAATTCTTTTTGACAATTTCTTTGTGTTTTATAATGAGGTTTTAATTGTCACACAGGTCTGACTATTCTTATCATTGCCTAAATTATGTTTATAAAGAAAAATTGCAAAATTGTGAACGATACAAGCTCACCGTTATCTTATTTGGAACTTAATCGTACCAGCTGAGAAGGATGATGGCTGAGAGAAGGAAAAATCCTGATTGTTCCCAAAATCCGCTTGACTCGACTGGGCCTTGAAATTTTCCTGGCTGGTCGTGACACAAAAAGGGTTACTCGAATTCTTTTTATTTGCTTTCACCACACGTTATGTCGTGGTTTTAAACTAACACGCACACACGTCGGTTCCTGTCACGTTTTTCACTATCTAATTTTGGAAAAAGAAAGAGATGAATGGTTTTCAACCAGAAGGTGAACAATGCTTTTAAATTGTCTCACCCTCTCCACTCTTAACCTTTTGCAAACCTAGTGTAGTTTTTAAAAGAAAACCTCTTCGTTGTTTTGAGATTCAACGAGACGAACTTCTTCAAAAATTGGTTTCGACCCCAAGTTGTACCCGCGTCGTTAGTACTTTCTGTTACGTACGGGTGGTAGGGATAAATAAATAATTAAATATTATAAATAATAAATTAATATTTATTTAAAAGATGAAAAAGTGTACGCGAAGGCTTCACAAACTGTAGGACACTTTTGTGTCCCTTTTTTTATTTTTAAGTAGGATCGTTTTCGGAATCCTTGCTTTCTCTACTGGCTACCAAAACGGAATATAAAATGCTAGAATTTCGGTGAAAAGAAAATATCTACTTAATTTCGAGGGGCTCGATCCAAAGGTTCTGCTTCTATTTTTAACAAAATATTATAAATTGGAAACGATACAGCTTACCGATATTTGTTGTTAATTCTACCAGTTGGTAGGACAAGAGCTGGAGAAGAACGCTGTCTTCGATGTCACACTTGATTTTCTGACTCAACTGGGCTTTTAAAAATTCTGTGATGCGTGACTAAAACTAGTCACTCTTGTTCATTTTTCACCGGTTGCGCGTGGTTGCAACTAACACACACACACACACACGAATTCTCGACACATTTGCCTTATTAATTTTATAAAAATTAAAAGATGGATGGTTTCGAACCAGAAAGAACACAGTACTTTTAAATTGTGCTCTTTCTCCACTTTTAATCGTTTATAACCTTAATGTGGCTTCTCGAAAAATATCTTCTCGTCGTTTTGAGATTCGACGGCAGGATTATTTTTCGGAATTTTGTTTTTCAACGCCAGGCTGTACACGCACAGTTAACTCTCGCGGCTAACCGATCACCGACGCACTCAAAATATTATTTCCGAAGCGTAGTGATAAAAATTTTACTTGTGTAATTTTTTAGCGCGACAAGCCCGTGAGCTGCTTTCGTCGGAGGAAAGATTTTAGAAGTATTTACGTCCGCCCAAGTAAAATCCCCAATTTGTGGCCCTGGCTAGGTCTTTTCACGAATTTAGGTCAACTATCCAGGTGATAGGACTTACTTGTTCCGAACCGCGGACGGGCGAATGCAAAGAACCGTGTCTTGCTCTTTAGAGTTCTTACCCGGAGTAAGAAGCTCGTCAGACTGCGTTTTTGATTTCAAATTGATTGCTTTTTATGGAATTGTATCAATGTCATACAGGTGGGGAATAGTGAATTGGAACTTGGAATTATTTCTATGTGGCGTGATTTCTGTGAAGAGGAATTTTTGCTGAGAAAGAATTTGGAAATATTGAAGACCTAAATACTTGGTAGTTCTGAAATTCTTCATGTCTATTGCCAAGTGAGAATTTTTGTTGACTTGGCATTTTATTAGTTAATGATAATTTCTGGATTATTCAAGAATTTTAACAAGTCTTGGGTCAATATCAGGAGTTTAGATTGACCTTTAGAATTTTTTGGAATCTGACACCTTTTCGATTTTTCATATTTTCAGAAAAACGTTGGTTCAGATTCTTTTGGTAATGTATTACTCACTGGCCGACAATTTTTCAACTATTCAAGCTTTAGGTATAATAAATAATAGGAATAGTGATTTAATGGATTGAGGTGGTTCCAGGAATACTATTGCATGCATAACATCGATACCAGCGGGCAAAGATTTTAGCGCGTGGTCTCTAACATGCGTAGGATCCGTCCAAGTCGGTGTGTACAGGCGAGCGTAAGCTGCTTACGGTAGGCGTAAAGTGTCAGGACGTCACCGCAAGGGTTATACCTGCGCTTACAGCCACTAGGGCCCAACTTACGTGTGTGTGAGCATTTTCCTTTTCGTTTTCCTTTTCCTTCTTTCTCCGCTATTTGTCCCACCTACCTGCGTTCGCTGTTTTCTCGCATTCTCTTCTCTACCATTCTTTACAAATTTTAAACTTCCACGTTTTTCTTAATCTTCATTCATTTCATTTACATGATTTTAATTCATTCTTCTATTCTAATGTCATGCCTGGTTGATTTAATTTTATTATATATTTACATGCATACATTTAGGTGCCAATATATTTTTTTTCATAATTGGCATGTAAATATATGCACACACATTCAAACATGTACACAAATCTAAACGCTCAATTTGGCATTATTATGAATAACCCTTGTTATATTATGTATAATAATATAACAAAAATATACAATGTACATACATATACATACATATACTATATACACAATATATAATATATATATATATAACATAGCATACACAACATATATTATATTATTGATCACATACATATATATACCTATAACCTTATTTATTATTATAAACAATCTTTTCCCCTTGCATGGAAAAAGTTGTTTTAATTTTGAGTTTTTCTTAATATGTTCAGGTCCTTGAATCGACCCCTTTACCTGCCTCTGCTGAGCGTGCAAAAGCGCTCAGGTTACCAGAACCGTGAATGAACTATTTATTGTTTATTTGAGTCTTGCGTAAATACTTCGCTTGGGTAATAATAAAATATTTTTATGAAATTACAACTTATTATAATTTTTTATATTTTATTCACGGTTTGCTCGTAACAAAACACACCGGAATATTGCGCTTTCGTCCCCGAAAGCAGGGGTGGTTCAAGGAAGGCCTCACGCATAATTTGGAAACATGATAGGGCATTCCATCAAGATTAATTGAAATTACTAAATCGTTAATAATAGTCCATAATAAATGAAGTATGCCCTCTCACTCCAACATGAATTTAATTTGTGCAACACATTATAAAAAGAAAACAAAACAATTAATGGTAATGATCGACATGTCGTCGTCCCAACATTCGGGTTTAAATTAGCCTAACTTTTCCTCCGTTTTCCTTTTACATTGGCTGCAAGCTTTGTGCTGGTAATCGGGTAGCTACCTTCGATGTGGAAGTACTTATTGGTGCGGTTCTGCTCTTTGGAGCAGGTATATTCGTGGTGGTGGTGCATCGTCGCTCTATGCTGAATTCATCTGAATGGGTATCAGCTGCTTGATTGTCTGCTGGTTCCTCAGCCAAACGTATAGCTGGTTGATCCTCGGCTTTACCCTTCCGTTGTGGGCATGGCCTCCAATTTGTCACTGCCGTCATAAGTTTGGCACGACCAAAGTAGGTTATTAAACCTATTGAGAGAAGTCCTATCCCGGCATAGGAGCTGTGGGTCAGGATGGTCTGTTTGTTTCTTCTTTGTTCTTGAAAACTGATTACGTTGAGCTGGTCTTCAAGTTTGTTCAACGTCTCGTCAGTATCTTCAAACCTGCTTTCTTCAGCCGGGGTGTCTTCAGGCTGTTTCTTTCAAGTTGGGGTTAGTGTTAAAAGTTGCTCTTTCTGAAGCAGGACCGGTGATAACTTGGATAGGTTCAGGTGGAAGCTTAAAGAAAGGACGTTTCCTGTAGGTCACCTGGACTTCGCATAGTCGGAACGACTCGGCCGTAGGATTGTTCAATAGGGAGCTCTCACAGGATGCATAAGTAGATGTTTCGCGTACTGGTAGGTTCTCAGGACACATGTAGTATCCTCTTAGTTCCTTGCACTGGTCCATTTCCTTTTCCTTCATCAGGAGATATGTCCGATGCGAGTCCGCCATAGCTAAGTGAGAAAATTCGGAGCGGACAAATGCTCTTCCCGAACCATTTTTCAGAATAGATTGGATCACCGGTACGGAATGTAGTCCGTACAGATTGTAGTCGGTCTTTTCTAGCAGAGGAACGTCCAAACATACTCTGAGCGTTTTATTCCTGCAGGAAATTGTCGTAGTTGCTGCCTGAGCGAGGTCCTCAACGTTTATTTTGGGCCCTGGAACCGGAAAGGCAAATTCGGGAGCGTGATCTTGAACGTCCCAATATATTGGTTGCAATTGTTCTGTCGTCAGCAATGAGGGATGCAACTGGCCTCGACGGGCGTAATGGATGATTTCTAGCAACCGATCGGCCGCTCGAAGGTGCTCATCGAGTCCTGCCTCCAGGATGTGAAGTGTGTTTGAAAGTGCCCGAGAGTATTCCAGTTTGACTACAGAAGAAGACATCTCAATATGCCTTTCTGGATCTCGGTGAGCTGGTGTTTTAATTCTTTCTGACGTTCTTCGTAGATGTTGAATCGTCCTTGTATTTCCTCGAATTGTGCTCGTACTACGTGAGTCTGTTTCCCTACCAGGTGTGATAGATTAGCAGCCACCTGGTTGAGGTTATTAATTTCATCCTCGATTTTCTGACCATCGTCGTATGTGAGAAGGCCAGCGACGGGGCCGATGATGCCTCCCAGGAATCCTAGCATTGGGGTTGTTCTTCGTCGCCTTAGCCCATGGGGCAAATGTGCTGGTAATTGGGCATCGGTTCGTCGGTTTAGTTCTTCTGCCTCATGGGTTATTTCCCGATGCAATTTGTAGGCAGCTTCCCATTTACTTTCCAGATGGTAACTTTTTATTAGCTGTTGACATTCAGCTCCCAGCATTGGTTGGCACATCGCGATGAGCGCAGTTAGCCGTGATTTATACGCCTCCAATCCAAGGAATAGCTTCTGAGTATCCAGGAAGCTGGTGATCCTCCAGGTGGAAACTCTACGCCTCATTACGCCCTGGTATTCGTAGTAGAGGCCGGTACTGGCCTGAAAGGGCAGGATCCGGTAGATCTCAGTCCCTTGGCTGGTGGTGTCTTTGAGCGTGGCACTTGCTGCCAGAAATAGTAATAGAATTCTAGTGGTTTCCATGATGTTACCTGTGAAATTTTATTGTCGTTAGTCATTGTTCTAGTATGGGAAGTTGGGCACAAGTCGCCAGGGTTCATTCGAGGGGAAGTCCCCTTTATTGGTGTAATACATATATGTATGTATATATTTATTATATTTTTATTTTAGTTATTTCTCCTTGGCGACATGTCCTCAACTTCAGCGCCTGGTTATAATGCACACCAGCAAACCTCCGATACTTCATCCATGAAAGATCAAAAGCTTGTCGGCGTGCTTCATGCAGCGCTCCCCGAACTTGTCCTCTAGGATTACGTTATTGTTTTCGGTAAACCCGACAATGGTGAACGGTCCTTCTCTCCTACTGTCGAATTTCTCTTCCCTAACTTCTTTTATTGCGTAGACTTGGTCACCTACTTTACCCTTCAAGGGTCGAGATTTGCGATCGTAGAATTCCTTTGAGCGTTGTTTGGCCCTGACCTAATTCCGTGCCGCGATTTTCTGTATTTCCGATAGTCGGACTATCAGGTCACGCAAGTAGGAGCCGTAGGTTTCCAGTTCCTTGCCCTGGGGGAAGGAACTAGGGGTCCTAGCTAATCGCCCAAACACAAGCTCATAGGGTGTAAAATTGGTCGCCTCGTGAACCGAGGTATTATAGGCGAACATTGCGAATGGAAGCAGACGATTCCAGTCATCGAAGTCGCTCGCGTAATGTTTGATATAATCCGTTAGTACAATATGACTTCGTCCCAACGAACCATTGGTCTGAGGTCGATAGCCTGAGGTCGTCAGCTGTTTGACATTGAACAGCCCTTCCAATTTCCTCATGAGTTTGCTTACAAAACTTCTTCCTCCGTCCGTAAGTATGGCTCTAGGAGCGCCATATTGCAAAAAGAGGGTCGTCGCGACGGCGTGTGCGATAGTGGTGGTCTTGAGGTTTGGTATAGGGACCGCGATGCAGTACTTGCTGAAGTTGTCCTGCATCGTGAGAATGTGGCGATTTCCCTTAGGGGTAGTTGGTAGTTTACCGACTGTATCGAGAGACACCTTGTCGAATGGTTCGGCCGGAGTGTCGGTAATGAGCATGGGTTCCCGGGTTCGAGCTCGCACGAGTTTTTGTTCGAAACAGCTCTTACAACCTCGAATAAATTCCGTGATTTGATCTCTCAGCCCGGGTCAGGTGTATCGCTCCCTAATTCTCCTGTAGGTTTTGGTTATGCCCTTGTGGCCTCCTATGAGGCTGCTGTGGTATTCTTCGATTATCCGGACATCCTTTCTTCATATTGTTCTAAGAAGTCCTGAACCCTTTTGGGGAAAGCTTCATCGTCGAACTCCCCACAGGGCTCAAGGGCCTTCAGATTTTCCAATAGTTCTTCGTCTTCCTCACCTTCTGACACATGGGTACATACCGGAACGTTCTTCGTGTCCATGCCGTCATGATCCCCGTAGAGTGAGTCAGGGTTTATGTTGGATATATCTAGTCCCTTTCTCTCCACAGATTTCTCGAATTGAGAGAATGATTTTTGTAGATCCTTTTTAAGGGTTTCCATATCAAATTCTTCATCACTACTGTTCTCGTCACTGTCTATAGGCAAGGGCGGAACGTCGACAATTGTCTTCAACGGTCCACTAGGGTTACCAGCGTCTTCTTCAGATTCAGAACCAAACAGTGCTCTTCCTTCGATCCCTTCACGGCCAAGCCTATCGGCTGCCTCGTTGCCTTCAATGCCGTTATGCCCTGGGACATGGTTCCAAATTACCTCTATTGGCTCAAGTGCCTTTTTTAAGTTCTCAAATTCGTTTCGGTTTTTAACAGGTTTGTTCTCAGCAGTCTTCCAGTCGTTCTTTTCGCACGTTGGGATCCATTCCGTCGCACTGCTGACTAGATATTTGGAGTCAGTGTTAATTCTTAATTTCTTTATTCCAGCCTCCTGACCCCTTTTAGCTGCCTCGACAACGGCCTCGATTGCAGCGGCGTTATTAGTCTGCCGACCCCCGGGCTGGCCGAGAGACATTCAGCGGGTCGTCTGGGCCGAACCAGACGCCGATGCCAGCCCTGGGTTCACCTCTCCCATTGTAGCTGCAGGTGCCGTCAACGAAGACGTCTACATATGGTTCCTGGAGGGGAGGGAACCAAGGATTCGGTGCTCGGACGCATGGAGGCGCACTCTTCGGTGGAGAACCGCCCGTTGCGCCATCTGTGCCCAACTGCAGGCTTGGGAGAACGCTGTGTGACTTCCTGTACACAGGAGGGTCTGAATCTTCGCTGTTGTCATCGCTTGAAGATTGTTCGCACTCAGAGGAAGATTCATGGATATTCGTAGGCGTTCTCGGGAGTCCCGTTGTTCCTCGACGCCGCGAAAGCCATTTCGCGATGCAACTTTCGTTCAGGCTTGGGACTATCCGACCTACCAGGGGCGCATAGGATTCATCCGAGCTTATCGTCGGCATCGTGGGAGAAGAATTAGGCGGTCTTCCCCTCCGTTTCCGGCAGGATGGTGGTAATGGTTTTGGATTTAGTTGGTTTGAATATAGCAGACCTGGTGACTATGGTCCTGCCTCTTATTACCGATGGCTTTCGGTCGACAGTAGTTTCCCTTCTTGCCGTTGTTGGTTTTGTGGAGGGTGGAATTCGACCGGAAGTACCAGGTGCTGATTCGAAATGTTCAAGTCCTCTCTGCAGGGTGGATGACCTCGTGACGGGCCTTGACTTTTCTGCCTCAGCCTTGTTGCGGATCACTAACACCTGTTTGCGAGTTCTAGTTGGAATGTGACCATTTGACTTGGCAGTTTCAGGATTGAATCTCCTCCTGGGCGGGGAATGGGATTGACTCATTCCGCCAGAGTCATCGGAATCTTCACTGGATTCGGTTGAGCTTGCCAAATCCGTTTCTGCGGCTGGATTTCCAGAAAGAGCCTCAACGCTCCTGTTTAATTTCCCCTGCTTGTACTCGAACTTATACTGGTAATCCTGGAGCCGTAATCTCCATCGTAGGAGACGTGCTCCAAGGTTCTCAACATAGGTTATCCAGTGGATAGGTTCGTAGTCGCAAGCCAAAATAAATTCTCGTCCGTATAGGTATGGGCGAAAATTCATTACCGCGTACAATACGGCGAGGCACTCTTTTTCGGCCTCAGGGTACCTTTGTTCGCAAGTGTTCATCGTTTTCGAGAAGTACGCCACGGGCATATCTACTCCGTCTTTCTCTTGGGTCAATATTGCTCCGACCGCTTACTCGGAGGCATCCGTGGTTAGTTTGAATGTCTTCTGAAAGTCTGGGTATAAGAGAATAGGCTCCCTACAGAGATACCTGCGAAGTCTTCTGAAACTTCTCTTTTGGCTGTTTCCTCATTCCTATTTTACGTCCTTTTTGAGAAGGTCGGAGAGTGGTTTTGCCAACTCCGCGTAATCTTGGATGAATCTTCGGCAGTACCCTGAGAGCCCCAGGAACTGTCGGATTGCTCGCACGGTTGTGGGTCTAGGAAATTTCCTAATGGCGTTAATTTTAGCCGGGTTAGGTTTTACCCCTTCACGCCCGATGATGTGCCCTAGGTAGGCGACTTCCGTTCGTAAAAAGTCGCACATGTCCGGTTGTAGTACTTCTGTTCCATACATCCCTTTTAACACCGTATCCATAAGGCGCTGACAGGTAGCCGGTGCGTTCTTGATCCCAATGGACATACGAAGGTATTCAAAGTGTCCTCTGGGTGATGAGAAAGCGGTTTTTGCTCGGTCTTCAGGGTGTGTTTCAATTTGGTGGAAACCGCTTGCCAGGTCGAACACCGAGAAGTACTGGGCATTTCCAAGCTGGTCGAAGATGTCTGAAATGTTGGGTAGTGGATAGGCATCTCCTATTACTTTTTCATTGAGGGCTCGGAAGTCGATTACAACCCTCCACTTTCTTTCGCCGGATACGTCGAGTTTTTTAGGGACGATTAAAAGGGGTGAGTTATAGGGAGACTTAGAGCTGCCTATAACAGGTCTTCTGTCTCTGATTCCGAGAATTTTTCACCAGGGAATCTGCAGAAATCAAAGGGGATGATTTCTTGTGGTGGGACATTAAATTCTATGTCTTGTTCTGTGGTGTTTATGGCGAGGACGTGACACTTGCCATCTTGAGCGGTGACGGCTGCTTCACCTATGTACAATCCTTCTGGGGTATCAATCCTTGGCAGGTACCCTTGATGGATTTCCGAATTGGACACATCTATCGCAATGGGTTGCCTGGTTCTTGCTTTGATTTTCAAGATCCTGGCAAAAGGCTTGATTTCCGATTTAAGGGCTTTGTTGGCTTCCTGTGATTCCGCGTCGACAAATGGTATCGGCGTGATAGGGTTGGATACGGTGACTAGAGTATTATGCCTAAATGAAATTTGTGCTTGCTCCTGCCTTAGGTATGGTCGTCCTAAGATCCCATCGGGCGAAATAGGGAGTTCGTTTCCTACGACGTGAAATTCCACAGGACTCTTAAAAATCGTGATTTTCACTGTACCAATTGTTTTCACAGGATCGTTGGTTATGCCGGTGATAGGGATAGAATTCAGGAGTTGGATAATCATATCCAGGCGTAAAGCGTGAAGTTTCACAAGATTCACGTCAGAACCTGGGTCGACCAGGAAGGTTGCCCTAGGACCTCGGAATTCGGATGCAGTTAGTTCAACTACTGGTGAGTCTTCTTGGCTGCGTCCCGTTCGAAGGACCTTACGGAGTTCTCCTGGAAGTGGACGAACTTGGGACGCTCTTGTATAGTTGAGTGTCTCGTCACAGCGTCCGAGCGACGAGTTGACTGGGAGTTTAAAGCTCCTGATGGTCCTGGAAAGGCTGATCGGGTAGGAGTCATGCTTCCTGAAATTTTGCTTTGCCCTTGCCACGACGAGTTGCTGGGTGCTTTTTGACCCTTTTCGACTGGTGGACATTGCATCATGGCGGGATGAGGAGGATAAGGGTAGTGGGGTGGAGATATGGGTAGTTCAATGGGTATTGAGGAAAGGAATAAGGATATTGAGACTGATAATTAGTTTGATAAGGAGGGTAGGGCAAATGGTATTGACTGTAAATGGATGTGTACATTGGGGCCTGGTTTGTTGGAGTGCTAGGTCCTGTCATTGTCAGAGTTGAGCTTCCCTTTGAACTTGGCCTCTCAGATTTTACCTGCTTCTCCGTATGTTCCATTTGCTTCGATAAGGGGCTTGGTAAGCGTTGCCGCTCTGACGCAAATTCTCTGGGCCGCGCGATATGATAGGATGACGCGGCGTTTCTTGCTTTCTCAGTATAAGTCTGTCGTTCTTCGGCATGCAGGGCGTGTTCAAACGCCTCGCTAAGATCTTTTGGATTGCGGGTGTCGACAAAAATTGATACATCATCTGGTAGGCCCCTAATAAAGGCGTCTAAAGCACAGTCAATTACTGGCTTCATCATAATGGCGCTTTCTTTGATGGGTTCATACGTGCCTGTATATTTTTCTTCAATCGCGTGTCTAGCGCCACTCAAAGGGCCTTGAACACGATCGTTATAATCGCTCACGGTTTCCGATTGTTTCATCGGGAGGTTAACGATAGATTCGAAGTACCATTGGTACTTTTTCGTCGGCGCGAATCTTTTCTTCAGGTGCGCTATTAGGTCCTTTACCCTAGAGAACTGTTTGTCGCGGACGCTTTCGCGTGCTACACCTTTGAGCTTGGCTAACACGGCCTTGATGAAACCGGGTTTCGTAATGTCGGTTACAAATACTGCTCCGTTTGCGACATCCTGTAAGAATTCTTTTAGGGGCGGGTTTTCACCGTCGAATTGGGGGATATGGTATCATACATTCCAATACCGATGCCATAGCCGCGCTCGTATTTAAATTGAGATAGGACGCGGGGGTCGGGATATTCGCAGGGTTTAAGAGTATTTGAGTATTCTGTTCGGGATTCTTATCCAAGTTGTTTCGACCGTGGTCGTCCCCATGTTGGGGCGGGTTCCTATCTACGTTTCTAGGCATGTTCTTGTAGTACTAGCAAGATCTACAATAGGAGCGGATACAAAATGTTATGAGGTCAGCGTGTATCGTAGTCCACCCCGGAATATTGTGACGCTTAATATATAAATATATGTACAGACATGTGACTCAATAGCTTATGTTATATACCTTAATTTGTAAAATAGAGTTAGGCGCTATATTAGGGAGGGTTTGCCAACCTGCACAGGTGACGCGTGACTTATCTGAGTTTATACCGGTTGCATATGCCAATTCCGAGACACATCTGAGTTATTCGTATGTTCTGATAAGGCTTTGCCTGAAGGGATTGCTATGGTGATTGCACGGCAGTTTATAAATTGTAAGTGAAACTCGTAAAGCCGTTGTTGGCTCAGCTGTGCAGGGTTGTACCACACTCTAATATGGCGCGCCTATTACACCTTAAACGAGGAGCAAAATCTTGTAATCGAGTTTCGAAAACAAAGTTGTAAACTTAGATTAGTGTTAGGCTTTAGGTTTTTACTTCTCTAAATGTGGCTTAGAATTCAGAGTCACTAATCAGTATGGTCCTGTCGATAGACTCTAGGCTCTCAGGAACTATTATTTCCGCGTCACTTGGTACTTCTGTTTCCGAATCTGAGGATAAGTTTATTATGGACGACTCGAACTCTGAAGCTAGGTCTATGACAGGTACTCCTAATTCTAGATTTGAATGTTTTGAAAATTGAGGTTTCTGAATTGTACTTTCTGCTCGTTCCAGAAGGGATTCGAACAGACTTGAAAATTCGTCGAAATTTTTAATTTCGCGAATTTGGTCCGGATTTTCAGTTATAATTCACTGTGTTACCTGCTCCTGAAATTCTGCGAATTGCTTTCTTTGGCGCAAGTCTCTTCCTCCTCTAGGGCGTTTTCGGCGAGAAATGCCAATGGCCACCGGTAGATGCGACATGAGGTTAGTAGGAAAAAGTGAAGGAAATTTCTCTCTTTTTTCCTGACTAATAGAAATTTAGCCGAAAGTTGTATATCAGACTGGGTTTTAAATAAATTTTTGATTGCCCTAAACGCATGAAAGAAAAATGAAATAACCTGAGTTCAAATAATTATCCCGAGACGAAAACCAGTCAAGGTTTGAATCTCGACACAATTAAAGCAGTCAGATTAGTAAAGCTAGACTCAAGCACAAACTCCTTACTAGCCTAGCTAACTCAGGGTGGAGTTGGGGTTGCTAGAGTGTTTTGTGTGATTTGAATTCCTTCGGCGGACTATCGCGGGAATAGAATTGAAATTGTCAAAATTGGCACCCCCTGCGGGATTATCGCGGTGGTTCACCTATTTTGCACAAAACACTACCATGGATTATTTAAATTGAGAAGTTTCAATCCCTTCGGCGGACTATCGCGGGAATAGAATTGAAACTGTCGGAATTGGCACCCCCTGTGGGATTATCGCGTCGGTTCACCTATATCGCTCAATTTAAGGATCTTATCAGGATTGGATTTCGGGTAGTGGTTCTTCTATGCGTTAGTCAAATCGTAACATGATCTTCACACACAGATTAAATTTTAAGAGAGAAAAAACGTGATTAATTTTGTTTAGTAAAAAGTAATAAAAATATTTTTTTAAAATAGTGAATAAAATAAAGTCGATGTTAAGTCACACAAGTTAGCCTCAAGGTCAAACCCTTGAGTGACTTGATTGCCTTTATTTTATTCTAGGATAAGCTACTAAAACTAGGAGGGTGGAACTTGCAAATAAAATAAAGCCGATTGTTAAGTCACACAAGTTAGCCTCAAGGTCAAACCCTTGAGTGACTTGATTGCTTTTATTTTATTTTAAAAGGAAGTATGAATTATATAAGGAAAATCGAATGATGGCTGATATGCTTAAACAGTATGAAAGATTTCGAATAAAATAAGGTTAAATATTAGTCACACAAGTTAGCCTCAAGGTCAAACCCTTGAGTGACTTGTTAACTTTTATTTTATTCTAGAATGTAATGGGCGACAAATGATGTATAAATTTAGAGGAAAAAAAATTTAAAAAAAGGCCACAAAGTTTTAATTTTGACTCCAGATCACTTTAGGATAATTTAGTGGTCAATAAGTGGCAAATCAGAATGATTAGAATTAATTTATCAATAATTAATTAACAATAATATGTCTGCTGTCTAAAATATGGAAACACGTATAAGGTCTGCGAGTACACGTGTGCGGACGAGTGCAAGCTTTTTACGAAATCGGCGGCAGTTGTTACGTGCGTGTATGTTTTCGTACTAGTTCCCTCATCTCACTCCTTATCCTTCTCCCTGTTATATTACATTCTTTTTTAAAATAAAATTCGGGCATTCATACATGTTTTGTTTTTACCCATAAAAATGGACGAACATTCAAACGTATTTTCACTCGAATGTGCATGCATACATGTCCATTTATGTGAAAAGAAAACAACCACGTATCGTGATGTGAGGTACATTTCTTAATTTTCCCGTATTTTATAAATTTATAATTAGGTATCAGGTAATTAAGTACGCGTTGTGTGTGCGTATTTAGTTACCTGATGTCGGTTTAGAATCACTCTGAAAATTTATTTATCTATTTATTCAGAGACATGATATATATATATAAAAAAGAAGGTATTCCTTAAAATTTTGTTATTATTCTCCTTCGGTCTTGTGAACTGACCTCCTTCTTGTAACATGTTGTGCTGAGCCTACAAAATACTCAGGTTACGAGCACTAAGAATGAAAATTCGTCGCGTTCAGTAATTCACGTTTACTAATTTCGATGAAAATCGTTTAATGACCCCTTTTAATTGTCCTGATTGAGAAAGAAGTTATTTTTTTTATTTTTAGCCGCTCGTAACATTTTAAAATTTTCTATGTTTAATTTGAAAAATTCAAATTTAAAAGTTTAAGGAGGCGTTTAAATTACCAATTTTAAAACTATTTAAATATAAAAAATAAATGGCGCTACTTATGAGTTCAATGACAAATTATTGTCATCTTGAACTCAATTTTAATCATATTTTCTTGAATAATAGTTCAAACATTCAAAGTAAATTCACAAAAAAAAACATTCCAGTTCTCGATGAAAAATTCTTTACTGATGATCAACTTATTGCAGGATTGCTACGTAATGGTTACGTTTCCAAACTTTGCTCGGTTTAGCTTGTGCTCAGTTTAACCGGGTAAATTTTTGGAACGCACCCAAAAAATTTAAATGTATTAAATTATTTTTAATTTATAATTAAATTATAATTATTATAAATATAATTATAATTATAACAATTATTATATTTATTATTATAATTATTTAAATTTAAATTATTAAATCTAATTTAATATGGATAAATAGGTCTGATAAATAAGATATGTAAAAACATCAATGTAACAAGAACATTTTGACTTACCAGGTCTAGAAGTATGAAACCGGAATTTTTTTGCAAAAGTTACACGTCTGTTGCATGAAAATGATCAAAAATATTTTATTCAAAGTAATCTCCATTGCCATTTACACATTTCCCCACCTCTCCAGAAGGTGATGAACGCCACGCCAATAAAACTGTTCGTCATTCAAATCAAACCAATTATCCAACCATTCAAATGATAATCGACCCCCCCGCTCTTCGTTTGAACGTAAGATCCCTACCCCGATTCAATACAATCAGGTCATTCCTAGCGACCATCTCGCCGACCAAGATCCCCATCCTGTCCAGACGGGCTTCTCCCCACTCGGGCGACTTACTATTAAAGTCGCCCGCAATGAAGGAGCGTCCCCTAGCCTCTCTGAGGCATCCTCAAGGAGGAGGATCTGGGTCACAAAGATCTGGAAAGGATCGTTGGGAGAGAAGTAGCAGCTGTACACACGTACCCCGCCACCACCACCCAAACAAACCCCGCGTCAGTCTCCAGCAAAGTTCTCGATGCTTAAATCAGGGCTGCCTCGTCCACGCTGTCCTTCACGTGGCCAGGGTTATTTCTCAGCATACCCTGCTGGATAACGCTGAGAGCCCTCGCCAAGACCGACATTTTTCACTTTGCTCCCTCAGAACCTGGAGGACGTCCTTCCTTCCCTCAGCTCCTGGAGAAACACCCAAGTCCTCTTTCCCCATCGTTTTCTTTTTAATATCCATAAATAATTTTACCAGCGCATCGTGCGTACAGGAGCGAGTCGGAATAGTTGGGAACGGGTGTACCCTCGGACCGAAGTCCTACCCCAGTTCCCTGAGGCCTAACCTCCGCTCAGCCGGTCCCGGAATACACGAACAGACCGGACTCGCTCGAAGCAACACAGGCTCCGACACCTGTGTTCAATACGCACTACCTGATCAAGGCCCCGAAGGGGTTGGCTCCTGATCCTGCATGGCACACCACCTCGGCAGAGCCAGGCTCACATCAATCTTGCCTCCTCGTGGGCCGGGGAAGATACCACTCGGCGACGAAGCGCTCCCAATAGGATGCCATACGGAAATGAAAGTTTGGACTGTTCTTGGTCACAGACTGCGGAGGCTTTGCAGTGTCCCCCAGGAGATTCCATACACTAATTCGCTCTTAGCCTCATTCAAGAGAGAGCCCGTCTCTAGGTTCTCCTCTCACATTCGAAGGACACATATCACAGTCATGCGGCGCTGACATTCATTCCGTTCACTCATTCCTCACAGGCACTCTCAGTCTCATTCTCAGCGCTGCTGCCTGGGGCATACGTCTTTCTCCGTGCATGGGGACAGACGCGTTTATAGCGCCCCCCGCTTTCAACCTGGGATAGGTCCGTTTATACGGCACCCTTCACGCAATGGGAAAATGCCCGTTTATAGAGCCCCCTGCATTTGTTCACCGATTCATCGGGACACTACAACCTCCATGACTCGAGGGCCGTCTGCTAAGCCTCCCCACCCGTCCATTTTTCTCATTTATTGATTGTTTCTTTTTTCCTTTGAATTCCTTTTGAATACCTTGTTCTTTTTCTTTTAATTCTCTTATTTTTTCTCTTCTTAAGTTATTTTTTAAAATTTGCTGTTCCTTTAATTTTTTTTCTTCATTTTTTTTTCAAAAGTTCAAGCAGATTATCTACAGTGGAAACTGGTGGAATATTTCGCTCGTTTAATTTCTTCTTATTCTTTGATTTAAAAGTCGGTATTGGAAAAGCTTGTTTCATTTCCTTAGTCATTTCAAAATTTTCTTTGCCTATGAAATACATTAACATAATATTACTTTTTATTAAAGCATATTTATAATTATCATTCTTACTGTTACTGGTACTGTTCGTAGGCTTATCAAAAGTAAAATCTGATCGCTTATCAACTGCATTTTCTCCTTGGAAGATAACATTTTCATCTTCATTGCTCAGTACTTTTATTGAGTTATGATTTTTGTCGTTGTTTTGTTGTTGGATATTGGCATTAGGAACATGAATTTCCGATTTACATTTAGGCAAATCCAAAATTTCATCTATAAAAACGATTGTTATTACTGGATATATTGAAGGTGTGGAAAGTTAGGAAAATTGTGGTATAAGTATTTATCCTCAAATATACCAGAATCACGAGTATGATTTGATTCTCTAAGAAATTTGTCATCATTACTGTGTTCATGATGATTGTTACTTGCACTATTATTATTTTGATCTTCTAAATTATTATTATTATTTATAATTATCTTTTCTATACCAATATCATTGTCAGTATTATTGACTCTTGAATCTCGAATACCATTGGTAATATTATTAATAGTATTTTCAACTGTAGGGTCATAAATACCATCGACTGTATCATTAATAGTATTGTTAACTATACAATCATAAATACTATTGTCAGTAAATGTAGAATCATGTCTTGATTCATCCATCTTAAGAACCGTACTCTCTTCTGTAAAAGTAATATTATTGTTAAAAATAAACGTCCAAAATTTTTGAAAAATATAAAAACTATGAATATTTTATAAGGTGATTAAACAAACCTAATAAATTCTCATCTATAGCAAAGGGGTTCTTTGTTTTTTTTTTGGCATATTAGGAATTACTGCTGTAATAGATATTGTTCTCCGCGTACCAGATTGATCATAAAACTCAACCTCTCCTGGCGTAGAATCAAAGTCTGTGCTACTGTCATCTGGAATCTTTTCTTCGATAAAGTTATAGTTGTCACTATTATCAACAATCAATTCTTCATCGATAATGCCTGCGTCAGTACTTATATTTACATTGCTTATTCCATCATGATTGAGATTCGAGTCATTATAGCTAGCATAGACATCGATAGTATCAGTTGACTCTTGACTTACTTGTACAGCATTATTGTTATGTTTTTCTATATCTATAGATGGTAAAAAATTAAATTTTAATTACTTTACAAAAAAAATATTCACACAATTGTTGTGAAAATGCAATTAAGTATCACTAGAAAGGTTTTTCATTTTTCGCCAAGCTCCGAAAAGTTCCTAATACTTTAGATCACCAGTCCAAGAGTCTTCCAATTCATTACGTTTAAACTCGTGCAAAATACTAGGAAAAAGTATATTTATTTCAAATGAACTCAAAAATTCTTTTTGATTCTTAGCATTGTTTTCATCTTTATCATGTGGTTCAGGTAGGTTAGAAGCAGTCTATCTTTTCCTTTTTTTGTTGATCACATTATAATCCACAGCTTCAGGATTTAATGGAAACAATCCACAGGCTCGGAATCCATTCTGAATAATAGATGTTAAGTCAATACTTTTCAAAGCCAAATCTAGAACTTCCGGAAACATATACTTTTCAAAGTTTATCACATTATGATCGATCCTCCATTCTCTTATAACTTGTCTGTAAGTATTTTTCAGTGAGTGAAACACTGACACATTTAAAGGTTGTATGATGTGAGTAGCGTTAGGATACAGAGCTATAAGTTCTATTTGATTTTCTTGGCAAAACTGGACTAATGGAAGTGTTATGTGAGAAGAATGACCATCAACATAGAGCACAGCAGGGCGTTCTATTGTATTGTCTATAAGCCATTTGAAAAACACATTCGAAATGTAATAATAAAAACTCTCAGATTTCATCGAGCCTGACTCTGTATTCCCAACAGCCCAGTCTTTGGGTACTTTTTCCAGTACTTTCTTTCTAGGAGTCTTCTTCAAATTGTACAAAATCATAGGAGGAAGCATCAGACCAGATGTGCAAGCAACAAAAAGAGCTGTGAGGCAAGCTTTGGCGTTCCCAGCTACAATTTGGTATGGGGCTCGTACACCTTTTTCTGTGATCACAGTGTTATCGTTTGGTACCAGCATGAAAGCAGATTCATTTAAGTTGAATATTAGTTTTGAATCTATTTCCAATAATTCTTTCCTCGTTAAATAATTTCTTATATTGCTGAACCATTGTCTGAGGTCTTCCTCAGTCACAGATGCTCTCGTGGAAGTCAAATTTTGAGCGATCCTCTGCCTCAAATGACTGTGCCTGCGCATAAAACCATTAAACCAATGCTTACCTGGACGACTACTTTTAAACGGATTCTTTCTGCAGTTATCTATCAGAAAGTTTTGTTTATATAGTTTAACATTTTTTGTTTAAAAGTTTGCAAGTAAATACTGACCGAGAGACTGATGTAGGTACTTTCGAGGTTATATATTGTCAATGCGGGAGAAACAAATATCGTCACAATTGAATCACCAAAACTTCACGTGTGGGCCTTTCAATGTCACAGAAAAACACTATTATGACAAAATAATAATGAGTTTTGCCTTAAATTTTGTATTAATTAATGCGGACCTCGATCAATTGTGTATCTGTCCTACTTCTGATACCCGCAGGAGCTAAAGTTGGACAAAGGTGCCATCTCGTCCCGGTATTAGGTACTGGATTGAAAATTGGGAGATGAACTTGGACATAAAAATTTGAAGTTAATCATTGTTATAAAAAAAAAAGTTTGTTCATTTGATCAATAATTATAGTATCAATTATTAGAAACATTTATTTCATATTGCTCACATTAAATTTATATCAACTTTGTACAAAAAACTGACATTGAACTTTTCATTACAATGCAAGCAACATGGCGGAATATTTCGCGATTCTTGCAACATAAAGTTTTTTAGAGTTTTCAAAATATAAATATGTTAAAAATGACAAAATAGTTGCGGCTCGATGAAATTCACATCCCTAAAATGTTAATTCGTTCGCCATTTCATTATTATTTTACCAATTTATTATAAATAACCGACGGTTTTTGTAGCTGTCCCACTATAGGCCCAGATTTTTGGTTTGTAAATATTTCTAAACTTTGTATCATGTTAAACGCCAGGGTAGAACCCCGGAAAAAATTCTAAAAATATCTCGATTACTTAGTGAAATACTATGAAGAGTTGCCTTAAAAATGAGATCAAAATCTTTAAAAAATGTTAATTATTTTCAGGGTTATTAATATTTTCCAAAAAAAAATAGAAATTTGACGTTTTCTGCATTATATTTTTATAAAATCAATATTTTACCTGCAACTTCGGATCAGTCGATGGAAACTTTTCTTGAACTTTATAATATTATCGGGATCAAATTCCAAATTGTTATTATAAAAATCAACTCATTTACAATATCCAAAATAAGTGAACCTATAATTTGCGACGATAGTGTACACTGCCTGTGTTTTTAAATTCTAAATTTAAGAAATACTTAAATTTTGTTATCTTTTTGACAACTTTATAACTTTTATAGTGCACTCTTTATCGATATTGCTTGTGCATTTTTTGCTTTTACCATTTATAATGGTTTGGCGTGAACTATAAAAATTAATGTTCTTGCAAAATTAACAAAGATTTTACCCGGTATGTATCATACAGGGAAACAAGATAGGCAAGTATCACGTTTATTTTTTGAAAGGTAATAGAATGCTTCAGGTATCTCAAATCTCAAATGTCGGTTTGAACCTTCTTTTTTGAAGATATATTGCGACAAACTACATGACAATAGATAGAAATAGTGTAACAGATTTATTACCCTAGCACGCGCCGATCTTGGTACCCCGCCTGAATATGAGTAACAGTAGACAATTCCTCTGACCAAATACGCTTACAGCTTAGTTAAGTTTAAATACTATTTAAATTGCTGTTTTTTAAAAAAAACTGTAATTGGATTGGAGAATAACTGTTGTGGATGATTAATATTTTCATGCTTTATCATCTTAGCTACGAAGGCATAAATATTACGAAACTTAACTAAATTTTTCATTCTTTAAAGGATCATTCATATTTAGATGCTCAAAACCAAGGCTATTTTTGTAAAATTTTTTAAGAGTTTATTATTATAGATATTGATATAAACTTTGTTGGGCTCAATAAATACACTTTCGAAATACATTTAAAAAATTTTGTTATTCATTTCAAACACTTTTTATACTTAAAAAATGACAGGCAAACGTAACTTTTCGAAAAGTAGGTATGTCGCTGGCGGCGTTGATATCTTAATAACGACTCATCTGAAACAAAAAAATTAACAATATTTAGATTCAGAATGATTGCAACTCTCGTGCATTCTATAGCTATTAATATTTATTGATATATAACAAAATGTCGGAAATTTAAAAAAAACGAGGCATTTTTTCACTGTTTTTGGCGGAAAAAAAAGTAAAAATTTGAATTTCAACATGATTATATATTGCACAGAAGATATTCGTGTGTAAAATACGTGGTTAAAATTTCATAAGGATCGGTTCAGTGATTCTGGAGGAATCACCGCCGTCGAGCGAAAAAACGCGTTTAAAATTTTTTTTAATGAACAATTTTGAAAAAGTCTTAGCTTAAGTTAATCAGCGATACCTACACTATAAAAAATGCCTTCTGCCTCTTCGAAATTTCCATTTTCTTTCACTCTAGCCATCTTCCGCTTTTTTCTGAGCTCTTTGGAACATTCAGAACAGCGGTGGTTAGCTAAGCGCACACGCCCGCCATCGCGACTACTGGCGAAATCGACGATGGTTGGGCCGAGTTTGATGCCCATGACATCCATTATCTTCAACACTGGATGAAATCCTTCATTGAAATTGTAGGCTGCTATTTTGCACTCGATTTCAACTATTTTTTTGCCATTAAATATGTGTTTAGATGCCATACTCCAAATGCATTTGTTGAAACTTTCGTTATTATTTTATGTATGCCCACCTAAATACCTTTCGAGCAACTCCGTTTTAGACAAATCTTCATAGATTGGCTTCAAAACTTCTTGGATATCTTGAGCAAGAGTAGGAGGATGTTTATAAATTTAAAGAGTCTTAGCTGCCTCAGCTTTGCGACATTTGCACCAGTTGACCGAACAATATGAATGCTGTGGATTGGCATCAGTCGAAATTTTGTGACAGTATCCTGCCTAAATTTCATTTTGTATATTTTTAATCGAATCTTTATTCCTTTGAATAGCTAATCCGCAATTATCCGTCAATTCTTTCTTCCACTTTATAGTCAGCTGTTGAGTTTTAACTACAGGAACTTTTTTACGACAGCTGTTTTTTTGTTGCAGTTTTTTTCGCTGGGTTTTTTTTTCTTTTCAGTTTGCTTCAGGGTTTTTTTCTTTTGAATAAAAGTTTTTCTTGCCTCACTAGCATGCTTCAAAACTCGTTTTGCAACCTGTTAGACGCACTCTAACTTTTTTACAATAAAATCCTTACCATATACGGGAAGACATTGAGCAGTATTTTGAATATATGATGTGACATATTTTACAACATGTCTGCTTTTATATTGACCCATAATTCATAGAATTTTTATTTATTATTTTATTTTGGCATAGGGCCAGACTTTTTATTTTCACATTACCATTGTTATCAATGGCAGATATAATAAAACGTAAAAAGTAAGGCAAACGTTTCGGCCACATATGGGGGCCCTCTTAAGTGCCATAAATTATAAAATCAGTTATAATTTTATTAAAATATCACAATATAGAATATTATTAAAATGAGGAAAGGCATAAAAATCAAAACTTATCTCATAGCTTGCAAATCAAAATGAAGCAGTCTGGTATGCACAACACGTATTGAAAACATATGAAAAATTCACTGTATATAAACAACACGATAAAATAAAAAGAGTCTGACCCTATGCCGAAATAAAATAATAAATAAAAATTCTAGTATTTTGAATGTTTTAGAATCTTTGTCGCCAATGTAAAACCCATACTTCAAAGTAAATCTTTCTAACGATCGAAGAAACATCTCAACAACAACACTCTTCTTGATGCTTCGCATACCAGGGCAGATAGTCTACTGCGTTTTCTTTTCGTTTCCACAACTCGCATGCCTTGCAGTAACTTTTTCGATCAAGAGCCATCACCAAAAACAGTTGAAATATCCTCTGGTTATCCTTTCTTCTCATTTTCGAGTTTTTCTTCGGCAACAGCTTTGCGCGACACTAAATTGAAAACAGCATCGACAGCAACGATGATTGTATCAAGATTTCATAATGAGCAGAGACACTTAGTCCTTTACCTATTGTAGATCCATGAGGCTACAAAATATTTCTTTGCCATGAATACCAACTCCTTGTAAACGCATCACAATCACTAGGCGACGATTCACTTCATAACCACTTCCAATTATCGGACACAAGTAACACTTTAAATATTTTGACATCATTAAAAAGACAAGAAAAAAACTTATAATACTGTAACCAGACGTTTGGTCGATGTGCACATTGAAAGTCGCATCTTTCGATTTTACCAATTTTTCAGCCGACTTACTTGTAAAGTCACTTCCACGCTCACCGGTAAATCGGTTGCCCTGAAATTTTCGTTTTTTACCCTGTCTACCTGAACGGTTTTGACTGGTTTTCTTCGATTTTCTCTCCATAGTGAAAAATCACGCACGCACGTATGTTGCTCGTTCAAAATCGGAGCCAAAACTGCTGATACTGTATCTATAGTCAAACGTTTCAAGGTCTCTCCCCTTCAGAACTTAGCTGCAATGGTTCAATTATGAGGAAAAAAGCATAAATACTGCTGGCAATAAGCAGGATTCAAGAGCAAGTAGCTGTTTGAATAAATAAAAGCAGGGAGAGCGGAGTAGTCAAAAGGCGGGTCGGGCGAGCGCGCTCAGGTAGTAAAGGTAGCAACGTAAAGGTCACAGAATAACATAGTTAGACTGCTCCGATCGTTCTAAAATTTTTACACAATACTTTTAGATGCATATAGTCTCGACAAATGCAAGAAAAAAATCGAAGTTTTGAAAGTTATATACCTGAATGATCCCTTAAGGAACTTTTCGTTAGAGGCTCGAACTGAGCGAACTCCATAGGTCCTCATCTAGAAAAAAACTGTTCAAATAACTTACCAAAACATGCGACTTTGTTTGCTAATGATTTTTATTCATCCAGAGTGGTTTATTTTTTCTTGAAGAAAACTTTTGTCCTGTATCTAGTTAAGACATTCAAAATCGCTTGAGGAGTGGTGGTTTATACATGTGGATGATCTTAACTAGTGTTAGCGTATAATTGGATGGTGGGTGGGTTGGAGGCTATCTCAATAACTTACACAGAAGTTTGTCAGAAAATATACTCATGAATTGTTACAAATATAGTTGAAGTAAAGAAATTAGTGCCACCCATGCCTTACTAAATTCGCGCTTACGTACACAACACTCATACTCCAGTACTTCAGCTATTAAACCTAATCGTGTTTGCTAATACTAGGTACAGGAAAATAGTCTTCTTCATGAAGAAAAAAAAACACTTATGATGGCATAGAAAAATTGTCATCCAGCGACGATATGTGTCTTGGTTAGTTTTTGAATTGTTGTCTGCTAGACGAGAATCTATAGAATTCTACAACTACGATAGGAAGCTCATTTTATGTGTATTTGTCTATATACTACATCATTTTGATTTATATAATTTTTTATAGTTTTAAGGAATTTTATATAAATTTTTTCAATTTTGTTACTGTAAAGGACTCTTATATGTGACAGAAACGTTTGCCTTTTATAACTTTTTATATCCATTGAAAAGAAAACTTTTCTGATAAATAACAGTACTGACCTAATTACCAAGAAGAGAAAATGTTCGACTTAATTATTTAGAGTCAATGAAACACTTAATATCGTTATCAAACATGTTAGAATATAAGTTCTAATGTCAAAAAATATTTCAAATGATTACTAAAGGGTAAAAAAATTACTCTAAATTTTGCTGTTCAGAGGCAATTTAAGTCATGAAGCGTAATTTCTCTGCTAAAAAATACATAAAATTGAATTTGTGCTTTCCTGTGGCAGCTCTGGGTGAAACTCGCCGACACTACGTAACCTGGTTCAGCCGCACCGAGCGTTTGCGGATAGGTGCTCTCTTGGCCAAATCTCCGTGTGAACTGGCCTCCAGCGTCAGGTGCTCCTGACAAGACTCCGCCTTGGCGTAAAGCTAGGGCGTTCAAACCCACGGGTTTCATACAAACGACCGACTTACTGACCCACTGCAACCCTCGGTGTACGAATATTGGCTTCGCCGAAGTTCCTAGGACCGGGCCCTGTCAGATACCGCTGATCGCGTCCGGCCTGGGGAAACACACACACGCGCACACACTCCTTCACTCATACTGACACCGAAAAACAGACACTTTTGTATATACAAAAATATGCGCTAGTTATATTGAGACATAGCGCATATGATAGTATTTTTTCCAAATTTTTCTACTGAGGGGGCAAACATGCCAAAATTGTTTAAACAATTAAATTGCTTATACATGTAGTTAATTACCAAAATAAACATTATGAAAATATTTATCTAAAAACCTAATGCAATAAGCTAAAATATGAAACAGACCCGAAATCGATTTGATTATTTCAACCGGAGATAATGAATTTTAAGCACAAGAGAATTTAACATTTTGTCAAATTTTATCAAAAGTTTAAGTTAATATATCTCTCAAAAAAAATTTCTTTTTCGAAAATCCTGATATACGTGTTGGTTAATTTATTAAAAAGAAGCTATGAAAGAAATTTTATGCAAATCTAATTTCTGAACTCAAAATGGGTGTACGATTTGCAAAAGAATGCCCCACATATATATTTGGCGTGGAAGATTCAAGCCTTTATTTGAGCATACTTTGTAATGATAAAAAACATGTTTTTCGGATTTTTATCTTTTTATGAATTTTTCATACGTTTAAGAGCAAGAGCATGAAAGTAGATAAAAATTATGAGGAATTATTATTATTGCTATGGCTGAAACCCAAAGGGACCCCTGATGCTCGGTTAATTCCGTTGCATCACCATTAGAAACCTTAGGCGCGACCCCACAGCCTGTGCCAGAGGGTAAGGACCTGGGCCACGCTTTTAATTTGAATCGTTGCCTCGTCTATGAAGATGTACCCAATGAGTGTCTGGACAGCAATGCCTGAAAATCTGGCTCTAATCGCGGGGAAATAGTATAGTATGTAAGTAGTCCAAGCAACAGGGAATTTGTTAGGGCATTATTTATTTCAGAAAACGGACTGCGCCATCAGAAGAAAGGTTGGTCATAGAGTAATTGTGTCATGTTTAGGAAAACGAAATATGATTTATAAATATTTCATTAACATTTAAAACCAAAAAATCGCACTTTTTTAGTTTTTTGTTTATAACATCAAAGGTAATTATCCAATCTTAATAACATCAATTGGAAAGTTGTAGACAATTGAATTGCGAACAAAATGAGCCTTCGTTTGATCTGATTGGATAATTAGAAGCGGAGAAAATTCGGAAAAACCGGGAAATTTAGCTTTTGTTAAACAAATTAATATCTCAGTTAATTTTTAACTTTTTAGATTAAGGTTTGGTGGGAAAGTATCAGACTTTATGCTCTTCAAATGTATAAAAAATCGGACACTTTAAGATAATACGTTTCCGCACTATTGACACTTTAATTTATTTAATGTAAAATGTCTGCTTGCCGATTTTTATTTTGAAAACGGCTTTTAAAAATATAAATCAAGCACAACAGAACGTCAATCTTAGTTTTCCGCTAAAATCTTGCAAAGTTCATTAAAAAATGGCCCAAACATGACTCCAAACTCCTGAACGCAGCAAAATAGCTCAGTGCGCCTACTCGCTTTCTGCCCCCACCACTTTCACTTTGCTCCGTTCAGAAGTTTGAAGTCATGTTAGGGCCTTTTTTTATCGAACTTTGCAATATTTTATCGAAAAACCAAGATTGACATTCTGTTGTGCTTGATTTATATTTTTAAAAGCCGTTTTCAAAATAAAAATCGGACCAACTCTGCGGCAAGCAGACATTTTACCGAAACATATTATCTTAAAGTGTCCGCTTTTTTATACATTTGAAGAGCATAAAGTCTGATACTTTCCCACCAAACCTTAATCTAAAAAGTTAAAAATTAACTGAGATATTAATTTGTTTAACAAAAGCTAAATTTCCCGGTTTTTCCGAATTTTCTCCGCTTCTAATTATCCAATCAGATCAAACGAAGGCTCATTTTGTTCGCAATTCAATTGTCTACAACTTTCCAATTGATGTTATTAAGATTGGATAATTACCTTTGATGTTATAAACAAAAAACTAAAAAAGTGCGATTTTTTGGTTTTAAATGTTAATGAAATATTTATAAATCATATTTCGTTTTCCTAAACATGACACAATTACTCTATGACCAACCTTTCTTCTGATGGCGCAGTCCGTTTTCTGAAATAAATAATGTCCTAACAAATTCCCTGTTGCTTGGACTACTTACATACTATACTATTTCCCCGCGATTAGAGCCAGATTTTCAGGCATTGCTGTCCAGACACTCATTGGGTACATCTTCATAGACGAGGCAACGATTCAAATTAAAAGCGTGGCCCAGGTCCTTACCCTCTGGCACAGGCTGTGGGGTCGCGCCTAAGGTTTCTAATGGTGATTCTTGGACTAAAGTAGGAGTTTCGCAGCCCTCCCCACATAATCGGTAAAGCGGACTTTCTGCAAGTCCTATCTTGTGCCTGTGATACGAGAGGTTACCATATCCGATAAACGCTCCTGCTAGGGTTTCCGCCTTGATTCTACTTTATAACGTGGTGTATCCGCTGAAACGTCAAATGAAAATAAACTTTATCGAGGCAGAATGAAAGCTGCGCACCGTATGTGTCGCGCAGTTTTATTTCTTCAGCTGGAAAAGCTGGCGCACACGCAGAAGCTGAGGTTTGCACGGGCGAATCGTCTTGTTAGAACGATGGCGCCGGACGACCAATAAGCTGAAGCATCCCTGAATCGACCTGCCCCATTGGCTTAAAACATCGAATCGCGGATGTGAATTGTGGAGATTTTATTATTATGAATCAGAGCAACATGAAAATGACGACGATTACATCCCAGGTAGAGGCAAGGATAAAGTTTTTCCAGTTACGTTGCAGGAGGAACTGAATGACTTGATAAGAGGTCTAGGGCCACCAAAAGATGTTAAAGTTGATTATTTCTGAAACACAGAAGAAAATATTGGGTTGTCAACAAAGTCATTTCGTTTTTTTAAGTGATTTTCATAGCAAGTTTACTAATACAAATAACAAACATTAAACAATTATGTGTTGACCATTTTGTTCGATGACCTTTTGCCATTTTTCAGTCAGTTTCATAATTCCACTTTTGTAGAAAGCTTGGTTCTTAGAGGCAAAAAACTGAATGAACTTAACAGCCTCATTTGAATCAAATGTTTTTCTATTCAAATGGTTTGGAGTGAACGGAATAAATGATAATCGGATGGTGCAAGGTCAGGACTATACGGTGGAAGAGGCATCACTTCCCAGCCTAACTCCAATAATTTTTTGCGAGTGACCAATGATGTGTGTGGTCTGGCGTTATCTTGATGGAAGATTACGTCTTTACGAGTTTCCAGTTCTGGCCGCTTTTCCTTGATTTCTTTGTCCAATTTTAGGTTTAATATTAGGGCAACAATCAGGTCTTGCAAAAAATCCATGTTTTTGAGTTTGTGGGATAGTAGGGATAGAAGGAATCACTATATACTCACAAAGAATAGCCAACAAGAATTTCATTCAAGCCAGGTTTGCAAAATATTAAGCAAACTCCGTTAGTCCATCCGGACAGAGTACTTCTACCTCCTCTCCATATTAAATTGGGTCTCATGAAGAAACTTGTTAGGGCTTTTAGCAAAGAAAGCAAATGTTTCGAATATTTACCCACATTATTTACCCATAAATCCGCAAAATGTTGAACGATCAGAATTTTAAAAATCTCGTGAAGAACTTTCGCAGTAACCATAAAAGTAAAAAATTCAAGAAAATAGTAGCTGATCTGGTGAAAAACGTTGGAAAGCTTGAGGACAGAAACCCCCTGCATAGGTCCTTCGAGAAAAAAAGAACAAGATATCACAGGGTAAAATAAAATAAATTTTTTTCTCACGTGTCAGGGACAGTTTTCGGTGTTTAGATTCATTTTTTTCAAGGTTATGAATAGAATGCGACCTCGCCGAGTTAAATGACCTTCAAATTTGGACTCACCGACCGTGAAAACATATAATCGCTTTACTTTCTGCGTGTTTTCGTGAATGTTCCAACTTTCATCATTTTCTTGACCGAGTCAAACCAACCCCGGATTCGGATTCAGCAACCCCAAAAACGTATAAAAATGTTTATCTCGTCTGGCGGACAAGGCTCTTTTTTTCGTGTACCTGTGTTATCAGGCCTGCAAATTCGCAGTCTCGGGTGCCTCGCCCATCAGATGATGCTCTCAGTGGCTCACACGTGAACCCCTCTGGTATGCAATGGTAATATAGCGATCCTCCGTGCCGACCCCTTTTAAGCTGATTAAATAAAAGAAAAAGGAAAACGGAAAAAGGAACGGATGGAGAACTGCATCAAACCAGTTCCAGGACTGCTGACTGTTATAACAACAACAATATGTAGTTAAAGATAGTTATAGACGAAAATTCAGAACCTCTATGGGTTCTCCAATTTTTTCAGTAGCAGCTAAACAAGTTGTGCAAAATTTGAATGAAGGAATTATTATTAAAAAGAAGTAAAAAATTCTTTTGTATTATCGCTATGTAGACTATACCATCCTTTGCATAAAGAAAGACAAAATTAAGAGTAGACTCAACAAAATCAATAAGCTAAACAAATTTTTAAAATTCACATTAGAAAAATCTATCAACAGAAAATTAACTTTTTGCAAAACATGCACCAAAGAAGTACTTTGAGTCCCTGTAGAGCGGTAGTAAAGACGTCCAATTACGACCGGTGTTTTCATATTTTATCTTTTCTCGTTCCTCAGGTCCTACTTTTGTTCCTTACGTCCGCTGAACATCTGTGACAATATGAGTAACATTTTTCCAATGTGCGTCGTTGGCATGCAGCCTACGTTTTCGACATAGCTAGTATTCATGTACGCAATTTTAAATTTCCCTCCGAGTAAATACATGTAATAACATGTTCGTAGTCCACCAAGACGTAAATGGACACCCTTAATACCGCTCTACAGATACTCGATACACTTCTTCAGGACGTTTCTTGCAAAAAATATCATGTGCTACGAAGCAAAAAAATTAAAATACCTAAACTATTCTCAATACAAAATAAATTACAACAAATTCTATTACAATCAAAAACTCCAAAATTTTGAAAACGAACATAAATAAATGTTACATTGGCTAAACCAAGAAACTACTGAAGCAAAGAATTTCAGAACATAAAAATTCTGTTAAGGATCTAAAAGTAAACACCGCACTTGTTAAACACGCCACAGATCATAAACAGAGATTTGATTTTAATTACCAAAATGTAAAACTACCAAAAAAGAAATATTCTATAAATGCGGTACATTATTCAAAATAAGAATTTAATGATGCCATTGAAACTTTTAAACAAAGGACCCCACACAAAATTGATATAAATTGGCTACCAGTCGACTTAAATCAATTTTTTTAAAATTATAGTTCTCGCCTCGATCAAAAGTGTCAATCGGCACAAATTGAATCAACAGTTTTCGAGTTACAGAGGGTTAAACATCGAACCATTTTAACAAACATAGGACTCTTAAGAACTGAAGATCAGAGAAAAAAATGTTCGCTATGAAAGATATTGCACTCTGAAGGGGAAAATGAAAAGGAAATCATCACTTTAACACGCAGGTAATTTTTCAAGATCATTCAACATGAACTTGTCATTTATTTTTAACATTCAACCAATAAAGACAAGGTATGGGCAGGATTTTGCTAGCCAAAAAGTGCAGTACATGTACAGTTTGCAGGTACATTGTCTTGGTAGAGATTGTAATCTTTATTTTTACATAAATTCAGTCGTTTTCTTTTAACTTTTTTGCGAAGCTTTGTCAGCCCTTTATTTCAAATAATATTGTTGATTAATTATTTGACCTTCAGGTATTCACTATGTGAATTTTCTGTATTCAGTGAATATGAATATTTTTTCAATATGGGATGTGCATACCGGACTGCTTCATTTTTATTTGCAAGATATGAGATAAGTTTTTGATTTTTATACCATTCCTTATTTTAGTAATCTATATTTTAATCTTCAAATGAAATTTTGAATTAACCTTTTAATTTATGGCACTGAATTTTTCTGGTCAATATAATAGCAGACATGTTTTCAAACATGTCACATTACACTTAAATAAAAATGTTTATAAAAAAAAATAAACGAACAAAAATACAAAAATTATGAAAAATGTAAATTTTGAACAAATAAAAGTTGCACTAAGTTGTGCTAGACGAGCATAATAAATATAAATATTAAGATCTATTTACCTATATATTATAGTTTTTAGATCTAATATTTATCCAGATTAATTTTTTGTGAGGAACTCTTGTTTTTATATTCCCATAAGTCTTTTTAATTTGAATTACGTTATTCATTTTACGTAGAACATTAACACGAAGCGTCAATAAACATTAGATACGTTGAATGACATTTTGGAAAAACAGATTTTCATTAACAAGCTGTAATTAAAGGTTGACAAAATAAATTTTGCGCAGAAGTTTGCGTGGTAAAATTTAAAATTAATTTAATATATTAGGTGCGCAACTAAGTTCCCGCTGTTTGTCAATAGATGGCTCCAGCTGTAAGTACTGGTAGATTTTGACATATCTAAAATGTCATGAACCAAGCTTAGACATATGGTAAACAAACCGTTTTGACACATTAGTGATTTTGTTTTGGCGACATATACTTTTGGTTGTGTGGAAATGTCTGATTTTGTGCCAAATAATCGTCATTTGCGGGAAGTGTTGATTTTCTCCTTTCATTCGAAGAAAACGGCGACTGAAGCGCATTGAGAGCTCCAAAAAGTTTACAAAGATGTTGCTCTAACTGAAACAACGTGCCGTGATTGATTCCGTCGGTTCAAAGACGCTGATTTCGAAGTTGACGACCGCCCGCCTGAAGGGAGGCCAAAAACCTCCGAAGACGCTGATGTTATTTATTATGAACTGTTGAAACTGAACGAAACCATCACTGGGGAAATCTTGAATTTTTTTTAAACTCCTCACGTACTGTATTATTTTCAGAAGGTCGAAACAATATTTGTTGAGCACCACTAGACGTGGAATTTCATAAGCTTTCCAACTGTTTTTGAAAAAATGCCCTATGTCTTTTTTTCACCCAGATATCGTGATTCAAAGTCATCAGTGATTTTTAGTAGCGCTCACAAGCACCGTGCGCACAATTTCCGACGGTAATGTACCTCTGCCTTGCTCTTCCCATGGACTGGGTCCGCTTACTTTTCCCTCTCGCTGTATTTCCAGTGGGTCCATTCATCGAAGAAAATCTAAAATACAATAATCTTAAATGCTAATTAAATTATAATCTAATTATATACTAGTTGACACCTAAAATCTATAAAAATAAATGTACATAGCTAAGTATCTTAAAAAGGTGATGCTATATTATTAAAGACATTTTCTAAGGTCTCATCAATGGCGTATTGGGAAAAGTATGCAAATTTAAATATTAATAATTTAATAGCCTTACATATGACTAGCATGTTCAAAAAATTTTCTAAATTCATAATAATTGACTTATTTTGAAAAAGGTGCGTTTGAGAGAAAATTTTAGAACGTAGCATTTATTGTGCTCGCCTAGCATAATTCAGGACAACTTTTATTTTTTAGAAATTCACATTTTTGAAAATTACATTTTAAAATAAATTTTAAAATTGATGAATGGTGTTTTGGGGTGGGAGTGCTGGTGGTCTACGAGTTATTACTCGCGGTTCGAATTGTCGAAAAGTCGAGTGGACTTATGAGACGCTGTTCCCCGTGATGATGTAGCGGCTTCTATCGGGGAACAGCGAGTCGGGATGTCGAGGGAGTCCTCATTGGCGAGCGGCGTCAGGATATCCTGAGGGCCCACCCCCTTTCCTGGTGTTGGAGGAAGACGGTCCAGGGGCGGAGTGACAATGTCCGTCTCCTCGAATCTGGCTTCATATTCGAGACGTCTCCACTTTTCCCTAAGTCCTCCAAAAATGGTCGTGGAAGACTGAGAGACGGTGTGACGGACTCGTTAGGAAAACGTCTCTTAAGATCCGGCCTTAAACTTTTAAGGTTTCGGTTCGGGGAGGCAACGTCTCTCTGCGGACGCCTCTGCTCAAGTCGCAATAGAGCTCGTGAGTCGTCTCGGCTGCTCCAGTGGAAGGTTTTTAAATTTAAAGGCCTTTGATCCTGCGCTGGGGCAAGGTCCGCTAACATCTTATAAACTTGTGGCTTAATTCCAAATCAATTTGGTATACAAGGGTTTTCGGTCATATTCCTTTGAATTTTGAAGTCAGGAATACGAGATTGAAGATTACGAGTTCAACACGTCGTCGCCAAAATGGTTCAAACATGCAAATGTTTTTCAAAATACATAAAGATCATAGTACGAATGGTCTTCATGGTGCTCTTCTCGATTAACCTAACAGTAGGGCGGAAATTATATTCTAGAACTAATAGATGATATAGATCTCCCCACACACTACTTGAGAGTGTCCCGCAGGGTTATGTCTTGAGTTCTATTCTGTACACTGTATACATCAGCAACGTCCTCAAGATATTACAACCAGATTGGAGAATCCAGAAATATGCAAATGACATAGGGGGCAAAATTCGTCAAATGTACCCGCCTAAAAACTTTTTGTCTCTGATTTCCTTGAAAGTCCGCGAAATTATTGTCCCAGTGAACCTCTTTTAATTCCCCTAAGAGAACGTCTCTAGTACGACGGGTTGTCAGTATACAGGGGCTCGAATTTTCAACCTTTTACCGCGCACGCTGATACTCAATTAACCATAACTTCTACAAAAGTTATCCAAATTAATTTTTTATGGAGGTCATAGAAACGTTTTTTCATTAGCTTTACGCTGAAGGCAATGGTTTTAGATTAAAAAAATGATTTGAACTTCATTTTTTAATTTTAAACATATTTTTGAGTTTTTCTCCAAGTGCGGCCGTTAATTTTCTTTCCAAAATTATGTTTAAAAAAAGCTTGACTTTTTTCCTTTAAAACGAGTTATGGTTAATTGAGTATCAGCGTGCGCGGTAAAAGGTTGAAAATTCGAGCCCTTGTATACTGACAATCCGTTGTACTAGAGACGTTCTCTTAGGGGAATTAAAAGAGGTTCACTAGGACAGTAATTTCGCGGACTTTCAAGAAAAATGGAGACAAAACGTTTTTAGGCGGGTACACTTGACGAATATTACCCCATAGTTCTGTACTATATGTACTGTATGTCTGTATGTCCCATAGTACTGACCTTTCAAAATTCTATAAAAAGCGAAAAGTCCAATTTTAGTTCAGTGAAATCAACACCACGATGTAACATCTACGAGATCTCAGTCCAGCTCTAACAGATTTTTACCAGCGAGTTTAGCGATAGTAGAAAGAGAGGATCCTTCCGATCCTGACATAAAAAGAGGAAATATTTAATAAGAGGAATGTTACGTTTCTGACGTAACATACCATCTCTGGTTGGTGCATCGGCCGCGAAACCAAAGTTATAGTAAATAGAAAATTTAATAATTACCAGGAACTAAAAGTCAATAAATTACAATTACAATTCATCTGATTTCATACATATTTTATCAAAATAAATTTGATAAAATCACAAAGGGATCTGACCTTGAGACTAGCCTAAGTGATCAAATGACTTATTTTATTTATTTATTATTTAATATCTAAAAAACCAGGCCATGTTGCTGAAAATTGTTATAATTTAACTAAAGTACAAGAAGCAGTTTCTAATAAACAAAATTCTAATTTTGGTATACAAAATCAACAGCGTAGTAATAATTACAAAAAAAAAAAAATATTAACATTAATTTTGCCAGAAATAATTATCGGAATAACAATTTTTGAAGAAACAGAAACAATAATTACAACAATAACTTTGTAAAAAACAATAATCCGACTTACAAACTTCCAAGAAACAGGAACAACATTTACAATTGTTAATTAAATGTATAAAAATTTGAATAATACAGATTAAAAGGAAAATAGGTGAATCTAGTTTTAAAGCGGCCGTAACACGAGCACCTTGAAAAGAGCACTGATGTGGCTTATCGCTGCTCGGGAATGAATCACGACAATTTTCAAAAGCTGGTTGAGAGAATAAAATTCGGATTTAAATGTTAAACTCATGTTGTTTGTATATATATATATATATATATATATATATATATATATATATATATATATATATATATATATTCATACCTGAAAATGAATTCGAAACTAAGGTTATCATTGTAGTTTGCAAATTAAAACTACATTCTAGAGATATACTTGAATTATAAGAAATCAATATTCTAACAGGGAAACGAAGTTGAAAAAGGAGAAGAAGAAAGACTCAAGAGTGAATAGACTTATACGCTGTCGAACACACCTTTCCGCCCGTAGAAATTCGTGCATTATACGAACTCTGACCGCTGTAACTCACGCGTAACATGGATCAGGTATCTCGTTCGCTCGCACGAGGTAGTAAATTCCTTTGCAATCCTTATCTCCTAGCTGAATAATATAAGTAGAAATTATATTTCTATTTTAAGGAATTAACCTCATTGACAGTGAATATCGTCATCAAAACGTTACACTGCAATAAACACGCGAATGTCCTCAAAGTTGCCGCAACCGTCTAAACTCCAATCTATGGACCTTTTAATCAGAAAAGTTTTCTAATTTTAATCGTTTCCAAATGACCTAAAATATCCAAGCTCATTAAAGCTGTCTTACCAAATTGCCCAATTGCGAGCTGACGAGCCATGGAAAGTTGAATCAACAAATGCATTCGGAAGAAGAAACTCACAGATACAAGTTTATTCTTCTTAAAATCACCTCGCGGTAATTATGACGCCCGTCTGTGGTTCAGAACACGCGGTTTACAGTAAATCCTGTTCTTGACAGTCTTTTATTTTGATAGAGTCAATTCCAGTTTTAAAAATTAATCGGACAACGAAACATAATATCCTAATAATTGTAATCGGTCTGCTAAGACACGTGAAAACACTGTAGCGTACGGACGTTAAAATTATCGAATTTTCTGAAAATCAAAATCCTCGTTGAAGGGGATTTTAAAAAAGAACGTAGTATTTTGGCTTTGTGCACCCGGAAAACGGCTTAGGAGAGCGCGAGAGATCGTGGAAAACTACACCTTCTCGAATTTCAAAATGAGAAGGAGTAATTTTCATTAAAATATCCCGATCAGGATTGAATAAAAATCTGGCAAAGAGAAGTGCTTCGTTTAAAGGCACGTTGACTTCTATTGTTCAAAGCAATTTGTCATATTTTTCTTCAATTTACTGATTGTTTTATAATACGAAAGAGTGTGTTCGTTTGTGTAAAATTGTGCGCGACCAGACAGGAGTTGCTATTAAGCAGCGAAACAAATTTACATCCGCTCTACTAGGACATCGAAACCAGGAACTCCTTCTTTTTCATCAACTTCGTTGCCCTGCGAGTGGTAGAAATTAAAACAGAAACCGTCGGCAATGTACTTTAGTATCGTTCCATTTATTTGTTTTTAATTATTATTATTTGTATAATCATTATAAACTGTTGCTCAGTCAATATTAAATAAATAAGTTTTCTTCTAAAATCAAAATTGCTAGTGTCTCGAATGTTTTCAAATTATTGAATATGATGAAATAACATTTTTAAAAGCTGGCATCACTGTGTTAACTTTGTCAAGCAGACAATAGAGAAAATAATGATCCCAACATAATAAACAAATATTTAGTACTCAGGAACTAAATATTTCGCAGTTTAAAGCTTCAAAGACCTATTATATTCTAGGATTTGGATTAATGCTTCTTTTTCATCACTCTTATCATTATAAATTAAATTAAATTAAATTCATCATCGCTTCTACTAATTTAGTCACTCTTTCCATAAAAGTCCTCGTTCCTGTGGAATCTTTTAAATCGTTACAATAGTTACTGTAGAATTCCATGCCCTTACCATAATTAACAATACCCACAGAAACGATAAGTTATATGCAACTATTGTAAAAAACCAGAAAATTTTATAACAAATTGTAATATTAGATTAAATAAACAACAATCTCAACATTCGGAAAACTCAAACGCTCTCCCCAGTACGAATGCACTGAGGAAAGCATAAAGCAAGAACCAGAAGCATCCACTTCCAACGATAATCCTCCCATAAGTATAAGTGTTTCCAAACCAAGAACAATTCCATTGATAATGGTATGCGCAAAAGGCCTTAAAAGCCCTGCTCGCATGATGATAGATACCAGTGCTGGTCGAAATTTAATTTTAAAAAATTCCATGAATCCTAAATTAACAATAGATGAAAAAATAGTGTCAAAACTTACAGGAATAAATAACTTACCACTTTATACAATAGAAGAAGTATAAATAAACATTCTGGGATATCCAACAATACTGAATATAATTCCTAATGAAGTTCCAAGCGATGAAGATGGACTTCTAGATTCAGGATTTTTTCGAGAAAATAAAGTAAATATAAATTACGTAATTGTAAAATATTGCGAGGGTAAAGCTTATATTAAATATGCAAATACAAATGAGATACCAGTAACAATATTAATACCGACTACTGTCTTAGAAGATTTTGAAGAAACAAATTTTGAAGAAATAACAAGACAATCAAGAAATTTTAAATACATAACTGATGACGATTCAACTAACAAAATTCTGAATAGCTTCTTGAAAACCGACAATTTTTTTGACAATCTATGCAAATTTTTTAAAATAACAGGTCAAGAAAGAATAGAATATATCAAAAAACTTCTTCAATTAGATCATTTGAATTTGATCATTTGTGATCGGCTGTGAGCAAACGTGGCACCTATGTTGCAGATAGCTTCCTCATGCCCGAACATTCATGTAAAATGTGCCATACGCGTCCCACTGAAATGTTTACAGTCTCACTAATCTTACGCACTTTCAATCGACGATCTTTGAGTACGTTGTTGTGGATTTTATAGATCATTTCTTCAGAAGTCACCTCTTTTGGACCGCCTGGACGCTCAGCATCACTTGCGCTAATACGGTCGCAACGAAATTCAGTGAACCACTTATAAGCCATGCCATGCGATGGAGCAGACTCCTAATAATATTTTGCGAGCTTTTCTTCAGTTTCTTTGATTGATTTTCATCGTAGAAAATAATGTTTAATAAGCACACGAAACTCGCTTTTTTCCATGATTTTCTTTTAACAATGAAAAACTAAATTCAACTGGCTATTAAAAATTTTCTAAGCAACGTACTGACTTGAAACCACGGTGCGACCACTACCATGTATTTTAGGAGGGTACTTAAAAAAGTCAAAATGAGCATCAGCGCCGCCAAGTTTTGATAGCAAGAACTAATATCATTGCAAACGAAACCCCCGTCCCCCCCAACCCGATGTATTCTAAAGAGCGGAAAATGTTGAAATATATTGTATGAAATCCATTTCATAAATTTAAATGATTTAAAGTTGAAAATAATTTGTGAAAGAATAAAAATACAACAAGAGTTTTAGAATATGAATCACAATGGACAGTTAAATACTGTATTATTACACAAAGAAAAATAGTTAAAGTAATTTTACTCAACTCTGTCGATTAAACTTGGGACTTAAGGACATGTGAACATTTATTAAATCCTAGTCGGTTAAAATGAATTTGATAAATACCTAATTCACCCAAAGTGAATATCAATAAATGTTACATAGGAAATCGTAAGAAGTTGAGTAAAACGTTGTCGACGACAGGGCATCACAATGCGTCAGTGGGTTAACATGAAATGTATAAGTATATCACCGACGCTTGAGGTGCTTCAAACCATATGTGGGTAAAATGAGCATCGGGCGTATTATTTCAACTGGCAATGGTATGGTTGCTATGGTTACAACAGTTTAAATTAACATCGGTAGCGGCAATAGCGCCACCACTTGTTGATAGCAAACATTATAATTCGTTCCCCTTTTCTCCTATAGTATATGAGTGGACCCACTGTGCTTGAAACTTTGTATACGCACTGATATTAGATGGTATTGTCTTAGATAAGTAACATATTCACGATAACTGCACCATCTTTCGAGAAGTTACGGACTTATTGAACAGCCCTCGTATTTGCTTATACACTAGAAGAACACGAGAAAAAATTTAATAATTTAATACAACGTCTTCGAAAAGCAAACCTTTATTTACAACCAGACAAATGTGAACTGTTACGACCTGAAATAGGATATTTAGATCATATAATTGATAAAAATGCAGATCGACCAGATAAAAAAAAATAGCTGTAGAAGAATTTCCAGTTCCAAAAACACAAAAGAGTGTCGAGCAATTTTTAGGAGTAGCAGGTTATTATCGCAAATTTATCGAACGATTTTCAAAAGTTGTCAGTCCTCTTAATCAACTTCAGAAAAAATATACTCCTCTCACTTGGACCGATAAACAGCAAATAACATATGCTTCACGTAGTCTAAGTAACACTGAGAAAAAATACGACACATATGAAAAAGAAGCACTTGAAATAATATTTTGTGTAACTCATTTCCATCCTTATCTATGTGAAAGAAAATTTACCATAGTAACTGATCATAAATCACTAGTTTGGTTTCAAAACTCTAAGGATCCTCATTCACGAGTTTAACGTTGGAGGTTGAAACTCGCAGAATACGATTTTGATGTAGTATACAAAGCAGGACAAATGAATATCAATGCAGATGCTCTTTCAAGATACCCTATTGTTAATGAAAAAATTCGCGCAGTTCGATAATATTTTCCCATGTCAAACCTGTAAAAAAATGTATTTTTTCTTCCGATGAAGAAAAGTCTCAAACATTGTCGAGAATCGTGATGTCACATTCGATAGTTAAACCTTCAAGTAATTCCGATAGCTCTGAATCTTTTACTTTCACGAAATTTGATTATACACGTAAATGACTTAATTCTTCATAAAAAAACCGGCCTTTTATCAAATGTGTTCGACAAAAACGGTTACCTTCTGGAATATAAATCCTTTTTTTAACACAGGATTGCATGCGCGTCTGTTTTGGAACTATACTGTTAAATCTTGCGCCTCGTAACAAACACAGCAATATTTGTGTGTTGACAAAGTCCTTTGAATTTGAATTCGAATGTGCTCAACACCTTCGCTTACTTTGGATTTTATGCGTGCCTCAAACTCTGGATCTTTGTCGCTTGATTCGGAAAAATTATCACTCTCAGAAAATGTTCTTCTATTATCAGGAAATCGACTAACATCATCCAATTTTCTGCTTTTGTAAGCAATAATGCGACAGTTCCAACATAAAACATCATTGAATTCGCTGGACAGACGGCTGGTGACTGACGGTTTCTAACACACTCAAATGGGTCAAAACCGCTAAATTCGAATACCAACTTATAGCTACAGCTACCTAATTGCCAAATATGTCAATGCGAGATACTTGTCGAAAATCGTAAGACCTACTGAAATTTTCAGTAAATTGTTTACACAAAACGATATGAATCTCGTGATAGAGGAAGACAGTGACGAAGATTAGGTGTATATCATATTAGAGTGAGGTGCATTGTTCAAATGATGTTTATTTTATAGTTATAAGCTAAAAATGAAGTTGGCCCCCCGTTCAAATGGAATTACATACATTTAAGGGACCAACATTGATGTTTTCTTTTTTTTAAACTATGAAGTAATCCTCTGATCGTATCCCAAAAAATATATCTTGTTACTTAGGATATGAGTATATTGTAGGAAAATATTGCGGTGTTGCAACAAAAACTTTCATTGAAAAAAATTTATCCACCACATATGAATCAAATCCAAGCGGGGGCAGCCCAACCATGCTTATCCGGCTGCGCCCTTAACATCAAAGGAAAACTGACAGTAGTACACGTCAACCGACTAAAAAGATCGCACATAAATATACACAATTAATGAACAGAATTTAAATGCAAACTCAGAATAATGTAAACTCTGCATGAAACAAAAGGAAAACAAATTTATCTAGAATAACTAAACCAGGATATTAAAAAAAAAAGAATCTTGTGTAATTTTATTGTATTCTTTTCTTTTTCTTTTTCAGATATTCGAGAAGCTCACTAAACCCTCTAATTTTAATGAAATAATTTCAATATAGATTGTTTTTCTAGAATAAATTAATCTTCTTGGATTAGCAAGTATTTATCAGATTAACCAAAATTTTTCAAGTTTTCTTTTCTGTTCAGTACAATTTATAAATATAATATCACATTTAAAAATTGTATTTCTGTAAAATTCTTATAAGTGCCGTCTTCATGTTTGATTCAATCAATTTTATTTTTGATAATTGTCCATTCAAAAAACAAAAACTTTTTTTGGTTTGACACAAATGGTAGTTTCCATTTGAATCATCTTTTTTTTATGACTCAGAGAAAATTATACACGGAGAGAAATAACTGGTGTTATGCACATGGAACTCACTAAGTGTCACACACATGTCGAATAATGATTGTGAGACACGCAAATTCAAATGTTTGACACTAGACAACGTTCATGCTCTACTTATTAAATATTCGTGCGTGTAGCACTAGCGACTTGGAGCTCGAACAGATGAATGCTGAGTATATGATGCATGGCTTTCTTCATGTTCCAAACGCTTCAGCTTCACGTGCAGCACACGTGAATCTCAAACGTTCCCAAGGCGTATGTCTTATACTAGAACTTCTTCATATAAGAAGCCTAAGGAGTTCAAAGTTTGAGTTTCACGATATATTTACTTCTTTTTTCGCATAAAAGAAACACCTTTTCCGACAAGAATAAATACTACTGTGGGCAAAAACTAAGGTGAATTTTTAATTTAAACGTGGCGGGCTAACCGATTCGGGCAAACTCTTTTATTTTTATGTTGGTCCTACTGTTACTGACATCTGTGCCAAACGTGTTGATAACTTGGAACGCCCCGGACGACCATCAACATCAACTGACGAGCAACACGTCAATCAAATCAAAGAATTAGTGCACAAAAATCGTCGATTGACAATTAGAGACCTTGCTGACACTATTGGAATTTCAAGAGGATCACTTAACACCGTTTCAAACGATATTTTGGGTAGACAACTCATGGTTTTTGCATCACGATAATGCGCCGTCTTACACTGCACTCGTTCTTCGTGACCATTTCGCCAAAAACTCAACTCATATCGTTTCACAACCAACATATTCGCCTGATTTGGCTCCGAGTGACTTCTGGCTATTCCCCAAACTCAAAAGACAACTCCGAGGACACCGTTTTGACACGATTGAAGAGATACAAGCTGAATCGAAGAAGGCTTTGAAGGCATTTCCGGAAATAAAATTTAACAAGTGTTTCGACGATTGGAGAAAACGTTGGCATAAGTGCATTATATCGGGAGGGAATTACTTTGAAGGGGATGAAATTGATTTGGATAAATAAATAAAGATTTTTCATTTTATAACAAAATTCACCTTAGTTTTTGCCCACAGCAGTAAGCACTGCATAATTAGTGCCATTATGAATATAATTTCCATTTTCCTTTTTATTTCATCAAGAGAATTTTTCTTGATTCCCATCCTATTAGAAGAAGAGTTTCTACAAATATTGAGTCTGTAAATGTAAACTTTGCGATGGCGTTACAAAATTGGCAGTTTACAAATTGTTTTTTCAATAGAAATTAACGTGTAGCAATAGCAAATTGAAAAATTACTATTCTTCAGATTTTTACATGCTCGAATTATTCTATCAAGTGTACAAATAAGTTTCCGCCATTTGACAAAAGTTGGCGTCACCAGTAACGTTGTGGTTGAATATCGACAGATGTAAAACGTCACTGCCGTAAGGTTGGACATCTGTCAACAACATAACCTTGAAATATTAGTGAATTTCTATCAGTATAATATATGCTTCTGTGTGTGAAAATGTCGAGTTTTGGGCCGAATAAGCGTCATTTGCGGGAACTTTTGATTTATTTCTTTAATTTGAAGAAATCCGCTGCTGAGGCGCATCGATTGCTTGTAGAAACATATGGTGAGGCTGCCTTCAGTGAGAGAAGTTTTCGTGAATGGTTTCAAAAGTTTAAGAACGATGAATATGACATCGATGACAAAGAACGTAGCGGAAGGCCCAAAGTGTACGAAGACGCGTAATCGGAAGCATTATTGGATCAAGATTCGTGCCAAATGCAAAAAGAAAAATAAGATGGACAATACTTCGAATAAAACATAAGGTTCCGTTCTTTCACAATAATTGCCCAATATTTGATAAAAAACGGTGGAAAGTTATTTGTACACCTGATAAATACCAATCAAATTGAAGTTCATGAGATTGATTTTTAGAAACTTGTAAAAGTAATAATAAGCAATCGCAATGCCATTCTTTGAAGAAGTCAACTTTAGACTCAACCAAGTTTTTCTCTCTTCTATGTACCAATTTACAATGTCTATTAAGTCATATATCTAATTAAAGATTTTAATGTTTTTTAGTTTCTATTATTTATATTATACAGGGTGTCCCAGGACTCAAGGTACATATTAATATTTTTGAATTCCAAAAAAAAATGGAATGAAATATTCTAATACAAAAAATTTGTGAAGTGTATAATTACTGAGTAATTAGAAATTAAAATTGACCAATCATATAAATGCGTTAGATAGACGACTGTTTATATGCTATCGCTGAAAGAGTGTGAGAATGCAAGTTCAGATCGTATAATTTCCCCTCAGTTTATTTTTGTAAGAGGTATTGATTCTTTGGTGCAACTTCACACTTAAACGAGATTCAAAAATTAACAAGTATCTTTTTCGTAGCTACCAAATTAGAAAACATTGCTTGATGAGTTAATTACCTTACTTAAAATGTATGCGTATTGACTGAGCAAGAAGTTTATAATGACTGTAAAAGTTATAATTATAAATCAAAACAAATCTATGAAACGATACTAAGGTACATTACCGATGGTGTTTGTTTTAATTTCTACCACTCTCAGGGCAACGAAGTTGATGAAAAAGGAGTTTCTGTTTTCAATGTCCTAGTAGAGCGGGCGTGAATTTGTTTCGCTGCTTAGTAGCAACTCCTGTCTCTCGCCGCGCACGATTTTGCACTAACCAACACATTTTTCGTATTGTAAAACAATCAGTGAATTGAAGAAAAATCAAGACAAATTGCTTTGAAAAAGAGAAGTCAACGTGCTTTCAAACGAAGCACTTCTCTTTAACAGATTTTTATTCAATCCTGCTCGGGATATATCAATAAAAATTACTTCTTTCTGCTACTACTTCTTCTGTCTGCTTGTCGTTAAGACGCGACGACAACAGTCTGATGCCACTAATTCACTTTTGTGAAAATTTCTACTAATTATTAGTGAAATTTCAGTATTTGGTTTAGCAATTCTGAAAATTTCACTGAAGTTTTAGTAAACAGTGTCTAATAATTAGTAGCAATTTTCCGAACTGGGAACATATCAGTTTGATTCCTGAGCTTAAGAACTTCGCAAAGCACTTTAGAAGTAGGTGTTTTTTCCGTTCAAATCAATTATTTATTTATTTCCTGGAATCATGAGAAATTAAAAAGAGTTTTATAAGAAATTACTCAGATTCAGCAAAATTCGTAAGAATTTGTAGGATTTATGAATTTTTCAATTTCAACAATTTATTGCATATTTTCATAGCTTGAAAAGTATTTGGACGTTTTTAAATTAATTCAAACGTGTTGAAAGGTATTCCACTGAATTCGTGATAACTATGCGGAATTCGAATAACGAGTACATCTTCATTCCCTGGTAGCTGAGCCATCGACCTATCTTGACTCATTGAGTAAGAATTACGAAAATTACGAGAAATTTAGTACAATTCGGAAGAATTTACAGCATTCAAAAACCTTGAAATTCCAAATAATTAGATGTATCCAAATGTGTTCAAGGTAATTCAAAGATGTTAAAGGGATTTCTAAAGAACTCAAAAGAATTCTGCGAAAATGCCAAGAATTCAGCAGGATTGTACAGAATTCAAAAACGCATACATTTTTAACTACGGTAATTAACTCAGCCAGCAATGTTTTCTAATTTGGAAGCTGCGAAAAAGATACTTGTTAATTTTTGAATCTCGTTTAAGTGTGAAGTTGCACCAAAGAATCAATACCTCTTACAAAAATAAACTGAGGAGAAATTATACGATCTGAACTTGCGTTCTCACACTCTCTCAGCAATAGCATATAAACAGTCGTCTATCTAATGCATTTTTATGATTGGTCAATTTTAATTGCTAATTACTCAGTAATTATACACTTCACAAATTTTTAGCATTAGAATTTTTCATTCCATTTTTTTTTTGGAATTCAAAAATATTAATATGTACCTTGAGTCCTGGGACACCCTGTATATGTCAATTTCTCTTTTATGTATAATCAATGATTTATAATGCTTTTAGATTCTCTTTTTACTAATGTATACATCAACGATCGCAATACTGTTGAATTACTCTTTACTATTTTGTATCTAACTAATAAATTTTTATAATTGTTAATCTATTTTTCATCAATAATAATAATATTTGTAAATTTACATAACTATTAGTAATCAAAAAAAAAAAATTGTCAAATTACCTAATTTTCACTATATATGTAACATATGTAATACTTCCAGAATTGTGTCCTCTTTTGTTATTATTCATTCATGTACATGTAATCAACGACATGTAATACTTCCAAAATTGTCCCCTCTTTTGTTATTATGCATTCATGTAACACAGTGGTATAATTTTTTTAATCGAATCAATAATGAAAAATGAACAAATAGACAAAGAAACAAACCCTGCCACGTGATTTTGATGTCACGTGATGAAATATCATATATTTAAATTTTGAGGTTAGGTTTCTAAGCATCCCACATTAATTCACAGAGAGCAGTTACAGTAACCGCGTATAATATTATGTAACGCGTTCTCAGCTCCGACGGAGCATCCTGTTATTCATCGCACAATTGCTCGAAAACAAAAAAAATCGCCATCCTGAGATTTTGCTATTTTATGGGAAAAAATCTCAGCTTTTTAACTACATGATTTAAAAAAAAAATGGGTCCAAATTTGAGAAAAAGTCAAATTTAATTTTGATTTTCGAAAATGGAGGTCACATTTTGATTTTTTTCAAAAATGGTTACAACCAGTTGAAACATCACGAAAAAGCTGAAGAAAACATATGAAGTAAAATTTTGCCTCATGCAAAAAGAAATAAGTTATATTCGTTTGAAGAAGAGGCTTACCATCAAAAGTCTGAATATTGCACCCCCCCCCCCCCCCATTTCAGCAAATATTTGTCAAAACGAACAATTTTTGTTGTTGTTAAAAGTGAAAGGGATTGACTTTGAACATCCACTAAAATAACTATAAATCAATCAACTGAAACCGATTGGATCACAATATTCTATCACCCATTTAAGAATCATCTCGAAATATCCACAAGAAGGACGAATCAACTCGACCCAACTGAATTAATTAAGAACTTAATTAATTTCCAACCAAGGGTAAATACAAATAATTCGAATTTTCCATCATTTATTACTGTATTCCATGATGCTTGCTCAAGACCTATTTTTATATTATTAAACGTATTCCATATAATTAATTTCACCTTATTTAAAGACTTTATCCTCGTCCCTTAGAGGGGATCCTTCCGATCCTTAAATAAAAGAGGAAATCTTTAATAATAGAAATGTTTCGTTTCTGACGTAGCAAATGTATTGAATTACGTCTAGCTTACCCAATTTTTGTTTATTACTCGTTACGAATTCAGTATTTCATACAGTCACTAAACTTTTCCGCAAGGATCAAACATTTAGGCAAAAATTATACATGCCAAGGGGTCCACACATATCCTGAATTCGATAGATTTGATCATGTGCCATTATTTACTACCAATAGGGAAATCCCAAGCTTGTGTTACTAGTTTTACGATTTGAATGTCTCGGCCGTAATACGCAGAGCTGGATATTGCCCGCATCTCTTTCCATGATATTTCTTCTACTTCTTCAACAGATTAAGGTGTTGGACAGATGCTGGGGAAAAAAATTGTGTGCTGCTAAAATAGTCTAAGTAAGACACTCCCAAACATTGAAAAATATGAATTTATCGGAAAAATGTCTCGATTGTAACACTACTTTGCTCCTCCATTTCTGGAAGTACACCTATTTTTAGTTGAGTGAAATTAAGTGGAATGCTGGGCGCTTGAATTCTTCCGCTTGGAGCAATTTGATATCCCAATGCACATAGAAGTTAACACATATTGAGAGCCGAATTGTTATGACCGTGACTTCAAGAAAAATGTCTCGACCGTCAAAAGAACTTGTAACAATTCCCCCCGTTAAGATGGGACCAATTTTTATTTGTTTACTGCTATGTTTTGACATCTGGAAAATAAGTTTTCAAGGGTATTTGTATGCACTGAAAATTGTACGAGTTTTTTTTTAAATCAACAATTGCTGAAATTTTCTGTGAAAAAAGGAACGCTTCCACTCCGCTGGATATCGAGCCCAGGACCTTTCATTACCGGTCGAATACTCTGTCATCTCAGCTACAGAGGTTCCACACAACTTTTCTCGCAGAAACTATTTACGCCTCATGTGGCTACGGATAAACCAGAAACTATTTTCTGATTTTTCCAAATCATTTCAGTCGATTATGACGATCATTAGAAGAGTGTATCACTATCAGTGACAACGGAACTCTACTATATCAACCTTATCAACCTATGATTTAGAATTAATTTAACGTTATTTAAAACTACATGGAATTTTTCAATATAAATTGAAGAAATTTTCTGTCACTGATAGTGATGCACTCTTCTAATGATCGACATAATCGACTGAAATGATTTGGAAAAATCAGTAAATCAACAATATACAAAAATTAAATTCTTTTAACAGTTGCAAGTCCAAAGAAGCAATATGTCATACAAAATTTCATAGTTATCATTAATTAATTAAAATATTCATGCTTAATTACTTAAGTAATTTATATACATTGTCCGCAAGCCCAAAGCAAATGGTCTACCTCAAAACAGTGTTTCAATTTACATTTAGAATATGTGAAAAAAGTTTGAAACGCTGTGCTTAAACAATATTTTAAAACTTTTTTCCAAGTAAAAATGACACTTTCGGTGGAAATCCCCATATACTTTATGAAAACTTGAATAGTGTGAATTCCTTTTCGAAAAGCAGGGTCTGTCCACATTTTCACAATTAGTCCATTGCGCTGTGTCCAATTCATTACTTGTCAAAATTAGCACGATTAAAAAATAAATATGTCTTGCATTTCATATCGTCATCATGAAAAAACAATTCTTTTTATGGGGTGGGGAGTAAATTTTTTTCAAAATTTTGAAAAACGTTGAATTTTTGGAAAATTATAAATTTTTTTATCATTTTAAATTTTAACAAAATTTTTCAATATTTTTAACTCTTTCAAATTTTTCTTAACCTTTTTCGATTTTTGAAAACTTTAAAATTCCAATTATTTTTGAATTCTAAAAGTTTTTAAAATTTTCAAAATTCCTTGGCTAACAATTTTCCACAATTTTGAAGTAATTACAACTTTAAAAGTATGTTTTACCCAAAAATGATTTATTTAAGAATAATCCAAAATTCAAAAATAAGTTTTTCGTTATTATATAGGCTTTTTTATATATTGAATTTATGTTTTTCAGGTTATTCATATTTTCTCAGTATATATGTTACAACTCTGATAAACAACCAACGTTCGTCAGTTGTTTCTCTACGCAAGAGAAACAAAAAGATATTGGAAAAGATATTGGAAGTAGCGGCAATGTAACATTGGAATCGTTCCAATGTATCACCGCGGCTATGTTTTACAGCAGTGTATGCTATGTTCTCTCCGTGGAGCTGTTTTAATTAGGCTATCATGCTCCTTAAGTTCATCGTAATGACAAATTACACATAAAACTCATTAAACTACACAGTGAAAGAGTTGAAAACTGAGCTTCAATATTATGTGTTATTGTATGTTAACATCAATAATAGTCATGCAGGCGGAACGAGGAGAATTAATTCCAATTAATTTCAGATACATTCCATATGAAATCATTTCCAGACTACCGGTTTTCCGTTAAATTTGCTTATGTTTCAAAAAACAATAATACTCTTCACAACAAAACTAACTACCTTCTCTTGTTAGTCATATCAAAAACTCGGAAGTTATAGAAATAGAGTTCTTGATTTATCTACGCCACTGTACTTTCTGGTCTTCTATATGACCTTATTTTTCCAATTTTCTATTGACCTGCAAATAGACCTTACTATTTACAACAGAAAAGACTCAGAAATGGATTTTCAGTTTTTTATCCAACATAACTATGGTACCCATACACAATTTTATACCCTTGGAATAAAGCTCTTGGTCGGATTCGCGTTCACTCCCCCAGCTAAAATGTAAAAGTATTGCTCAAAATTTTTAAGCACTCGTCGATATTCATTGCAGTGTCGATGGCAATCGTGATGCCATTTGAAATGTACTGGATAACACGATTAATTCCTCATTGATTTTCTCTGATGCTAGGAGTTTACTACAGTGTATTACATGGATCTCGATCCCTGGAAATGAGACGGCAGATGATCTGACACGCCTAGCTTCAAACCAGAGTTTACAAGCTGTGGCCAAAACCGTCGATAAGAATTGCGCGCCACCTACCTCGACCTTTTTTCCGGAACTAAACTTGTGGGTTTTTGTTGTTTGCGTGATTTGACAATGTTGATAATCCTGATCCGCCTTTCGCTTTAATAATGGTAAAAAAGTGTTGTCTGAAACTTTGTAAACATCGTCATCTTTCAGGTGTGGGAATTCATATGGGATTTCTATGAAAAATCAAATACTTCGGGACAAAGTTTTGGATAACTTGAAACTAATAGGACAAAGAGTGAGAATCAAATTCGCATATTTTTTCCATTCAATAATATTTATTCATAAAAAAAATCTTAACCTACTTTTATAACAATATTTTGGATTATTTTTAAATAGAGAGTTCACATTGGTTATAAAAATCTGTAAGTGTAGTGTTATCAACTTTATCTGTATTTGTTGATGCATTCCACGTTTTTAATGTATTCAGAATCAATTTTCTAAGAATCATGACGTTATTTTCTGCACAATTGTTAATGTGTTGAGTATGATTTGAGCATACAGTCATCCATGATTCTAATTTAAGACTTTTTATATAAGGGCAGCGAAAATCCTCCAGATTTTGTACATTGCATACATACTTCTCTAGCCACCTTTTTTTTCCAAACCTTTAATATATATTGTACGTGCATTTGTTAATATTTCTCGGAGTATAGTTCTCACTTCTTCATAGGATATGTCAGCAGCAGTCCAGTTGATTCCATGGTAATTGTAGATCAACCACTGATTTTCTTTCTTATATCGCCCAGGTAGAACACAAGAGGCTGAGCATCTTCCTGGACAGGGAGTATTGCCAACTCCTCAAAGACAAATTCGTTGTATGGTCTCTTGAAGCGTTGCGTTGGTCTTTCCTATTTGTTTGAAAATCAAGTATAATATAACGCGGTTTCTCTATCTATGTCTACACATGCTTCTGTGTAGCAGGAATAAGAACATACTCATACATTTTCCATGTTCGAAAATTTTTAATTCTTCAGGTTTTTCTTGTACGTTTTGCATTATAGCGTTAAAGTCAGTGCATGATCTCGTTAAGGTGAGTTCATCCTTAGCATTCGCAATGATCTTTCGATAATCTTCAGCAAAATTAAGGATTATGCTGAGTGGAATGGTCACGTCAAAGTATCCATCTTCATTTGTTATTTTGGCAGTTAAATCTGCATCATGTCAGCCTGCATTCTCAGCAAAATGAGGCTGATTAGGAGTTAGAGAACCGTACCTCTTCATCATACTAGAAATGCCAACATTTTTACATCTGTCAATCTTCATACCGTTTAATTGATATCGAATCTCATCAAATAAAAAACAGATGATATTACGAACTAAAGCTGTAGCTGTCACATTAGTTCCATCAGATTTAGCAAGTCTTCCATGAATATGCAATGAGCTTTTACTTGGAAGAATGTACGAATCTTGATATTGCATGGCAATTCGAATCTCATCACTGTTGTCAAATGATGACGAAGCATAGGGCTGATGAGAATGAACTTCATAGTGTGCTAAAGATTCATGAAAGCTAACTGGAGCTAAAATATTCAGTATTTCTACCATCTTTGTAGGAGTGGCAACAACATATCAGGTGTACAAATAAGTTTCCGCCGTTTTTTATCAAAAATTGGGCATTTATTGTGAAAGAACGGAACCTTATGTTTTTTTCCAAGTATTGTCCATTGCTTGTCACTACTTTTTCCCATATTTCTGGAGGCACACGGATACCACGTCAGAAGAATGCTTCATCTTTTGAGACTATCCACAAATCGACCCAATTTTTGGTATTTTCATATGATGTGAAGTGCTGTTAGGACAAGGCCATGCGCCATGGATCGAAATAAGTGGAAATCAAGAGGAGCAATGTCTGGTCAATACGGCGGGTGGGGTAAAACTTCCCACTTGAGTGTTTCCAAATAGGTTTTGACCGGCGCCGCAACATGTGGACGAACATTATCGTGCAGGAGAATAACTTTGTCGTGTAATGGGCTCGCTTTTTCTTGAGTGCTCGACTCAATCTCATCAATTGTGTTCGGCAGACTGCCCCAGTAATTGTTTCGTTCGGTTTGAGCAACTCATAATATACGACACCAAGCTGATCCCCTTATATACACAACAAAAGTTTTTTTCCATGAATATTTGGCTTAGCTGTAGATGTTGAAGCATGACCAGGTGATTTCTTGCTTTTTAGGTTAACATTGTGAATCCATTTTTCATCACCAGTGATTATACGGTGCAGAAAACCTTTTCGTTTATGCCTGGCAAGCAGCATTTTTCAAGTGGAAATTCGGCGTTCAACGTTTTTCGGCGTCAGTTCATATGTAATCCAATTTCCCTGTTTTTTAATCATTCCCAATGATTTTAAACGATGTGAAATTGCTTTTTGAGTCACTCCTAATGTATGTGCAAGTTCTTTGTCATCGATGTCATATTCACCGTCAAACTTTTGAAACCACTCATGAAAAGTTCTCTCATTTAAGGCAGCCTCACCATATGTTTCCACAAACAATCGATGCGCCTCAGCAGCAGATTTCTTCAAATTGAAGAAGTAAATCAAAATATCCTGCAAATGACGCTTATTTGGCTCAAAACTCGACATTTTCGCACACAGAAGAATATATTATACTGATAAAAATTCACTAATATTTCAAGGTTATGTTGTTGACAGATGTCCAACCTTACGGCAGTGACGTTTTACATCTGTCAATATTCAACCAAAACGTTACTGGTGACGCCAACTTTTGTCAAACGGCAGAAACTTATTTGTATACCTGATACAAAAAATATATATAAATTAATGCCCGTTTTCTCTTCTTTATTGACAAGGTATCACTTTGAGACCTTGTTCCTTTACAAAGCGCACTCTCTGAGATGTTAATCTCTCACGAGCTGATTGCTTTCTTGCATGGTGTATTGCTTATGTAACTTCTACCCTCTTTACGGTAATAAACAGAACCCATTAAATTAATTTAATGTGCAATCGAATTGTTATAGTTTCTCCTCGGAAGTTGACCAAGTCTCTGTCCTGATCCACTATTTGAAGTTGAATATGATGTATTGTCTTCACGGCGATCGGAAGATGAATGACGTACGATGGTACTTCTATAATCTTATATCCTGGTGGAGCAGTTGGGAAGAATTCATGAATAGTGTGGACTTTGCGATTGTTATTATATGCACCCGTTGTTACATGATTCTCCATCTCATCACTGTTATTGTAAACAACAGAATATTTTTCATTCGCTAAAGACACCTGTATATATTTGTCAATATTTTCAATTTCGTAGCTTAATGGAAGTATGGTCACAACGTGACTATCAATATAAAATTTATTCTTTCCTTCATCAACATTAGTAATCGAATTGAATGTGAGTAGTTCGTGTCTAAGAGCATAATTCTTATTTGCTGAGAGCTCTATTGGTGGAAAATATTCTGCTTCGAGCACTCATGAGTTCCTTGAAACAGTCAGAGTGAATGATTCATCCATGATGATGTCTTTCTGTATACTGATTCCTTACAGGTAATTATTTGCTCTTTTAAAGCTTTTTCCAATAGGGACATAACAATTACGTATCTTTACCAGGGATGTTAGTTGAAGTTTGCCGGTTTTTTCAATAAAGAAAACACTTAATTCTCAAGGGAATCTCAAAAAATTTTGATTCAAAGTATTGACCATTGGATTCTACACATTTTGCCCATCTTTCAGGCAAATCATGGATACCATTCCAAAAAAACTTTTTCTCTTTCAAGGCAAACCATTCGACGAGCCATTTTTCGACTTCTTCAAAATTGGCGAAACGCTGCTCTGCGAGTGAGTGTCCCATCGATGCGAAAAGGTGATAGTCGGACGGGGCGAGGTCTGGAGAGTACGGCGGGTGCGATAATATTTCTCAATTCAATGCTTTTAATGTGTTCTTCACCACTTTAGCGGTATGAGACGGTGCGTTGTCATGTTGTAGGATAACTTTGCCATGTCTTCGGGCCCATTCCAGCCGTTTTTCGATCAACGCATGATTCAAATTGATAATTTGTTGTCGGTAGCGATCCGTATTCACCGTCTCACCAGGCTTTAATAACTCGAAGTACACTACACCACACTGGTCCCACCAAAAACAGAGCTTTGTCTTACGGCCAAAGCGATTTGGCCTTGGAGTCGATGGGCCGACATCACCAGGTGAAAGCCATGATTTTTTCCGCTTCGGGTTCTCGAAATAAATCCATTTTTCGTCCCCCGTGACAATTCGATGCAGAAAAGATTTCCTTTCGAACCGTTGAAGCAGCATTTCCTAAATGGTTTTTCGATTTTAAATTTGTCTATCGTTCAGTTGGTGTGGTACCCATTTTCCATACTTTTGGATTTTTCCCATGGCTTTTAAACGTTGGCAAATTGCTCCTCGGATCACATTTAGTGTTTGTGCCAATTGTTGTTGCGATTGGGTTGGGTCTTCATCCAATAACGCCTGCAATTCCTCGTCTTCGAACTTTTTCGCTGCACCAGGATGTTCATTGTCTGTTAAATCGAAATCTCACCTTTTAACTTGACGAAACCATGTCTCACATGTTATAATCACTGGAGCATGTTCACCATAAGTTTCTACCAGCAATCGATGAGCTTCTACTGCTTTTTTCTTTTGATGAAATAAGAAAAGCAACGAATGCCGCAAATGCGATTTACTTGGAACGAAACTCGACATATTCACTAAGGTAAACAACTATGATGCTATTATTTTGGCAGAATGTAATTGTGTATTTTTGAAGGTTATTGTCCATAGAAAAATATGACATAGATGCCAAATCATAGAAATGTATACATATCTCTAGCGACATCTATGAGTAACACCGGCAAATTTCAACTAACACCCCTGGTATATGAACGCACCCTTAAACTTTTTTAATGAACTGGCAATGTCAAAACGTTAGTTAAAGTCAACATTTTCATTATGGTAAAGTTCACGAACCAGCAACTTTCGGAAATTATTAAAAATTACTACCGAAATTCTGAGTCGGTGGTCGCAACTTTAAGAGTGCTTACTCCAATTTTCGGCCGTAATAATTGTCCCACCCGATAGGCTGTGTGTGCTATAGTGGATAAGTCAAGACTAAATCTACACTATTGGACGTCGTATTGCTCGAAGCGAAGAAATAATCGCAGCCGTAAGTGCATCGATTCAAAATGAGCCAAATCAGTCGAGAATTGGGCATCGCTCAAACGAAACTGTGGCGTATTATGCGAAAAGATCTTGGCCTACATGCTTCCAAGATTAAATTGACTCAAGAACTAAAGCCACTTGATCATTTGAAACGCCGAACAATCGATTTATTGAAAGGCAAATTTGGTGAACGTGTTATCTCGAGAAATGGCCCGGTCGAATGGCCTCGTGGTGGTCATGTGACCGATATCGAATTTCATTCATAAAATGTAATGCTTGCACTACACCCACAATAAATTTGAACTCAATATCTCAAATATTTCTGTGTTTTATTCATAGATAATATTGTTATGTTCCTATTGGAAAACCCTTTATTATAAAACATATTTGCTTGATACGTCAAGCTGTCCACATAAAAATTTAAGGCATAAATGACCACACTCAAATATATTATATTCTTGATATCTGTCATAATTGTACTTTATAAAGCTACCAGCACCGAGATATTTGACAAGATCAGATGTTGGTCGAAGATTACCGAAACTGTCAAAGTATAAAGCTTTATTATTACTCTTTTTTGTAAGCCACCCAATGTGTTTCAGGGCCGTTTCTATCATCAAGATTAATGATAGCAGACTCGTTACGGTGAGGCCCTCTTTTAAGTAATTCATTTCGCATAAAGACTACACAAAAATGGGAAATGTTTACAGTCTTAGCATACTTAAGGAAATCAAAATCGGTTCGTGCTCGTCGTGATAGTTTTATTACAAGTTTTTTAACGCTTATTTACTCTTGATTCCTTGCCTTTGTTGATAGGGCTTTATGTGAAGGCCCAGCCCTTTTCTGTAAGGTTTCAAGTGTAGTCCTTTACTAACAGCTATTTCCTCATTCTTTCTATTATGACGACGAGCTTCTGATAGCTGCTTTTTGGATGCGCTTGCTTCTTTAACAGCCTTTACTATACCATAGCGCTGAGACCAGCAAAAATTGGTATTAGGGATGAAATCCCACCAATTTTCGAGGGTGAAGGTAAAAAAATACAAGGTGCTCTCACCTGAAGTCTACCAGATGCTTTTTTAACAGCAGCCTTGATGCTGACTTGAGCACTATTACTAGGGATTATAGATATCTTTGATTTCTTTTTATTCTTTTTCCTTAAATCCATACTGAGTTGTGCAATTTTGCTGAATCTTGAAAGCTCTTGGAGAGCTCTTAAACACTAGGTTCAAGGAAATTTCTTATAGATTTATCTCATACAGTCGCCCGTCAATTTTACGCATACACGGAGAAACTCTTCATTGTAAAATATAGTATTAGTATATTCATTTTTACTAAAAGTCAAAAGAAGCAAGGATATAGTACCAAAACTAGTTTTATTTACCATAGCGATAGGAGTAAATACTTTCTCTGAACCAATTGTAAATATAGTGTAACTTTATAAATTACTATTGAGACTTCCAAAGATTATTATCTTTGATGGCAAACTGAAAGTAGAAATGAGTGATACCTATATAAATAAAAAGTAAAACTATAAATGCAAGGATTGGTCCTTTGAATAATATAAATTGCAAAATAGTTTGAAGAAATTATTGGATCTATAACTTAATTCGTGCGGTTTGCTAAGAGATCATTGTGCGTCTTTTTCAGTATATGTCATTCATTTGAAGCGTGAACAACAATAATTTTTTTTCACTCAAATATATCGAACTTTGTGCCTGAAAAAGTATTTTTGCGGGGAGTTCTTCTTCATTACTTTAATATGAAGAAAACTGCTGCCGAAAGTCATCGCATTTTCGTGGAAGTTTATGGTGAACATGCTCTAGCTGAGCGAACGTGCCAAAAGTGGTTTGCACGATTTAAAAGTGGTGATTTTGGCTTGGAAGACGAAGAACGTTCTGGGCAGCCAAAAAAGTTTGAAGATGAGAACTGGAAGCATTAATCGATGAAGATTGTTGCCAAACATAAGAAGAGCTCGCAGAATCTTTAAGAGTCACTCAAGAAGCCATTTACATACATTCAAAAGCAAGGAAATTGGGTTCCACATGAACTCAAGCCGAGAGACGTTGAAAGGCGGTTTTGCATGTCCGAAATATCCATGGCGCGAAGGTGACATGGCCAGAAATATGGGAAAAAGTCATAGCTTCAGATGGGCAATACTTTGAACAATACTATTTTACATGATTTTTTAAAATAAACGTTCAAATTTTGAAAAACAAACGCACGAATTAAGTTATAGATCCAATACCATTGTCAAAAGTAATGAACAATGGAGAGAGAAAGACTTAAATATTTTGCAATCGAATACTTCATATATTAAAATAATACGTTGCCAAAATTCCCACTGGAAATACAATAGTAAATGTACTGCAGAGTGACGTCAGATACGCCGACCGTTTCTGATATTACCCGAGAATCGCTCCATGAGCTCATTATCTTCTCACAAATCATAAAAGTTCTCTCAGTTCAGTATATAATGAAGGTGGTACATTGCAAGTGTCATATCACTGCGATGCATTTATGAATGTGTGCGTTGTGTGGTTAGTTTAAGTTGTGTTAAATTAGTATTTAAGCATGTATTGGTATATTTAATATTTATATTGATACGTTTATACGTGTATGTGTATGTGAGTATGCTTGCAAAAACGAATCTTTTAGCGCTTTGAACGCTTCAATTCGACCTTTCAATCTGAAGTTATTGAATCCCAAACTCGGCTGCATGTGAGTGAGATTTGAGCAACAATTAAACGAAACAAAAAATTCCGGCGTATAGCTTTATTAATTTACTTTCGATATATTGTTGAAGAAAACCGATTACTTTGACGATCTATGTGCAATTAATTCTAACAGCTGGGCAAACGCGCGCAGGAATGGCGAAAATCGGAGTGGAGGGAATCGGTCAGCATGGCGCAAAAACTTGATTCGGCACCTTCAAAATCGTCGCGCGCTCTTCACTGCCACTTATCTCGGCTTCTAATCGACCAAATTTGACGTTTATTTTTTTAAATCGATATAGCAAATCAAGAGGAATCTAATGGTGCACATACTTCTAGTCTGTTTTTAAAAGTTTATGAATGGTTAACGTCATTTGGGATTTTTCTAATTTTGACATTGCACAATCATACAATTTTCGAAGATAATTCCTAAATACGCAAATACTTTTGCAAATCGTACACCCATTTTAAGTTCAGAATGTAGATTTGCACAACATTTTTTTTACAGATTATTTCTCATGCTCCTCTTTTGTAGTTCTTAAGTTATTTTGCGCTTGCCCAGCTCAGCATTTACGATATTTACAAGCAAACTTATATGGTATACAAAATTGGTTTGTTCTCCAATTCCTTTAGTCCTTACTAATTTAGAAAATTCATCCAATTTTGAATGTATTCAAAAAACTATTTTTATACGCTTAGAAAAAAACTTTGTTGTCCTTTGAAGCATGCTGTAGCATACAGGAAGTTATGATCAGTAACTAGCTACTTGCAAGATAGGTTAGTATATTTAGTTTTAATGCACACACATTTTTAGGTGCATTGCTGATTTAAAAGACGAAACTTTCTAACAATAATCGCTGTTGAAGATAAAATAATACAGATGGAAATAATGGATCACCATGTTTTCTGTCTCTTTTGTTTATAAAGACGTGCGAACGTAAACAAATAAGAGTGATTGAGATACGATTATATGGAAAACTAATGCTGTTTCTCTATACTATCGTATCTTGCTTAATCTCATTTGTTTACGTTTACATCTCTTAATGATCGAAAGAGACAGACAACTTGGAGATTTCCGGTTCTGTTAAAATTGTGATCAGAAGTAAAAACGAATTTTAAAATCGCTGTTCAAATATGGATAATCCAAAGAAACAGATAGTATGTGTTGCAAAGTTAGTAGCGCACAATATCACCTATGTGGAAGTAAGAGAAAAAGTGTCGCTCTGGCTTAAAGCGCAAAGGAACATTGCAGATCTTTCAAGTCTACTCCGTAAATTCTGCCTCCGTTTTAGTACTACACAAACAACAATGTCTCTTCTTGTAGATTGCGAGAGGCGTATGAGCAGCTTCATTGAAGCGCTTTTTAGCAAAAGATGTGGTGCCAAAATTTCTTGGTCTTTCTATTGATTTATAGATCCAACTTTGTTCTTTCTACTGATTTCACCAATCTTTTATGGATCATGGTAATTTGATAAGAACTGAATAGCTCTATAATCCCCCCATTTCAGTTACTAAAGGCCGATAAAGGATACGCGGTATTCACTATCGTCTCTCTACATATCTTTGTCAGCCTTTTGCTTTTTGAGTGAACCTAGACTTCCATTTCTGACAATTCTGCCCGCCCATATATCGTCTTCCTTCAAAGAAGGCAGTAGGTTCGCGCTCATGAAAACATTTTCAAAGAAGATACGATGATGAGTTTTGATTATATTCCGAATAAATTCTTTCACCAGGCGTGCACCTAAGATATTTTCAATGCCTTATTCCGATTCTCCAGTATATATTTGAAACTTGCAAACGAAACCAGATTTGTAACCTCTTAACCAGACTTTATAACCACACTTTATTGGTTTCTTGGGCATATAACCTTTCAAAAAACTTCTGCCTTTGAATTTGAGCATGGTTTCGTCCATGGAGAATAGACATAAGGAGGCCAAAGTAATGTAACTGAAAATGAGCACGTTTTTTCGGGAAGCATTCCCCCGAACTTCCCGCGCGTGGCGCTAGTATGAACAAATGGTCCATGATGGCCGCTGCCATGTTAATACAATAATATAACCTCAAATGGACAATTATTAAATATTATTTACAAAATATTGATCCATGTATTGAATAACAATAAATTTAATGTCAACATTTTCTGCCATAAACTTTTTGGAAGTCGTACAAAACTTAAGACAGATATGTAAGGGAAATATACAATAAAATAATTTCCAGATATACATCTAGTTATATGCTTGAACTCGTCTTTTTATGATAAATTTTTATTTTTTGAGGCAGAAGAAAGATACGGAAATCGTAAATTAAATTATAAATAGCAACATTATGATTATGAATTACGATTATTTGATATTTTTGCAATATTTTACAGACATAAAGAGAATAGTGAACAAGTATGTTAATGTTCATATAATTGCTAATTTACTGCACTTACTTAAATTAGAATTTGTTTTCTTCTTTATAATTATTTTATTTTATTATTTGCAGAGATAATGGCCAGGCGACAGAATTCACTTTCAATAAACTGAAGGAGCAGTTACATTTGATACGTTTACCCCCAGATCGTCAATGGGGAATACTTACAATGGACAAGTACCCTTATATTGCTTTTTTGAACATGGAAGATGGTGTGACCAAACGGAAAATAATAATTAGAAGGAATTTGGACGTGGAAATATATCTGAAAGAGAAAGTTTGCCCTTACATTCAAGTGGAGAGACTGAAAAATGTTGATAATGTTAATCAGGTTTTATTCAGTGTATTCAGTTACATATTGAAACATTTCGCTCTTTCGCGGTTTCTAACATTAATTTTCGAGTTTCTTCATACTAATTTCATTGCCTAATTTGGCATTCCGTTAAATACATATAAGACGACGTTTCCAAAAACCCTCTGAACCACATTCAAAATCTCATAAACACGTGTTTTTCGAAATCTCAATGGATTCAATGGATTCAATGGATCTCAATTTTCTTAGGAACAACGAGAAGACGACTAAGTCCACGGTAGGTAAGAAGTCGTCTGTTTGCTCGTTGATTTTGGAGTAGTTATGTAGAGTGACGAGTAGCTATCCTTTGCCCTTTGCAGGAAGAAAGGGAATCACTACTCGAGATTTCGGAAAATACGTGATGTCAGATTGCCACTCTTTTCAGACTTTACTTAAAAGGATAGTTAAGTTCCCTTTTTAAGATGCTACGCGACCGCGTGAGCCAACAAACCCCTAACTATACACGGAGGACGGGTGAACATATGCAGAGAAGCTCTTAAAAAAATTGATTCGCTGATTCTACCATACAGCGAAACAATTATCAAGTCTATCTCCTAATTTACAGGTGGCAATCCTGAGAAAACTCGGAGCAACGCAAAGTTGCAACTTTTTTTCCAGTCTCTGGATGGTCCCTCGAACCTACCTGATTAGGTGATGAGACCGAAGTGCCTTTTGGTAATTTTTCACCGCACTCGTCACCTCCGTCTTTCTTTAATTCGCGGTTATTAATTCCCTACTCTTCATAAATTTGCAAAAAGGAGGTTCAGGTGACTGTCCTGATTTGAAATCGTCAAAAATGGAGAACCAATGAAGGTGGTAAGAAAAAATCTTGCAGAATGAATTATCTTTTAATACCAATAATAGTCATTCTACCCCTTTACCCGGCTGAGATAGTGCGCGCTTCCTCACACGTTACAACAAGCCTTTTCCCATATTTTTATCACTTATATTTCGCGAGATAAATGCCTTTTTGCATCAATATTTTCGTGGGTTTAAATGTCCTCATAGGTTGCGCAATTTCATGTCGGCGCTAGATTAATGAAACGTGCCAAAATTAAATAAAATTTCCAAATTGATTAATTTAGTTTTACGAATTAAATCTTCCATCTTAATATGACTGCCTAATAAGGTTTATCTTTTTATTATTATGAGATCAGCTGTCATCAAATTCAAATTCCCCAGGTTAAAATTTAGTTTACCATATATAAAAAAAATTATAAAAAGATATAAAATAAGGCAAAAATAAGAGAGGGTGTAAAATAACGCAAAATAAAATAATATCTAAAAAAAATCCAAAATATTAATGAGGACTCCCATCCGAGAAGCCGCGCTTTTGCTTAACTTCTATGATCGACCGAGAGCCGGCAGACCCAGCCTATTATCACGATGTCTGCTACTACGAACGAAAATGTTCCTGAGAACCTCATTGCCGTATTTATCTCACATGCACTTCCGGTTCGTGCTTCAAACCTTAATTAATGCGCCTGTGACTCAAGAATCATCGCGATTTTTACGTGCGAGCTCACTCACATTGTTTTCAGCCCTTTCACGCAGATGTTCTTGTTAACTTCTCTTTATTTTCGTGTTAAAAGGCTGAGAGCCGCAGCTGAGTCGTCTCAATATATTTCTGTAATACTCACGAGGAGGAATTGAGAATCAAATTTAGGAATAAAACTAGAATGCTTTTATAAACTTATTTCATGAAATTAAAATGGAATGCAGTGTTCGCAGAACGTGGACGTAAACGGCCCCCACCATAGATGCTTCGAGCTCATTGTGTCTTCCTCATTCAACCAACCTATGGTAGTGGAGCGAGGAAGAAGCCATGAGCTGGTAGGGTTCATGGTGGGGGCCGTTTACGTCCACCTTCTGCGAACACTGATGGAATGACTAAAATCGAATTTCTTATTTCGTGAATAATGGCATAATAACCAATACCACGCCTAATATTTTAATAAGTATACAGTTGAAAGTATGAAATATTGCATGCATGTATTTTTATTTACATTTTATTTTTTTATGTGAAGTTGTGTATGATTCATACAAATATTTTATATTCTTTTTCCGTGATTGTTTTTTTAAATGGGATATTTACAACGTAAATCACTTTAATTTTACCATGTTCTATGTAAAATTACTAGGCTTATGTATTGAAATTTCATATAGGACAATTATAACATTGTGCTGCATAATAAGAGTTTTCTTAAGACGTATACTTATAGAATTGATATAAAAGTTCTTTATAGCATAAGATCACAATTATAACATTGTGGTCTGTAATTATGAATTTCATTAATGAGTGTGCTTATACAATTTTTTTCATGTATTTTAAAATGTTTTTACATCAACGAATCATGTTGTTTATACACATTAGATACGAATTTTTATGAAGTAGGTTTAATTGTAATGTATACAGGTTTATATAAATTAGTTTTTAGTGTATCATATGTGGCGTGCTCAATGCGAATTAAATTGTACAACACATCAGAAAAGTTTATGAAAATTAAGGTATAAATTAATAAAGACAGTAGCTTTTTGCGAAAACAATTTTATTTCATTATTCAAATTTTTTGATTCCTATTTATTCAGTCTTTTCAGTCTTCAATCACAATAGGAGAAAATATTTCTTTTAGAAATTGCAAAAAGTAATAACATAAATACGGTGCAGTAAAATAAATATTCACAGTTTGGCGTCTTTTCTGCATTTTCTCGATTTCTTTTTGCAAGTATCGTGAGCGGTATTGTATCGCTTTGCGATAAAGTGCGATTGCGTTATCAAGTAAAATCTGGTGATTGATTTCGTGAAATCTTTACGATGTTCTGAACATCCGACCTTCGGAATTTCACAGCTGTTGAGGCTATCCAAGATATGTAAAAATGTATCACGGTTAAGTTACCCTCTAGCCAAAATATGTAGAATAATATTTGTCACATTATTCGTAAGCTGATACAAATCCTCTGATGGATACTGTAATTGTCCACGATTGAAGGAATCTATTATTTTAGATCGCTCTTCATCACTTGGTTTTCTTTGGGATTGGACATCTTCTATGCAGTCTACGCATCTTGTTATTTTTTAGCACGAAAGGAGACGTAGTCGGCCATGTTATATTGCACAAAATCTGGTGAAAAACACAATCGTTCATCGTGCTCATTCACGCTCTCTAAGAAATTTGGGAATTCGTCTATGGCTGGATTATCTTTGAGTATGACTCGATCCAAAATTTTGCACAATGTTTTTTGCTGTTTCTCTTTTTGCAAATTATTGAAGTTCAACATCGTATTAAAAATGTCAACACCTTCAATGTTGCTTCCTTTTCTTGGTTTTATAAGGGAGTAAACACTCAAAAGGCGGAAAACTTGTGCAAAGATGCGAGAGTCAGGATGATCATTGGATCCACAAGCTTCCCGTACTAAGCCGAAAAACCTTTGAAAATTGGAATATAAATTATTTAAGCATGAAGAAAATCGATATACATTTTTCTTTGATAATAGAACAGAAATTCATGTAAATGTGTACTTTTTCATACCTCTAGGGCATCTTGATTTAATCTACTCGTTATAAGATAACTTAGATTGAATTTTTCTTTCAGAAAATAAAAAATTTCCAGAGTCGCTTTTGATGTAACTTTTAACCCCAGGAAAGTACTATGACTCAAAAAGGGAGTCCGTTTTTTAAGCACCTTCTTCCCAGTCTCGAAGATATTGTAAGAACTCTGATATAGCCTATGGAAGAAAAATAGTAATTTTTTTGTAGAAATCATTGAAAATTTGAATTGCAGTCTTAATTAACATAAAAATTTTTTCAATCGGAAATTGTACACTGTAGCTCACAAATAAATCCATGAAAAAAAATCATGAATAAATCAATGAATAAATCAATGAAGAAAAATAATATTTACGATGAACTGGAATACTAACACTATTTGATAGTTTGAGCCATCATGTACTGTAAAATCCTTGAATAAGTTTGTAGAATAACTTACCGTATACTGTTCAGAATTTTCTTTCAAAGCATTCTGAGGAGATCAAGTCATCATCGCTTCTACTAATTTAGTCACTCTTTCCATAAAAGTCCTCGTTCCTTTGAAATCTTTTGAATCGTTACAATAGTTACTGTAGAATTCCATGCCCTTATGGTATATACGGTTTCTGAAAAAAACTGAAATTTTTGTCATGTAAAGAAACTGAAATACTCGATATTACTCGTATATATTACTTCCAGAAATACGTACGTAAAATGCCATAGGAACATTCATTTTTTGAAAGTATTTTGGATCTAAATGATCCTCATTTAATTTATATTATGCTTCATATGCTTTATATGCTCTCCACTTCCAGAAGAACCCCCCAGTGCATCTTTCGAATCATACTATCAGGAGTCTGCAATAAAGTCACATTTTTAATACATACTTGAAAAATTCAATAATAAAGATATATAAATGGTTAATGAGAAAAATTTACCCATGTATCTTCTCTCGACACGAGAAAATTTCGCAGGTTTTTAATTAAATGTGGAAAGTCGGACAGAAACCATAGTTTTTCGTCTTTTTCACGTGGATGATCACAAGAAACATTATCCTGATTTATTCCAAACAGAGTCCACATGCCTCTGTTCCATTGCGCTCTATCGCTTATGACTGCGTCTACGTATAATCCACATGCGTGCAATAGATTAATATATTCTATCACTAGGTGGCTTAGAATTTTTCCCGTTGCACAGCCTTCTGCTAAGAAGCATGCCAGAGTTTGATCCCATTTTCCAGAGATCGGTTGATACATAAATACTAAAGCATGATCTCCTAGTTCCCGACTTTGTCGAACTGGAGTATGGGCACCAAGATCAGTGAAACCGTTAAAGCGAAAAAAATTTCTGTCAAATGATACTATGACACTCAATTGCATTTCTTCAAGTAAACGAACTCCTGGAAAAGAAATCAGACGTGTCAAGAGAGATTTTTTACACGGCAATAAGAGAATCTCAAGAAAAACTATGGCTTGGTTGAAAAAAAAAAGTCTTAATTGATACTACAAAAAGGAAACTCTTCATAATTACAAATAAATATGAATCAATACGAATGATAATATATTTTATTACCTCTTCTATCTACTTCACTCATATCTGAAGATTTCTCTTTGAGACATTCAAAAACATTCAAGTCAAAACCGTACGAAGAATGCATTTTTTTCAAATAAGAATCCAAGGTTTGCAAAGTTGGAACGAATAATATTTTTCTATCCACAATACGTTAGTATAAACTTTTGCTTTTAAGGACGTTCTCTTGAAAATCACTTTTCTTTAGATTTCTTTCAAACTTCGTAAATAAGTACTTTTTACCATGATCTACAAAGCGGTAAAAAGACTAGCATCAAGACCGGTGCTTAAAACCGAGAAATTAAGATCTAAAGTTGAATCTCTTAACACGTGTTAGATAGGCGTAGTTCAGTTTCGCGATACCTTTCTTTACATTAAAAGCACAATTTTCTTTAGCTTTTTTTGGAAAACTAGTATATTATACTAGAGATTATAAGGAATCGTATGCCATCATAAAAAATACGTGTACCGGCACTACTTTTAAAGATATACGTTGTTGAAACTCGGAGTTGCACAAATTCTTAGCCGGCTTGCTGAAGCAAATATGGTGACTTGGCAACACCGCATCAACAGCGCGCGCGTACGCTTACATTTGACATCGCTTCCAGAGCTTTGTTTTTACGAGCGGCTGATTTTTGTGAAATAAAAAATCCATTTTTGTTGCGAAATTTATTAGCCATCTTATTAGTATTCACAAACTGTCAATAAACTCATAATATAACCTCTCTCACACCATATGCTTTCGACTCAATATGAGAAAGACAGGAAAGCGGTGTTGCCAAATCGCACAAATCGACGCAGAAGACACAATTTGGTTACTTTTGCGCATAAACGGTGCTCAACTCATTCGGTTAGAAAGCTTAACAGTAATCCCACTACCTATGATAGGGTAGGATGAGCACATCTACGGGCAAGAGAACCAGTGTCTCCAGAACGTGGGATTTTTCGGCCCCCACCACGTTCCCATCTGGGAGAAACACATGCAAACGTGGCGTGTCAGTGTGTCGGCTCTGCTACACGCTGCGGTCACCAGCTTCGTGTAAAGCCGAAGGTGCACGAAGACGGACTTCGTTACAATGCTTGAGTTTTCAAGTTATTTTTAGATTTCACGCTTTCGTTTATCGAGTCGAAATTAAGAATTGTATTTTTCTCGAGTACGTGCAAAAGAGGCGCGAAGCAGACGACGAATTTGAATTTACGAAGTATATAGTTCAAGAAATAACACTTTTCTTCAATTCCTTGAAGAAACTCTGCATGAAATAAACATCAGTATGATCTTTGAAAATTTCATGAGGATTTCAACACTTCAAAAATAAACTTTCAGTGAAATTTAGTGACAATAAATGTATAAAATTTGAATCAATATATAATTTTCCATTCAAATTTATATACTTCTTACTAATTTTGTACATTTAACAATTTTTCAATTAGAACAATATTTTCTATCAAGATAAAATGAACATAAAATTCAAGGTTATAATTTATATTTTCACTTGTATGTTAGAAATATTTTCATCTCACATTTTTGTAGCCTAAGCACAAACTTTTCATTCCAAAACTTAAAATCTCTACGGAAATGGAAAATTGTCTAATAGCAGTAGATAAATTAAAAAGCTAAAATATGTGTTTATTGGTATTTCCATATTAACATATAAATATCAATCAACTTTAAATTTTACATAAAAATGTTCGTTCGAAGTGTTCAAATCTTGTTACAATTTGACAAGATTTTATGGAGGAGTGCAATCTTTTGGATGAAATATTTTGTTGTTCTTAATTTGTCTGTCCGTCTGAAATCGTAGTAAGATTTGAACAGTAAACAACAAATTTTCCAATAGAATTCAGGATCAATAATAATTGATTCAGGAAATACTTCAACTCTGTAGAGCATTTTTGTATTTCGAATTCAAAATATGTGCTTAAGCCACAAAAAAGTAAGCTGAAAATGTAGATATAAAACTAATTATGTCATGTTTATGTCTTCTTAATGGAAAATACTTTGCATATAATTCTCTAATTCGATATTTTTTTAATGTATGAACATTCAAGAAATTGATAAATATTCCATCTTTTTATAGGAACTAAAAATTTCCGGATAATGCTTTGATTGAGAAAGCTAAAAATTTGTCAAATATTGATATAAATTGCAATTTTACAATTGCATTATTTTTCAAATATTTTAACATCTCTTCAATCTTGATAATTCTTACAGAAGTTTATTTCATGTGAGTGACTTTTTCTTTTTCTAATGAAAGATTTCGTAATTCTAAATTCGGCCCAATTCGTAACATTGTAAAAAGATTTTAAAACTTCATAAAAATTTTTTTTCTGTTTTATTCAAAGTCAATAAATATTCAATGTTTGGAATCGAAATATTAAGTAAATGATTTTTAATTTCTGGGAATAAACTGCTTTAATAAGACAATCTTTCTTCTTTGTGAGAAATCTCAATTTTAAAATTAAAATTCTACGCATAGGATACAAAAACATAATATGAAAATTCCTTTATTACAGAATTTTGAAATATACAAGTTGACCAATTTTTAATCAAGTAAATCGGCTACTTTAAGCAAAAAATTATGTTAAAAATATTTTATCGAAAAAAAATAAGACACATTAAATTACGGTTTAAAATCCACATTCATAGATTGATGGTAAAAGCAGTTTAAAGTTTTTTAACCTTACGTTTTAGTGACGTATGCACAGACTATGTACACCATAAATTGGCCTGAGCGCGCGATAAACACTTTTCACAGAGCGTCCATTTTCGTAATATAATTGTACGATTTGTAAACGTTGTTGAGGCGTAGGTCTTTTCATGATGAAATGTCAATAAAAACTGAAAAAAATTATGTATTTAGTTTGACAGTAGTTACGCGTGACATGTCAATAAAATCCTATTGGAAGAAGTGCCTCCAATTTGATCACACTTTATATACGCATCTTTTAATATTTATCATTGAACGTAAAATGAAATATATTTATTCCTTTCAGAATGCATCTCTTAAATCAGACAATTATGTTGAACGTGAATCTCGTTGTCGTGAGCGGATTTTAGAAGAAAGGGGAAGTTTTTTTGGAACACATGCTGTAAGTGTATGATTTTTGTACAAAGGAGTAGCTTAACTAATGCTTAATTTAGGGTTTTCAAGTGTTTAAAAATTTTTCAGAATGTAAATAATTCAAAGTGTTTAAATCTTTTGTGCTTGATATTCATTTCTGTAGAAAGAAGAGAAGGCGAATGTATATTCATTCAAAAAGTTGCAACGTGTCTGCGAGGGTATATAAATAATATGATCACGAACGTTTCACTGATCATAATGATGCATTCATTCATGAGCTTTTGCATACAGAAACCCGAACGTCAGACAAATGAAGTTAAACAATTAAAAATTTTTCCAGGTTTACCTTCACGAAATCCAAACGATGCTTCCAGGAATAAGAGATATGCGTTCCTTTGAAAATGTTTTCTATAACTTAGCACTTTTACGAGACATAAAGCCTTGCCCCGGAATTGATAGAAGTACAAGGTGAGTTGCTCATTAGTATGAAAATTTTTGTCAGTCACTGTAACTTACATGAATGAAGATCTGAATTTTATATGTATTAATTTATGTCGGAGGTATGTTTTGGATATTTTAAAGGAAAATCACGAAGTGAACTATGCATACCATGTCGCCTGTAACGACGGAAAATAATTAGTCGTAAAGTATATGAAAAGAAACGGTCAGAAAAGGAATCAATGAAGAAAAAGCCGAATCTGGTACGCCCGCTTGAAGAAAAAGTGAAGCGTTTAAAAAGAAAAGTTTGTATTACGCTCAATATATCATATTTAGAGACCCAAATTTTATATTTTTTATTATCGAAATGTCCCTTCGTCCCAAAATCCAGAATGGATAGTCAAATAGTTCACATAAGTTTCGCTAATCCATGCCCGCCAGTTTCTTGGGACGTGCAGACGCAATATTTCATTATATTTAATTTAAATAAAGATTATATGATCATATGATATTATATTTCATATAAATGTAGATTTTTATTTTTTTTAATGAGAAATAAACAGTTCCGGAAATAATCTCAACTATTTCTGAGTCAGGTTAGCAATCTCAGAGAAGGCATGATACACATGAAAAATAAGTGCGCTCAAATGAATGAACCAAAAATGGAAGAGAAAATTTGCGAATTACCACCTGAGCAGCAAGAAGCAGTTCGAGTCTGTTTTAAAGCAGCGAAAGTAAAAAGTCCGCGTGGAAAACGCTACGATATACGCTGGGTGTACGAGTGCATTCTCATGCGAATTAAGGACGTTCTCTTCAGTGTCTCCAGAACGTGGGATTTTTCGGCCCCCACCACGTTCCCATCTGGGAGAAACACATGCAAACGTGGCGTGTCAGTGTGTCGGCTCTGCGACACGCTGCGGTCACCAGCTTCGTGTAAAGCCGAAGGTGCACGAAGACGGACTTCGTTACAATGCTTGAGTTTTCAAGTTATTTTTAGATTTCACGCTTTCGTTTATCGAGTCGAAATTAAGAATTGTATTTTTCTCGAGTACGTGCAAAAGAGGCGCGAAGCAGACGACGAATTTGAATTTACGAAGTATATAGTTCAAGAAATAACACTTTTCTTCAATTTCTTGAAGAAAGTCTGCATGAAATAAACATCAGTATGATCTTGGAAAATTTCATGAGGATTTCAACACTTCAAAAATAAACTTTCAGTGAAATTTAGTGACAATAAATGTATAAAATTTGAATCAATATATAATTTTCCATTCAAATTTATATACTTCTTACTAATTTTGTACATTTAACAATTTTTCAATTAGAACAATATTTTCTATCAAGATAAAATGAACATAAAATTCAAGTTTATAATTTATATTTTCACTTGTATGTTAGAAATATTTTCATCTCACATTTTTGTAGCCTAAGCACAAACTTTTTATTCCAAAACTTAAAATCTCTACGGAAATGGAAAATTGTCTAATAGCAGTAGATAAATTAAAAAGCTAAAATATGTGTTTATTGGTATTTCCATATTAACATATAAATATCAATCAACTTTAAATTTTACATAAAAATGTTCGTTCGAAGTGTTCAAATCTTGTTACAATTTGACAAGATTTTATGGAGGAGTGCAATCTTTTGGATGAAATATTTTGTTGTTCTTAATTTGTCTGTCCGTCTGAAATCGTAGTAAGATTTGAACAGTAAACAACAAATTTTCCAATAGAATTCAGGATCAATAATAATTGATTCAGGAAATACTTCAACTCTGTAGAGCATTTTTGTATTTCGAATTCAAAATGTGTGCTTAAGCCACAAAAAAGTAAGCTGAAAATGTAGATATAAAACTAATTATGTCATGTTTATGTCTTCTTAATGGAAAATACTTTGCATATAATTCTCTAATTCGATATTTTTATAATGTAAGAACATTCAAGAAATTGATAAATATTCCATCTTTTTATAGGAACTAAAAATTTCCGGATAATGCTTTGATTGAGAAAGCTAAAAATTTGTCAAATATTGATATAAATTGCAATTTTACAATTGCATTATTTTTCAAATATTTTAACATCTCTTCAATCTTGATAATTCTTACAGAAGTTTATTTCATGTGAGTGACTTTTCCTTTTTCTAATGAAAGATTTCGTAATTCTAAATTCGGCCCAATTCGTAACATTGTAAAAAGATTTTAAAACTTCATAAAAATTTTTTTTCTGTTTTATTCAAAGTCAATAAATATTCAATGTTTGGAATCGAAATATTAAGTAAATGGTTTTTAATTTCTGGGAATAAACTGCATTAATAAGACAATCTTTCTTCTTTGTGAAAAATCTCAATTTTAAAATTAAAATTCTACGCATCGGATACAAAAACATAATATGAAAATACTTTTATTACAGAATTTTGAAATATACAAGTTGACCAATTTTTAATCGAGTAAATCGGCTACTTTAAGCAAAAAATTATGTTAAAAATATTTTATCAAAAAAAAATAAGACACATTAAATTACGGTTTAAAATCCACATTCATAGATTGATGGTAAAAGCAGTTTAAAGTTTTTTAATCTTACGTTTTAGTGACGTATGCACAGACTTTTAATCAGATAAATGAAATGCTTTATAGAAAGTCAAAATTTTCTTATTACTGCACTTAATCAAATTTATAAAGTAAAAATATTTTTTAATTGATGCTTTCACTCAATTCTTTAAACATTCATTAATTGAAAATTGTACTCAAAATTTAATCTTGCAGCGTTCCCATATTCCCACAATGTTACAAAATCTTATTAATCATTATTTTAGTCGAATTATTTTCAAAATATTTAAGAAATAAATGTAAATATTTTGATTAAATACTCTGTCAAATTTTGCATTTGACTGATCAAATTCAAATATGAATCAGTAAAAATCTACTGATTATCAGTGAAATTTGACTGATTTAATTAACTAAAAACAGGATACTGTGAATCAGTCAAATTTCACTGATTACTTCAGTGAAAAGTAACTGATTTAACAGTGAAAAATATTGTTTCCACTGATGATTCAGTGAAAAGGCAAATCACTGATTCAATCAGTGAAAATTTGACTGATTCAGATTTAGAGTGTATACAAATTTCAAATATAAAGTGTACTCTGTACATTAATCAAACAAATTTAGAAGATGAATATTTTAATAAATATTCATAAATATTATTGGAATATGATACATATCGATTTAGAAAAACTTCTTCAAAGTACTCAGACATTTTTCTTATTTTACGACATTTTTGCACCATGTTTGACCTTTGGGTAGGATTCAAGAAAACAATTGTAGACATACTTTCATTACTTAGTAAAATACTATGAAGACTTGCTTTTTAAATTAAAGCGAAAACTTTTAAAACCTTTAACAATCGGTTGCATAGATTCTGCTCTAATCTTGGACGCAATTAGAGAAATAGGTTTTTTTGCTTTTTTTAGATCTAGTTTTTGCCTTAAACATAAAAGAAAGAAAACACATTTGAAATGTTAAAATAAAAAAGCTGTTTCATTCTTAGAGAATCCCAAATATTCTAAAATAAAACTCCTTTCCACACCACCACGGAGGTAGAGTTTAAGGCTCGTTTTTTTTACGTGGTATCCCCTGTAGGCCTAGTCCACGTCCTACGAAACGAAAAGGGTTTTTGCTTACAAGCAAAAAGAAAAAAGGAAAAAAATAAAGCAAAGTGGTAAAAAACGCTACAAATGTAGCCCGTACTTCAGGCTTGCCTCTATCAAATGCCAGTATACGTCGAACAAAAATGTTTTGTTTTAAATCAAATGATGAAGAAGTTTGATTAATATGGGATGATTTGGGGTGCTTGATTATTGTGAGTCCCCTTGCCTCTCACTTATGCCCAAAGCGTGATATTACTCAATTTCAGTATGTTTTCTTACTCACAAAATAATAATTAAAACTAAACAATTTCCATACCCGAGGCACGCGAAGAAAGGAATAAAGAACGTATCTCTGATATAAGAAATAAAATGTCATTATTTTGTGAGTAAGAAAGGGGTTTGAAATTGATTAACGCCATGCCTTGGCCATTAGAATTAATCCTCTCCTTCGTGAGCGAAGAGCGACAAACCACTTTCCCTATCACTTTCTGCCATCTCATATAGATTTTCGGTCATTAATTGTAAATGCTTCGAAGTGATGCTCGTTGTTCTGGCTGTTTCAGCTCTCGCCTTTAGGGCTGATCGAGTAACACAAATTGAGTTGACCGTCCTGTTTCCTAAGCGATTTCTTTTGGGAGTTTTCGCGTCCGTGAGCATGGAGAAACTTCGCTCCGCCTCAGCATTTGAATGAGGAAGACTCCGAACATGATTCAATACTGAGGTCAAATTTGGAAAAAGTTTTTCTCCTGTACTCGTCGAAGATACACCGATACTAGACCACATTTCGTCAAAAGATAAATTCGACCACTTTTCTTTGAGTTCCTGTCTGATTTTGAGTAAAGAATCCCACTCTTTTTGTACACCTATTCTATCAAACGACCCTAAATCTTGACAAACTTTCCAGACCCTAGGAAAAGTTTCGCTTCGATCAGCATAGAAAGCTACTTGAGGCCGGAAAACAGCAACGCAAGACAAAAAGATGTCGTCAAAAGGAAGTCGATTGCGAATATCTTCGCTTGCTGTGACATAAAATTTCAAGCAATTACGAAGAAATAGATCAACTTCTACTATTTGCAATTTTATGTTTGTAAGTTGCTGCTGGAAATATTCTCGCGTTTCCTCACCAACGTCAATGTCTTGAAGCGGCTTTTGATTACTAGGATCTGCAAAGTTAACATTTCTAATGATTTGAAAGAATAAATTCGGTTGAAGAAGACCCTCTTTCAAATAACTGCTAAGAATCCATACGAAGAATTTAGCCGAGTTTGGCTGGAGTTCCTGAACCATTGTTTCGCGACTTTGAAATTCCGCATTGTATACGTTGAACCTATTCAAAGTAAATTTCAAGAATAGGAAATATGCGAGTGTCAAAGGATTCTGCATTTTTCCTAACAAGTCTTTGGCCTTCTCTACCTTCTCAGATACGAGGACCATAAGATACTGAAGAATAACTTCCCAATTATTTATTATAATATCTATGCATCGATAGCGGACAAGCCAGCGAGTTTCAGAATGACTAGGAATTTTTTGATAGTCATTTCCTAATTCCAAAACAATCGATCGAAAAATAGCCTTGGAAAAGTCCTATCAATTCTGATGAAATCGCGAATGGTAAATTATGCTCTACGAAAAATGTACTAATCCTAATCTCTGCTTCTTGTACTTTCTGTTTGAAAGTAACACTTTCCGGAATCGTGGAATTTGTGAATTCTGAAGCAGAAGAACTTGCTACACAAGGTTCAACACTGTAACAATTGGCAGTTACATTAGAAGAATTTTCACTTACTATTCCATAACATTCTAATTTATTTGAAAACTCTTGCTTCTTTCTGTGTGATAAAGATGCTTCATGCTTTTCAATTTCCGATTTGCCACATAGCAACGTTTTATTGCAAATTTTGCAATGAAATCTTGTTTCATCTGCTAATGTAACCACCCACTCTCTCCACGACGGAAATTCCTCAAACCATCCCAACTGAAAGTTTTTTGCATTTTTCATGACTTTTCTAGCGGGTTGACATTCGTTTGAACCAGAGTTCAAACGGTGGTCAACCTTCGTTTGAACCTGGCTGTCCTTCAAAACACTCGAATTTGGGTCAACCGGATTACTCATTGTGAACAATAAATTATACGACGAAGGAAAACAGAATTATTTGAAAAGAATTAATAAGATGAAAAGTCGATAAAATTGAGCGAATGTGAATAATTTGTAATCTGCACAAATATTAAGTTTCACAAAATAAACTTACCCACAAGCATCAAACAATAACGTACGTAAGAGCACTCACGTATCACCAAATAATAATATAATATTCTTACTTTTGCCGTTTTCAATAAGGAATTACGATAAAAATATGAAGAATCCACACTCTTGCCTTCTCAAATAACGCATAAAGTGAGAATCAAGTATATCTTAGAAGAAAACAAAAGAAGGTTGCTATTATTATTTGTTTTCGTCTCCAATTTGACCTCTATACCGTTCGTTTGCGATTTAAAACATTGGTAACTTTTTGGCTATTAATCTGATTGAGCTACAACTTTTCAGAAAACTTTCTTTACTAAAGTATTAAAATTTTTCTCCTGTAGATAGTTTCAGAAAATGTAGACACTTAATACAATATTAATAAAATCGTAAAATTCTGAAAATTTGTTAAGCTAGCGCGAGTGGAAGTAGAGAAAACAATTTTTTTTTACATGTACTTCTCCCAATTACTTGAAAAATTAGAAGTTTTAAAAATTTTTGCAAAAGGAAAAACGATGTGCCTTGAAAGTGTGTACAAGTCCTTGAAATTCAAATTCGAACGATTTTTATAATTAATTATCCAGTACATTTAAAGATACAATTTTTGTATTTGGAATAAGTTTTCTGCAATTACGAAAAAATTTATTTAGAGTACATAAAATTTATTGAACTATTACTAGTAAACTCTACCTCCGTGGTGGTGTGGAAAGGAGTTTTATTTCAGAATATTTGGGATTCTCTAAGAATGAACCAGCTTTTTTATTTTAACATTTCAAATGTGTTTTCTTTCTTTTATGTTTAAGGCAAAAACTAGATCTAAAAAAAGCAAAAAAACCTATTTCTCTAATTGCGTCCAAGATTAGAGCAGAATCTATGCAACCGATTGTTAAAGGTTTTAAAAGTTTTCGCTTTAATTTAAAAAGCAAGTCTTCATAGTATTTTACTAAGTAATGAAAGTATGTCTACAATTGTTTTCTTGAATTCTACCCAAAGGTCAAACATGGTGCAAAAATGTCGTAAAATAAGAAAAATGTCTGAGTACTTTGAAGAAGTTTTTTTAAATCGATATGTATCATATTCCAATAATATTTAGGAATATTTATTAAAATATTCATCTTCTAAATTCGTTTGATTAATGTACAGAGTACACTTTATATTTGAAATTTGTATACACTCTAAATCTGAATCAGTCAAATTTTCACTGATTGAATCAGTGATTTGCCTTTTCACTGAATCATCAGTGGAAACAATATTTTTCACTGTTAAATCAGTTACTTTTCACTGAAGTAATCAGTGAAATTTGACTGATTCACAGTAACCTGTTTTTAGTTATTTAAATCAGTCAAATTTCACTGATAATCAGTAGATTTTGACTGATTCATATTTGAAATTTGTACAGTTTTTAAAAAAATCCGAAACTTTTTGAATTTAGTAGTTTATTTATAAAATTTGAGAATGTTGTAGTTGATATTTCTATATAGAACTTTAAGCATTTATGGACATAAAATTTCATTTAAAGTTTCTTCTATCGGTATTCAAAACTTTCAACAATTTTGCAAGATCAGTCAAATGCAAAATTTGACAGAGTATTTAATCAAAATATTTACATTTATTTCTTAAATATTTTGAAAATAATTCGACTAAAATAATGATTAATAAGATTTTGTAACATTGTGGGAATATTGGAACGCTGCAAGATTAAATTTTGAGTACAATTTTCAATTAATGAATGTTTAAAGAATTGAGTGAAAGCATCAATTAAAAAATATTTTTACTTTATAAATTTGATTAAGTGCAGTAATAAGAAAATTTTGACTTTCTATAAAGCATTTCATTTATCTGATTAAAAGTCTGTGCATACGTCACTAAAACGTAAGATTAAAAAACTTTAAACTGCTTTTACCATCAATCTATGAATGTGGATTTTAAACCGTAATTTAATGTGTCTTATTTTTTTTTGATAAAATATTTTTAACATAATTTTTTGCTTAAAGTAGCCGATTTACTCGATTAAAAATTGGTCAACTTGTATATTTCAAAATTCTGTAATAAAGGTATTTTCATATTATGTTTTTGTATCCTATGCGTAGAATTTTAATTTTAAAATTGAGATTTCTCACAAAGAAGAAAGATTGTCTTATTAAAGCAGTTTATTCCCAGAAATTAAAAATCATTTACTTAATATTTCGATTCCAAACATTGAATATTTATTGACTTTGAATAAAACAGAAAAAAAAATTTTTATGAAGTTTTAAAATCTTTTTACAATGTTACGAATTGGGCCGAATTTAGAATTACGAAATCTTTCATTAGAAAAAGAAAAAGTCACTCACATGAAATAAACTTCTGTAAGAATTATCAAGATTGAAGAGATGTTAAAATATTTGAAAAATAATGCAATTGAAAAATTGCAATTTATATCAATATTTGACAAATTTTTAGCTTTCTCAATCAAAGCATTATCCGGAAATTTTTAGTTCCTATAAAAAGATGGAATATTTATCAATTTCTTGAATGTTCATACATTAAAAAAATATCGAATTAGAGAATTATATGCAAAGTATTTTCCATTAAGAAGACATAAACATGACATAATTAGTTTTATATCTACATTTTCAGCTTACTTTTTTGTGGCTTAAGCACACATTTTGAATTCGAAATACAAAAATGCTGTACAGAGTTGAAGTATTTCCTGAATCAATTATTATTGATCCTGAATTCTATTGGAAAATTTGTTGTTTACTGTTCAAATCTTACTACGATTTCAGACGGACAGACAAATTAAGAACAACAAAATATTTCATCCAAAAGATTGCACTCCTCCATAAAATCTTGTCAAATTGTAACAAGATTTGAACACTTCGAACGAACATTTTTATGTAAAATTTAAAGTTGATTGATATTTATATGTTAATATGGAAATACCAATAAACACATATTTTAGCTTTTTAATTTATCTACTGCTATTAGACAATTTTCCATTTCCGTAGAGATTTTAAGTTTTGGAATGAAAAGTTTGTGCTTAGGCTACAAAACTGTGAGATGAAAATATTTCTAACATACAAGTGAAAATATAAATTATAAACTTGAATTTTATGTTCATTTTATCTTGATAGAAAATATTGTTCTAATTGAAAAATTGTTAAATGTACAAAATTAGTAAGAAGTATATAAATTTGAATGGAAAATTATATATTGATTCAAATTTTATACATTTATTGTCACTAAATTTCACTGAAAGTTTATTTTTGAAGTGTTGAAATCCTCATGAAATTTTCCAAGATCATACTGATGTTTATTTCATGCAGACTTTCTTCAAGAAATTGAAGAAAAGTGTTATTTCTTGAACTATATACTTCGTAAATTCAAATTCGTCGTCTGCTTCGCGCCTCTTTTGCACGTACTCGAGAAAAATACAATTCTTAATTTCGACTCGATAAACGAAAGCGTGAAATCTAAAAATAACTTGAAAACTCAAGCATTGTAACGAAGTCCGTCTTCGTGCACCTTCGGCTGTACACGAAGCTGGTGACCGCAGCGTGTCGCAGAGCCGACACACTGACACGCCACGTTTGCATGTGTTTCTCCCAGATGGGAACGTGGTGGGGGCCGAAAAATCCCACGTTCTGGAGACACTGAAGAGAACGTCCTTAATTCGCATGAGAATGCACTCGTACACCCAGCGTATATCGTAGCGTTTTCCACGCGGACTTTTTACTTTCGCTGCTTTAAAACAGACTCGAACTGCTTCTTGCTGCTCAGGTGGTAATTCGCAAATTTTCTCTTCCATTTTTGGTTCATTCATTTGAGCGCACTTATTTTTCATGTGTATCATGCCTTCTCTGAGATTGCTAACCTGACTCAGAAATAGTTGAGATTATTTCCGGAACTGTTTATTTCTCATTAAAAAAAATAAAAATCTACATTTATATGAAATATAATATCATATGATCATATAATCTTTATTTAAATTAAATATAATGAAATATTGCGTCTGCACGTCCCAAGAAACTGGCGGGCATGGATTAGCGAAACTTATGTGAACTATTTGACTATCCATTCTGGATTTTGGGACGAAGGGACATTTCGATAATAAAAAATATAAAATTTGGGTCTCTAAATATGATATATTGAGCGTAATACAAACTTTTCTTTTTAAACGCTTCACTTTTTCTTCAAGCGGGCGTACCAGATTCGGCTTTTTCTTCATTGATTCCTTTTCTGACCGTTTCTTTTGATATACTTTACGACTAATTATTTTCCGTCGTTACAGGCGACATGGTATGCATAGTTCACTTCGTGATTTTCCTTTAAAATATCCAAAACATACCTCCGACATAAATTAATACATATAAAATTCAGATCTTCATTCATGTAAGTTACAGTGACTGACAAAAATTTTCATACTAATGAGCAACTCACCTTGTACTTCTATCAATTCCGGGGCAAGGCTTTATGTCTCGTAAAAGTGCTAAGTTATAGAAAACATTTTCAAAGGAACGCATATCTCTTATTCCTGGAAGCATCGTTTGGATTTCGTGAAGGTAAACCTGGAAAAATTTTTAATTGTTTAACTTCATTTGTCTGACGTTCGGGTTTCTGTATGCAAAAGCTCATGAATGAATGCATCATTATGATCAGTGAAACGTTCGTGATCATATTATTTATATACCCTCGCAGACACGTTGCAACTTTTTGAATGAATATACAATCGCCTTCTCTTCTTTCTACAGAAATGAATATCAAGCACAAAAGATTTAAACACTTTGAATTATTTACATTCTGAAAAATTTTTAAACACTTGAAAACCCTAAATTAAGCATTAGTTAAGCTACTCCTTTGTACAAAAATCATACACTTACAGCATGTGTTCCAAAAAAACTTCCCCTTTCTTCTAAAATCCGCTCACGACAACGAGATTCACGTTCAACATAATTGTCTGATGTAAGAGATGCATTCTGAAAGGAATAAATATATTTCATTTTACGTTCAATGATAAATATTAAAAGATGCGTATATATAGTGTGATCAAATTGGAGGCACTTCTTCCAATAGGATTTTATTGACATGTCACGCGTAACTACTGTCAAACTAAATACATAATTTTTTTCAGTTTTTATTGACATTTCATCATGAAAAAACCTACGCCTCAACAACGTTTACAAATCGTACAATTATATTACGAAAATGGACGCTCTGTGAAAAGTGTTTATCGCGCGCTCAGGCCAATTTATGGTGTACATAATCATCCTACCGAACGCACTATTCGGCATATCATCGGCAAACTCGAGAATAATTTAACATTATTGGATGATACTCGACCGATTAGACCACGTACAGTCCGAACTGTAGAGAATATTGCGGCTATAAATGAGAGTTTTGCCGAAGACCCGGAAGAATCGATTCGGTGCCGATTTAAACAACTTGGCCTATCTTATGGCACTACTTGGGCGATCTTTGATGCCGGAAATTGAAGCCCGTAATCTGCACGACATTTGGTTCCAACAAGACGGCGCTACATGTCATACAGCCCGTGAAAAATGGATTTACTGCGTAGTCGTTTCGGTGAGCAATTTATCTCTTGTCTCGGACCGGTGGATTGGCCTCCAAGATCGTGTGATATCACAGCTTTGGACTTTTATTTGTGGGGGTATGTAAATTCTAAATGCTTTGTGGATAAATCAGCTACTATTGAGGCATTGGAAGCGAACATTACTGAAGTTATTAGCGAGATACCGACCGAAGTCCTCGAACGAGTCATTCAAAATTGGTGTTTACGGATGGACGAATTAAAGCGCAGTTGCGGCCAACATTTGAAAGGGATTATCTTTAAAAAATAAATGTCGTGAATGGTTCTACACAAAAATAAAAAAGATTGCCCTATCAATTTGAATTTTCGTTGTTTTATTTCAATTTAAAATCCTATACCTCTAGATTGATCACCCTTTATATATATATACTACTGTGATCAAATTGAAAGGTGAATTTTGTTATAAAATGAAAAATCTTTATTTATTTATCCAAATCAATTTCATCCCCTTCAAAGTAATCCCCTTCCGATATAATGCACTTATGCCAACGTTTTTTCCAATCGTCGAAACACTTGTTAAATTCGATTTCCGGAATTGCCTTCAGAGCCTTCAGCGATTCGGTTTTTATCTCCTCAATCGAGTCAAAACGGTGTCCCCGGAGCGGTCTCTTGAGTTTGCTGAACAACCAGAAGTCACACGGAGCTAAATCAGGTGAATACGGTGGTTGCGGAACGATATTTGTTGAAGTTTTGACGAAATGATCGCGTAAAACCAGTGCCGTGTGTGATGGTGCATTATCATGCCAAGAGTTGTTGTCCCATAAATCCGGCCTTTGTCTGCGAACAGCTTCACACTAATGAATACTTTGATGTGAAATTTGGCACAGATGTCACTAACAGTACTACCAACTTATGGAGAAAAAAAAATTTCAGTTTCGAAAATCCCGGGAAGTTTAAATTTAAAATTCACCTTTCAATTTGATCACAGTAGTATATATATATTTCGCATTTTACGTCGAATGATAACTATTGAAAGTGGCTTTATATTTATGTAATTTAAAATTTAAATAAGTGGCGCCATACTTCCGAATGAAAAATCTCATGCATGCTGTAATCCTCTGTTGGAAGCATTGTGAAATCTTCAAGATTAAGCCCCACAACATCAGAAGCGGTGTAAGAGCTTTCCAAGTTAAAGCTAACATACTAAAAGAAATGAATAGTTCACTTTTTATGTTGATATTGATAATGATTATAAGAGGCCTAATAACTAAGGGTGGAAAGTTTGCATTATATAATACCTTTGAAAAGAATTAAAAGTGATTATCGCTTTCCCTTACTGAACCTACAAGTGTCGTACGATTCTCATGATCGAGTTTTCTAACATTCGCAGCGTTCAATATACATGGTGCAAGCACCATATTGGCTTCATCGCCACAATCAGGTATTCTCTTTTCACACGTTCCAATCTGCAATAAATTTTAAAGTGTAAATGCTGTTGGGTACAATGTTTCTATATAAGTAAAAATATATAACCTTTTTAGGAATAGCGTTTGGTTTCAGTCTTATTCTCCTTTTTTTTTATACGATCAATTGTTCCATCTGGCATTTTAGTCTCAAAATGCGAGTCAATATCTTCTTCGCAAAAATGTGCTTCGCATATACAATCTAATTCGTTCAAGGATTACGAAATGGCATTTTTCCATACATTTCTGACCCTTTCATCCTGCAATAATGATACTTTTTTATTGAAAATTCTTGAGTAAAAACTTTCCCACACAATTTCACGACATTTTAAAAATGGATATTAATTGTAAATTCTTTAATTTCACAAGTCAATTGCCAAAAATAATTTATTTATTTCATTTACTTCTCTGATGAGTAAAATCGAATAGTATGGCATCGGAAAAAAATTTGTTCAAAGACCATAAGGATTGTCATATATTTTTCTCCCGTAAAGTTTAATAAACAAGAGATGGTTTCTTTTTTTATATAGTTATAATGTCTTAAAATTTTATACGTCTAACATTATTATATATAATTTTTTCCCTACCTTTGGTACATTAAAAAAACTTCGGCAGAAATCATTTTCTTTATTGCCTTTGTACCGTTTGTAACTACATAATGCGCATCTCCGATGCACATTCGTTTTCTTCATACAAATCTGAAAAAAAGTATTACATACATTATAATTATATATCATTCAAAATTAACGAAAGGCAAATAGAAGTACTTACCATTTCGAAATTGGACTAGAATAAATATACGGTACACCGGTACACTACGCTGCTAACACGAGAAGATTGGACATCGATCGAGTTTTCTTCGTCCATTTCAGTTCATAAGAACAGGCAACGCCACACTAGAATGTATGTGCCGCCTATCACCTGATCCTCGAGGATCGGATTTATAGGAATATACGGGCTCAGAAGCATGTCAGGTTCAGGACATACCTTTGATTGGCTCCCTTCAATGGGTCCCTTAATTATGGGCTGCCAATCAACGAGTACTCATGCACCGCATGGATGGATGTCCCTGCTGGGACAAACGCGTATAGCAGGAAAGCGCTTTCCTCCTTCAACGCGCACAATTCTTCTAACGCCTTTACCAGATACACGATGCCCTTCTCAGGGATGGGAAGCATATCATCGTGACCGCGAAAATATCAGCTTTATTATGATATCATAATGCATGCTCAAAATCGTCTGTAAAGGGTTGAAAATATCGCATAGAAATCTTTCAATTTATCGAACATACTATGACGGGTCGCGGTCGCTAATGAAGACGCGCGCATTCAATTAAAAGTGGGGATTCTCCAGAGAGGTGGAAATCTGAGCTGAAGAGCTTGGTTGCGGATCCTGGAGATTCATTTGGGTGTCCGCACCTTCAACAGGTGAGAACATAGCTCAACTATCTCTGGAAAATAAATCATTTATTTTACTGGGTGGCACATTTTTGGGGGTTGATGTTTTTTGCTTTCCTGGACCAATGTGGGCAAATTACGATCCAAAAGCGATATTGAAGCGCACAGACGCACGTAGATACTTGAGAAAATGAACTTTTCTAAGTATTATAATAAAAACGTGAGTTTTAAAAAATATTTTCACTGGTAAAAATCAAAAGTTTCGACACGCGAAAATTTCCCCCTTCGTTCGATACAATTATGAATTTTTAATGAAAAAATTGAACCGAGTCGGGTCAAAATTAGCTTGAAGAATATTAAAAATTGATATTTTATTTCCGGAAGAAGCGAAATGTTTCAGTAAGTATATCAAAATGTGTAAGAAAATACTCCAATGAGAGGTCTGACTGTAGAGTTTGTCGAAACCTGGATTTCCTCTTTGTGGTTAAACATAATTATTATTCATATGCAGATTTGATCGAACAAATCCGAAACTGTTCACTGATATAAGGGAAGAGATATAAGGATCATTCAGTTGCGAATTTTTAGACCAGTAATCCCTGTATGAAGGTAGTTTTTTCATTCCCATCATAATATTCATTCCAAGGAATTTTCGAATCTGTTCCTTTGCCACGAGATGAAATTTTTTCCTCAATTGTGTTGCATAAAGGTTAGTCAGGTAGACCAGAGATTCAATGAATGACTGGGAATCAAAAAGTGAAAATATCCACAGGTGATTATGTTGCATTTGATATGTTTGGTCCGAAATTGGCTGTAAAAGCTTTATTGACTTTGGCGCATGTCTTCTTTTCCTAAATACCATCTTAATTTGATAGTCGAGGAGTAAGGGGTGCATTATCATCATTTGTTGCGTCCCGAGCTAAGACGAAGGTAGAATAGTAAAATTTAGGAAAAGGGAAGGTTGTGTAGCCAATAGAACCTTCTGAAAGGGGTAAAATGGAAGCTTGGTTCTTGCCCTTTCGGAGTAACAAACAAAAAATCAGGTTCCATGACCTTAAAATGGTCGGAAACAGACTTTGTACAAGTGCGTGCACCGATTCCATCACACCCTTCCACCTTGGCGCTCGCTAATCTCAGAAAAAGAACGTGATTTCAACTGGAATGGTGGAATCGTGTCAACTTGAACTGAAAGAAATATGAACTCTTCAGAAGGCGCCACCGTTTATACATTCTGTCAACAAAGTACCGACAATTGATCATTCAAAAAGCCCTCTTAAAGAGATTGTCAAAAACCTTTTTGACGCTAAGTTGGCACCACTGTCCTCTATACTGACGTGTAATTAGGTGAGTTTGACATTTTTGTCAATGCCTACATTATCGGAGGTTCACTAGTCGCGTATCAGATAGGATACGTTGTCGACAGATGTCCTCGTAGACAATTTCAAACTCTTATATTGCAAATAATGCAATTAAATTCAAATATTTAAAGAATTTGAAAATCTTTCTGTGGAAAAAAAGACGCTTTCGACTGCGCTGGGATTCAAGCCCAGGTCTTTCGATTGCCGGTCGACTGCCAGAAAGATTTTCAAATTCTTTAAATAAGTAAAAATAATGTTTGTAAAAAAAATTCGTATATTTCGAATTTCTTCAGTTCGGACAAACAGTGCATTTGGTCGGTTTAACATGTATTGTATACCGCAACGTTGTAATGCACCTCGATGCACGAACAATCTGTCTGAGGGCTATTCCGTTTTCAAGATTCCAAAAGATGGGGGGAAAATATTGGAATGGAAAAAGTCAATTGGAGAAGAATGGAGCCTTCCAAAGAATGCTTGCTTTTACGAGATAAGAATTTAAACCACAATCAATGTTGTACGTTCCCTGATAAATTTAACGTCTTTTTCTAGAATCTTCATGCTGCGTTGATCCTCCCTTTGAGCCATTGGGCGATTTCCACGAAAAGACTCGACATTCCTCCCCACCGCCAAGCAAAGACGAGAAACCCGACTGCATTCCAATAAAAGGCGAGCCGTCGCACTCAAACGAAAGGCTCAAAGTCCTTGAGCAGGAGAGCTTAATTGCTGAAAAGAAAGGAAAAGGAGTGAAGCCAGTCCATTCACGTGAAGATATCGAAATGAAAGAAATATCTTTTGCTGAGATTGAAAATTGCAAATCTTATTCGTAAGTTTCCGTTCATTTAGGTTTTTATTTCGTTAACTTACTGAATTAAAAGGAACTGTTGTTTTAATTACCTATTATTTTGATTTCAGTTCCACAAATGCAGAGATAGAATCAGTTTTACAAGAAAATTCGAAATTCAAGCAAAAAGTGCCTCTTTGCAAAACAAGGTCAACGAACTCACAGAAATTGCGAATCGAGTATTGAACGAGGATCAGAGAGCTGCTCTAAAAAGAAAAGCCATGAAGGGTTATTCTTGGTCTGCGAAATCGATAAAAATGTGTTTGGACATCCATCATTTGCCTGAAAAAGTTTGCAGTGACAATGGTTTGCCAACAAACATTGTCGATATGGGACACTTCAAAATGTTGAGGGCATTCTAAAATAAAAATGGTGCTTAATTCCAATTCGCGCCAAAGCTCAAGGATTCTGATCTTGAGGCAAATCATTTTTCAAAAATGAAGTTCAGCACAACTACAAATGTCATAGATCATCATGTGGCTGCTGCCCTCATGCACCTCGCTAACAGGGGAAAACTTCCTATTGAGGCACTTAAAACCGGATGGTTTATAAAGGGTTTTCCAATAGGGACATAACAATTTTATCTATGAATAAAACACAGAAATATTTGAGATATTGAGTTCAAATTTATTGTGGGTGTAGTGCAAGCGTTAAATTTGATGAATGAAATTCGATATCGGTCATATGACCACCACGAGGCCGTTTACAGCGGTCGATTCTTTGGGCACAATTTTCCACCACTCTGGCACACATTTCGACCGGAACGTTGGCAATCATCGCTAAAAATGATTTTTCGATGAAATTCTTCATTTTCTTCAAGCTTTGACAGAGCCCAATTGGAGAAGTTTCGGCGTTTCAAAAGATCAAGTGGCTTTAGTTCTTGAGTCAATTTGATCTTGAAAGCATGTAGGCCAAGATCTTTTCGCATAATACGCCACAGTGTCGTTTGAGCGATGCCCAATTCTTGAGAACGACGTGGAATCGAATGATCCACTATAGCACGCACAGCCTGTCGGGTGGAACGATTATTACGGCCGAAAATTGGAGTAAGCGCTCTTAAAATTGCGACCACCGACTCAGAATTTCGGTAGTAATTTTTAATAATTTCCAAACGTTGCTGGTTCGTGAACTTTACCATTATGAAAATGTTGACTTTAGCTAACATTTTGACATTGACAGTTCATTAAAAAAGTTTAAGGGTGCGTTCATATAAAGATACGAAATTGTTATGTCCCTATTGGAAAACCTTTTACATATCATGCGATCCTGGTTCGACTTGATGACAGGTCGCACACTAATCTTCGCCTTCAGCTACCACAAACCGGAAAAATGCCAAAAAGCAATAGATCTCTTGAATTTGGTTTGCGAAACTATCCTCAACTTCAAATCGAGCAGCAGAAACTGGAAAGTTAACCGTAACCACCTTGTAATTTGCACCCAATCTATACTTACCCTCCAGAGTAAGCTTTTAAACGAAGAAATATTCTTTTGATAAATGTCATCGGTGAATGCGTCGATGTACATAAAAGGAACGAGTTGGAAGCATTTGTTTTGCCAAGTTTGAATGAATTCCCGGATATTTTGGAAGAAAACGAATTTATACTATATAGAATTTGCGGGTACGTCATTTTTAAGTTGCGAAAAAATATCAAATGCCAGGAATGAATGATGATCGCCTTATTTTCAATACACTTTATCCACCTGTCAACAAGCTTTTATCTTTCAGTCACAAAATTCAGTTTATATATTTCCCCATATATCTCCTTCTCGAAGCTTGTGCCCATGACCTACGTTTTGCCCTTACTGAGAGTACTACTGTGCAGGCTTCGAATGCCGCACGAGTTCGTTCGCAAAAAGCGCCTGATTTTTAATTGTTTTGATTCATGCTCAATAGATATACTTACCTAGTCATCGAGGTCGGTTGAGCCGTTTTCGAGAAAATTAGATTTTTTGATTTTTCAAAATTCGTCCATAATTTTGTAAAAAAAATTTTTTGAGTTGATACTTGGAGTGAATTTATCTTGTACTGGGAGCCACTTACCCTCGCAATATGGATCAAGTCCGAGCGGGGGCACCCAGACCATGCTTATCCTGCTACGGCCTTTCACAAATAAGTGATTCTTCACACGCTAAAAATGCTGCCACTGAAAAAGTTACACTACACCAATGCATTACTTTAAAATGTTACAAGACATTGATGTGAATAAATATGTTCGGTGATGCAACATTCAACTTAATCAGCTGGTTGCACAAAATTTGATTTTACTTCCATTTTGGAAAAAAAATGCGAATTCAAAAAGTATTTTCTGATATTGTCATCGGAAATTGCGAACGAAATTAAAGAGACTTTGCGAAATGTTCTGCCAATATCAGTGGAACTTACTGCAAGCAGATACAAGGCCGTCTTTCCTTAAATATCGCGAAAAAGAATTCGCTGAGTTATTCAGTGAAGATGATGACTTGTACTGTTGTAACGACATTTCAGGTTTGCTGGAAGCTCTGCGAATAGGATACAAGCTAGAACCTATAAGAATATGAAAATTGTTTTGCAGAAAATAAAGTATTCACAATTGGTAGATATGTTCAGACCTCAAAGTTGTTGCTCTGCTTAGTGGGTTACAACTTGGTTTTACGAAACATAGTTGTTTCTTATGCGAATGGGGCAGCCGTTGTAGAAATCTTCATTATGTGAAGAAAGATTTGCCTGTCCGTAATGCTTTTTCTATAGGACAGACGGATGTTATTCAAAAACCTATTGTAGATACTAAAAAAATTATTTTACCGACGCTCCACATCTAGTTAGGCTTAGCAAAAAACTTAATAAAAGCTATGAAGAAAGATAAGACTGGATTTTGTTATCTGAAAAAGATACTTTCAGGACTGAGTGAAGTGAAGCTGAACGAAGGTGTACTCAATAGACCACTAATAAGGGCTATTCTTAGAGATTGCAACTTCAAAAGTACATTCAATCAAAAAAAAGAGAGCTTGGAATGCTTTTGAAGCAGTTTCTACAGACTTTTTAGGAAATGCAAAGGATCCTGAGTATGAAAAGATTATCAAGGAACTACTGATTGCTTATAAAGCATTGGGGTGTAACATGCCCGTGAAAATCCATTTTCTGCATCCTCATTTGGATTTTTTTCCAACAAATCTAGGAGCTATCAGCAATGAACAGGGTGAGCGATTTCATCAAGACATTTCCACTATGGAGAAAAGATATGAAGGAAAATCAACAGGGTATGTGCTGGCAGATTGTTGCTGGATGATAATTCGTGATTTTCCTGGTACTACCTTTAAAAGGAAAGCTTCACGATCCGTAAAAAGACAGGGAATTTGCATTCGAAACAGCATCTGAAGTCCTAAGAGACTGGGGGAATCACAATAAAAAAGCACGGCGAATTGTGGGAGGATAGAGAATTAATGAGACGAAAGTTGGAGGACGGAGAGAACAGCAAGCGCCAAGGTGATAGAGTGTGGTGGAATTGGTGCACTCACATGTACAAAGTCTGTTCCCGACCATTTCAAGGTCACGGCACCTGGTTTTTTGTTTGTTACTCCGAAAGGTCAAGAACCAAGCTTTCATTTCATCCATTTCAGAAGGTTCTATTGACTGGCGTTACATTTTTACATGTCCTCAAAAATGGCCAAAAACACATTTTTTTTTACTTTTGACCCCGTTTTTCTCGAAAACTAGAGCCAATTCTAGAGCCTAGTCGATCGACAGTCGATATAATTCTTCTTTCTCTTGTCTTTTCAAAGCTTTTATTTACTATATATATTGACAAGTCAGTGCAATTGTATTAAGGTATAATTTCACTTATTCATCTTTTGTTTTATACTTCCACATTTGTTATATCAACGTGATGAGTCTTCAATATGTACTTTATATATTAAAAAATAGTAAAATTATCTCTTTCATTATAACAATTATAATATCTAAAATTATTTTTAACCATTAATACTAATTATTCAAATTTAATGAATTTGAAATCTTTATGTGGAAAAAAAAGACGCTTTCGATTCAAATTCTTCAAATTTGAATTTAATTTGCATTTATTGCGATATAAAAGTTTGAAATTGTCTACGAGAACACCTGTCGGCAACATATCCTATCTGATAGGCGACTAATTATCCTCCGATAATGTAGGCAGTGGCAAAAATTTTGAACTCAACTAAATAATTTGAAATACTAATTATTTATTTACCTACCTTACCTAACCAAGGCAATATTCTAGTTTTATCTGCTATTAATGCATGGTTGAATGCCTTGTGGATTTCTGATAATACCTTCTACCTAATTACCTGTCGACAAGCCAATTATCATGTGATTAGATTGAAATGACGTGACTTCCGATTCGTCACTTGTCTAGCTGTATGGCGGGTTGCGCAATGTAGGCGAAAATGTAAATTTAAAGTTACACGGATGTAATACATTAGCATTATCATTATCATTATTATTATTATTACTATCATCATGTTCTTTATTTCGACTGCACTCTCCCTCGTCTACTATCATTCTTCTCCCAAATCCCTTTCCGGATAGAAGTTCTCCTTCCTCATCTTCGTTATCGTAATCATATTCTCCATCTTCAAACCTGTATCACTTGGTAAGTCTGTCCAATCGTTTTCAGAAGCTTTTTGAGCTAACGAAAGGCCTTTTCATCGCGTGACAATGTTACTAGCCATTATTGTGTATGTAATCATTAAGCGATTGGATTTATGCAATAAATTCTAGCACAAATAAATTTATTAACAAACAAACCCGCATACATGCAATTATACTATAAATAGGAAAAAATTAAATATAGAAGACACAGTGCGTACTCAGCACATCAAAAAACAAGGATATACAAACTTTCGAACTGAAATAGCAACAAAAAAAAACCGTGAAATGGCAATTTTAAAGGTCAAGGGTACCTTCAGGATTTTTTTCACTATTTTTTAGTACTCAATGCATCAAAAAACATGGGTATACCAACTATAACGCAAACGTAGCAAAAAAAAAATATATATTGGCTTTTACGTTGTGGCCGTGGGTAGTCGATATATCGACTACCTGTCAGGTTGGGAACTTGAAATGAGTAATCCGTGAAATTATATATAGTTTTTGGGTCAAATGAAAAGTCGATTTGAACCAAAATTTTCCCGCACTTTAAAAGTTAAAACAGTGGGTGTGAAATTCCATGCACTCCCATTATAAATATCAAAACTTTGAGTTATGTTCCATAATAAACCGAAATGGTGAACCTTGTTTTGCACGGTCGACATGCACGATAAATGGCATATTTCTTACATTTCTTGAATAAAATATCGTGTGCAACATGTAAGAAAAGTGTGCGATCTTGGCTTGGAACACAATATACGAGGTCTATTCAAAAAATCAGGTGAATTTTCATTTTTTTCGAAAAATATTAATTTATTCATGAATTTCTATGTTGTCTGCTTCAAAGTAATTCCCCTTTAGATATAATACACTTCTGCCAGCGTTTTTTCCAATCCTCGAAGCACTTCTGATATGCACTTTTTGGTATGTCCTTAAGCTCTCTCAGCGATTCAGTTTTTATCTCCTCAATCGTGGCAAAACGCCATTCTTTCATGGGTCTCTTCAATCTTGGGAACAGGAAAAAGTCACAGGGGGCTAAATCTGGTGAATACGGTGGCTGAGGCATGATTACAGTGTTGTTTTTGGCCAAAAAATTACTAACAAGCAATGACGAGTGAGCAGGTGCGTTATTGTGATGCAAAAGCCATGAATTGTTTTTCCGAAATTCCGGGCGTTTCTTTCGTATTGCTTCACGCAAACGGCGCATAACTTCAAGGTAACACTCCTTATTAACCATTCGACCTTGCTGTAAGAACTCCTGATGCACTACGCCATGATAATCAAAGAAAACAGTGTGCAAAACCTTGACATTTTACCGTACTCGAGGTGCTGGGCCGTCCAGGGCGAGCGTCGTCATTCATCTCTTCTCGATTTTCTGTGAAGAGCTTGTATCACTTGTAAACTCTGTTTTGACTTACAGTACACTCACCGTATGCCACTTTCAACATTTCAAGTGTTTTTGAGCACTTAATTCCATTTTTTCACAAAATTTCCCTATACAGTCAAAATTTTGTTTCAAAGATTGGTGTTATTTTTTGCTCTGGCAAACCATGTTGACCCATAATCAAACTTCTCGCCTGTGCCGCTATGTATTCAGTTCGCCACTGATTAAAAAAGTTATGGCACTTGAAAACCTGCAGAAAATGGAAAAATTTACCAACTGTAAAAGGCACATTCTTATCTCATACTTATTTCAACTCAAATTGCTCAAAAAGTCGTCACTTGCAAATCTAGAAATTATTATTTTATTTTATGGTTTTTTCTGCCGGAATCTAGAATTTTCATTACTAGGAAAAAAAATTTCAATTTTGTTTGAAAACAGTAAGAGACAGCAGAAAAGTCCTAATAATAATGTCAGGTCAGAATGGGTCCAGCCGAGAAAAATGGAATAGATTATAATTCGAATCAACCTCAATTCTCAATGCTTTCGAGTTGATTGGCTGCCTTTAACGTTTGTTCGCCGGAATATATTTTAAATTTCACAACTTTTCAATCCTACTTTTGAATAATCGGAGTCGTATTTTCGGCTTGCGAAATTCAATGTGTTAAAGTTTTCAAAGAATCATTTGAATATTCACAATCTACATTTTGAATTTTGAGGTTTTCAATTTCAATTTCTATTGAATGTTAAAACTTGTACATTTGTGAAACTCGAAATCAGAATCCTTTGTTTCAACAGCTTACATATATTTCTACATATACATAAATTTGTATTTTTAACATTTTTAGCGTTAATATATAAAATTATTGCATATTTCCATTACGGTTCGACGTTAATTTTAATGTAGAATAAGGATACAAACAAGTTAAATATTTATTTTGTGGCTTTCATAAGCTATTTTACACTAGGTTTACACTAAGTAGGTTCGCTAGGGTAGAGCAGCAGTTACAACAACATTGTGAGAAATGCAAGTGTTTCTATAAAATGATATTAAATAAATTATATGTGTTCAAGTCAGAAAAAATGATTCATCACTTTGTTATGCTTATTTTTTCAACGGAACAACAATACTTTTTTTAAATATATTATTTATTAATATTCAGTTAAATGTTACTTTCTGCACTGACATTTTTGAAATGTCATTTTAAAAGGTGCAGTTCTAAGTTACACTTTTACAACATAATTTTTTAAATTAGAAGTCGCGAATTTAAATTTTTTACACGAACAATTGCAATTGAAATTATCAGATTCAGGGTTCGAATTTTGAATGTCAGAATTCCGAATTTTTAATTGGGATTTTAAAATTAGAAATTTCCAACGTTAACCTTCGAATTAAAAGTTATGAAACGGCATTTTTGGACTCCAAGTTTCAAATGTTAATTTTTTATTTGCAGGATAAAGATTTTCAAGAGTAAATTTTCATATTGTCAATTAAATTTGAGACTTCTAAATGCAATGTTCAAATTTGAAATAAAAAGTTTTAATTAAGAATCTGGATAGTCAACTTTTGGATTAGATTTTCTAATTTAAAAAGTTTACAATTTTAAACATTTTATAGGAATTGAAGTTGAAAACCCCAAAATTCAAAAAAAAGATTGTGAGTGTTTCAATAATTTCTTAAAAACATCAACACATTAATTCTGAAGAGTTTTGAGTGTTAATTTTTAAATATAATCAGAAAGCATGAGTATGAAATTTTTCAATTTTTTCGTAAAAAATTTTAGTACTTGAAGACTTTTAATTGTGATTCAGGAAAAAATCCGTGTGCCTGAAAACTAAGAAGTATTTTATCTTTGATTAAGACTGAAATTTTGATAGTTTGTAAATGTTTGCATACAAAAATGAAAACTGTAAAAATTTAGAGATTCAATTTCACGTTTATAAAGTTAGTCATTCGGAAAACTCTAATTTGTGATATTTGAAACTTGGAATTTAAATCAGTGGAAATTTCTGATTTCTGATTTCGAACGTTACAAAATTCATGTTTGGAAATTTGGAATTATACAATAATATTGAAAGAGTGAATATTGAAAAAATGTGTAGAAAAACTTAATAGATTGTTAGGTATAACAACTTTCCAGCAGGAATTGAGATTTAAAACAATTTGAAACATTAAATTCGAGAACTTTTGAATACGAATTGTGAAAGTGTGGACGTGGGGAATTTTCAAATTACCGCATTGATTATATTTCGATTTAGAAATTTGGAACTTAGAATCAAAAATTAATTCGGAAAATGACTCGAATTTCGCTAGAAAAAAATATAAATCGAAGTTCTAAAACCTTAATTCGACAAATTGTTTTTACTGTTATATTCAGCAGTACTGGAAATCCGTTTCTACCCTGAGCGAGTCATTTCATATCATGTAGATGATATATATAATAAATGACCCATTAAGAAAATGCCCGAATGCACCGAAAAAACAAATTTTGTTATCATATGAAATGAAAAAATCAGAAAAATTCTAGGCGCGATATTTGTCTATTGTGGATCCTAATATTTCGTACTGAAAAGCATGTTTGCTATTAAAACCCGGGTCCCGTAGAAACACCTCCCACCATTCACAACCACTCTCACGCGCGCCGCGTCCGTGTTCCTTGCGGGTGTAATTAAAAAACAATCGGCGTAGGAGTCTTAAACCGAGTGGACTCCACAGATCCTAGTTTAAGAGAAACTGTTTTAAAACTGAGGAAAAAATGTGGCTTTACTCGACGAATATCTTCTTCATGTTGTCCTCAGTGGCTTTTATTCTTTAGAAACTTTTGTCCTGTACTTAAGAGCATGCAATGAGCCTCAGCCGCAGTTTTCTTCAAATGAAAGCAGAAAATCAAAACTTCCTGCAAATGACGAGAATTTGGCTTGAAAGCTGACATCTGCGATCGAGAATTTTATGATGCAAACACAAATTCAATTATGTGGTGCTGTCGTTATGTTGACAGATGTCCAAGCTTACTGTGTGACATTTTTGATCTGCCTCTTCTAACCAGCACTTACCGCTGCAGCCATCTATCCAAAAACGGCGGAAGCAAAGTTCTGCACCTAATACTTTCATCATTTACTGCGGAAAATTATTATAATATTTAATTATATCAGGTGTACAAATAAGTTTCCGCCGTTTTTTATCAAAAATTGGACATTTATTGTGAAAGAACAGAACCTTATTTTTATTCGAAGTATTGTCTATCGTAATGTTCTTCTTGCGTTTGGCATGAATCTTGATCCAATAATGTTTCCAATTCCGCGTCTTCGTACACTTTCGGCCTTCCGCTACGTTCTTTGTCTTCGATGTCAAATTCACCGTTCTTAAACTTTTGAAACCAGTCACAACAACTTCTCTCACTTAAGGCAGCCTTACCATATGTTTCTACAAGCAATCGATGCGCATCAGCTGCAGATTTCTTCAAATTGAAGGAGTAAATCAGGAGTTCCCGCAAATGACGCTTATTCGGCTCAAAACTCGACATTTTCGCACACAAAAGAATATACTATACTGATAAAAATTCACTAATATTCAAGCTTATATTGTTGACAGATGTTCAACCTTACGACAGCGACGTTTTACATCTGTTAATTTCAACTAAAACTTACTGGTGACGCCAACTTTTTTCAAACGGCGGAAACTTATTTTCTTACTACCTCGGTCGAAAGTACGTGATTTCGGCACCAATTTTACGGCAGAAGTCTAACTTCCATGCATTGGTCAAGCTATATGCGCGCCCTGTATAATAGCGGGAGTGAAAACGTCAATAACCTCAAGCGTAAAAATTTGTCCGCTCTCTGCTAATGTTTTATAGTGGCAATTAGTGGATATTATTTAGAAAGTAATAGTAGTGACTGAAGTGTAACAAAAATAAAAATAAAAAAATGAATGACATATCATCTGATGAATCGACAGATGAAGAAGAAATTAATAAAAACTTTGAAACTGAAGAGTACTTCTGTACTGAAGAGTAACGATAAAGAGTAACTAAGGGTGTATCTGAACCTTAATTTATAGATGTATTTGATCCCCCCCCCCCCACCATCAGCACTCGCTCCGCTCGTGCCGCAAACATCGGGGCAGGCATCAATATATTCCAATGCACACATGCAATTGTTTTCGTACTTTCGACCAGGTAACAAGAAAAATAGTATACACTACATGGGCAGAAATTTGAGAGCCGTGAACTGCGCGCCATGATGCCCTCGGCTTTGCCTTGGGCATCATGGCGCGCGGTGCAGGAATCTCAACTTTCTGCCCTTGTGGTGTAATATACTATTGTACACCTGATAATAAATAATATAATTTATTATATACATTTACAGTGGTTGCATTGCAACGCACTGTTTTACTACTCTGTTGACTTTATTTGATAACACTACACGTAGTTGTGTTGACATAAATAGTTCTTCAAAGATTATAATCTTTATACATATATATAATTTGCTGATGATTATTAGCGAGTACTCAAAGATTTGAACGTAAATTTTACGTGGTGGAATTAGGAGATAATTTGTATGCCATTCAGACCTTAAGAGATTCAAATACTAAAATAAGTATAATACTATATTCGATAAAAAGGGACCTCAGAAATCATTTCTGGAGTTTCCCATTTTAAATTTATTTTGTAAACTACTGGTATGCATTCTTAGATTATAGGTATTCGTTACAAGCTTTGAATCTCCATTTTTCTTTGTGTCATTTTTAAGACAACACTCAAGAAAATTTCAACTCATCATGCAACGAAAACCAGTTGTCCCCTAATTTAGTCATTGCTCTCACATTAGCCTAGACATTGTACCGTGGTGAATTACGTTAAATTCTTTTAACTTCGACTGACAATGACAGGATCAAGCCCAAAATCACCTTTTTCATAAAACTTGAAAATGTCAAGGATAGTCTGAGAGCTGCTTCACAAATTCTTTTATTTTGTTTTCTTTTCTGGCCGTTTTTCCTTCTTTCTTTTTCATTAACACCAGTTTCAAAGGCGCCGCCAAGAAGATCGCTGTGTTACCATCGCACGTCATAATGTATATTATATATTTGCATTGTCTGTTTGTAACTGCTGTGTTGTGCTGTACGAACTCATCGTAGTTTAAACGCACCCCTCGACGTTTTAAGCCAATGGGTCAAGCTGACCTATAGGCGCTTCAGCTTATTGGTTGCCTGGCGCCGTCGTCCTCACAAGACGAGTCGCCCGCGCAAACCTCACCTTCATGCGCGTGCGCCAGCCTTTCCAGCAGTGTCTCCAGAACGTGGGATTTTTCGGCCCCCACCACGTTCCCATCTGGGAGAAACACATGCAAACGTGGCGTGTCAGTGTGTCGGCTCTGCGACACGCTGCGGTCACCAGCTTCGTGTAAAGCCGAAGGTGCACGAAGACGGACTTCGTTACAATGCTTGAGTTTTCAAGTTATTTTTAGATTTCACGCTTTCGTTTATCGAGTCGAAATTAAGAATTGTATTTTTCTCGAGTACGTGCAAAAGAGGCGCGAAGCAGACGACGAATTTGAATTTACGAAGTATATAGTTCAAGAAATAACACTTTTCTTCAAGTTCTTGAAGAAAGTCTGCATGAAATAAACATCAGTATGATCTTGGAAAATTTCATGAGGATTTCAACACTTCAAAAATAAACTTTCAGTGAAATTTAGTGACAATAAATGTATAAAATTTGAATCAATATATAATTTTCCATTCAAATTTATATACTTCTTACTAATTTTGTACATTTAACAATTTTTCAATTAGAACAATATTTTCTATCAAGATAAAATGAACATAAAATTCAAGTTTATAATTTATATTTTCACTTGTATGTTAGAAATATTTTCATCTCACAGTTTTGTAGCCTAAGCACAAACTTTTCATTCCAAAACTTAAAATCTCTACGGAAATGGAAAATTGTCTAATAGCAGTAGATAAATTAAAAAGCTAAAATATGTGTTTATTGGTATTTCCATATTAACATATAAATATCAATCAACTTTAAATTTTACATAAAAATGTTCGTTCGAAGTGTTCAAATCTTGTTACAATTTGACAAGATTTTATGGAGGAGTGCAATCTTTTGGATGAAATATTTTGTTGTTCTTAATTTGTCTGTCCGTCTGAAATCGTAGTAAGATTTGAACAGTAAACAACAAATTTTCCAATAGAATTCAGGATCAATAATAATTGATTCAGGAAATACTTCAACTCTGTAGAGCATTTTTGTATTTCGAATTCAAAATGTGTGCTTAAGCCACAAAAAAGTAAGCTGAAAATGTAGATATAAAACTAATTATGTCATGTTTATGTCTTCTTAATGGAAAATACTTTGCATATAATTCTCTAATTCGATATTTTTTTAATGTATGAACATTCAAGAAATTGATAAATATTCCATCTTTTTATAGGAACTAAAAATTTCCGGATAATGCTTTGATTGAGAAAGCTAAAAATTTGTCAAATATTGATATAAATTGCAATTTTACAATTGCATTATTTTTCAAATATTTTAACATCTCTTCAATCTTGATAATTCTTACAGAAGTTTATTTCATGTGAGTGACTTTTCCTTTTTCTAATGAAAGATTTCGTAATTCTAAATTCGGCCCAATTCGTAACATTGTAAAAAGATTTTAAAACTTCATAAAAATTTTTTTTCTGTTTTATTCAAAGTCAATAAATATTCAATGTTTGGAATCGAAATATTAAGTAAATGGTTTTTAATTTCTGGGAATAAACTGCATTAATAAGACAATCTTTCTTCTTTGTGAAAAATCTCAATTTTAAAATTAAAATTCTACGCATCGGATACAAAAACATAATATGAAAATACTTTTATTACAGAATTTTGAAATATACAAGTTGACCAATTTTTAATCGAGTAAATCGGCTACTTTAAGCAAAAAATTATGTTAAAAATATTTTATCAAAAAAATAAGACACATTAAATTACGGTTTAAAATCCACATTCATAGATTGATGGTAAAAGCAGTTTAAAGTTTTTTAATCTTACGTTTTAGTGACGTATGCACAGACTTTTAATCAGATAAATGAAATGCTTTATAGAAAGTCAAAATTTTCTTATTACTGCACTTAATCAAATTTATAAAGTAAAAATATTTTTTAATTGATGCTTTCACTCAATTCTTTAAACATTCATTAATTGAAAATTGTACTCAAAATTTAATCTTGCAGCGTTCCAATATTCCCACAATGTTACAAAATCTTATTAATCATTATTTTAGTCGAATTATTTTCAAAATATTTAAGAAATAAATGTAAATATTTTTGATTAAATACTCTGTCAAATTTTGCATTTGACTGATCTTGCAAAATTGTTGAAAGTTTTGAATACCGATAGAAGAAACTTTAAATGGAATTTTATGTCCATAAATGCTTAAAGTTCTATATAGAAATATCAACTACAACATTCTCAAATTTTATAAATAAACTACTAAATTCAAAAAGTTTCGGATTTTTTAAAAACTGTACAAATTTCAAATATGAATCAGTCAAAATCTACTGATTATCAGTGAAATTTGACTGATTTAAATAACTAAAAACAGGTTACTGTGAATCAGTCAAATTTCACTGATTACTTCAGTGAAAAGTAACTGATTTAACAGTGAAAAATATTGTTTCCACTGATGATTCAGTGAAAAGGCAAATCACTGATTCAATCAGTGAAAATTTGACTGATTCAGATTTAGAGTGTATACAAATTTCAAATATAAAGTGTACTCTGTACATTAATCAAACAAATTTAGAAGATGAATATTTTAATAAATATTCCTAAATATTATTGGAATATGATACATATCGATTTAGAAAAACTTCTTCAAAGTACTCAGACATTTTTCTTATTTTACGACATTTTTGCACCATGTTTGACCTTTGGGTAGGATTCAAGAAAACAATTGTAGACATACTTTCATTACTTAGTAAAATACTATGAAGACTTGCTTTTTAAACTAAAGCGAAAACTTTTAAAACCTTTAACAATCGGTTGCATAGATTCTGCTCTAATCTTGGACGCAATTAGAGAAATAGGTTTTTTTGCTTTTTTTAGATCTAGTTTTTGCCTTATACATAAAAGAAAGAAAACACATTTGAAATATTAAAATAAAAAAGCTGGTTCATTCTTAGAGAATCCCAAATATTCTGAAATAAAACTCCTTTTCACACCACCACGGAGGTAGAGTTTAAGGCTCGTTTTATTTACGTGGTATCCCCTGTAGGCCTAGTCCACGTTCTACGAAACGAAAAGGGTTTTTGCTTTCAAGCAAAAAGAAAAAAGGAAAAAATGAAGCAAAGTGGTAAAAAACGCTACAAATGTAGCCCGTACTTCAGGCTTGCCTCTATCAAATGCCAGTATACGTCGAACAAAAATGTTTTGTTTTAAATCAAATAATGAAGAAGTTTGATTAATTCGGGATGATTTGGGGTGCTTGATTATTGTGAGTCCCCTTGCCTCTCACTTATGCCCAAAGCGTGATATTACTCAATTCAGTATGTTTTCTTACTCACAAAATAATAATTAAAACTAAACAATTTCCATACCCGAGGCACGCGAAGAAAGGAATAAAGAACGTATCTCTGATATAAGAAATAAAATGTCATTATTTTGTGAGTAAGAAAGGGGTTTGAAATTGATTAACGCCATGCCTTGGCCATTAGAATTAATCCTCTCCTTCGTGAGCGAAGAGCGACAAACCACTTTTCCTATCACTTTCTGCCATCTCATATAGATTTTCGGTCATTAATTGCAAATGCTTCGAAGTGATGCTCGTTGTTCTGGCTGTTTCGGCTCTCGCCTTTAGGGCTGATCGAGTAACACAAATTGAGTTGACCGTCCTGTTTCCTAAGCGATTTCTTTTGGGAGTTTTCGCGTCCGTGAGCATGGAGAAACCTCGCTCCGCCTCAGCATTTGAATGAGGAAGACTCCGAACATGATTCAATACTGAGGTCAAATTTGGAAAAAGTTTTTCTCCTGTACTCGTCGAAGATACACCGATACTAGACCACATTTCGTCAAAAGATAAATTCGACCACTTTTCTTTGAGTTCCTGTCTGATTTTGAGTAAAGAATCCCACTCTTTTTGTACACCTATTCTATCAAACGACCCTAAATCTTGACAAACTTTCCAGACCCTAGGAAAAGTTTCGCTTCGATCAGCATAGAAAGCTACTTGAGGCCGGAAAACAGCAACGCAAGACAAAAAGATGTCGTCAAAAGGAAGTCGATTGCGAATTTCTTCGCTTGCTGTGACATAAAATTTCAAGCAATTACGAAGAAATAGATCAACTTCTACTATTTGCAATTTCTTGTTTGTAAGTTGCTGCTGGAAATATTCTCGCGTTTCCTGACCAACGTCAATGTCTTGAAGCGGCTTTTGATTACTAGGATCTGCAAAGTTAACATTTCTAATGATTTGAAAGAATAAATTCGGTTGAAGAAGACCCTCTTTCAAATAACTGCTAAGAATCCATACGAAGAATTTAGCCGAGTTTGGCTGGAGTTCCTGAACCATTGTTTCGCGACTTTGAAATTTCGCATTGTATACGTTGAACCTATTCAAAGTAAATTTCAAGAATAGGAAATATGCGAGTGTCAAAGGATTCTGCATTTTTCCTAACAAGTCTTTGGCCTTCTCTACCTTCTCAGATACGAGGACCATAAGATACTGAAGAATAACTTCCCAATTCTTTATTATAATATCTATGCATCGATAGCGGACAAGCCAGCGAGTTTCAGAATGACTAGGAATTTTTTGATAGTCATTTCCTAATTCCAAAACAATCGATCGAAAAATAGCCGTTCGCTTGGAGCTAGCATTAAGAAAAGCTGGTAAATCTTTGATTAAATCCTCTACATCTGGGATTGTGGCACAAGCATATTTTGCTACAATTGCTGACGAATGCGAGACACACGGGAAAACAATTAAACGGGGACTTTTTTCCTTTAATTTTGTTTTAAATGAGGACCTATTGCCGACCATCACCTGTGCGTTATCACAAGCTAAAGCACAGGTATTAGATAAAGGGATTTGCTGCCCGGACAATGCTTTTTCGAACGCATCAAAAATTTTAGAGGCAGAACAATCCGAAGCATTTACATTAATAAGCTGGAGCAATTCCACCCTGACAGAAAATGTCGTTGACTCCACATATCGAACCATTAATGACAGCCACTTTTCTAGAGTCCTGTCGGTCGTTTCGTCTTCGTACACTGAAAATGATTGCTTACGCAAAATATTTGCCATGCGATCAGTTTCAGCAGCACATACGACGTTATTTACAACTAGGAACATTTTAGTGTGGCGCAATCTAACGTCTTTTATAACCGAAGGTTCCATATCTTGGAAAAGTCCTATCAATTCTGATGAAATCGCGAATGGTAAATTATGCTCTACGAAAAATGTACTAATCCTAATCTCTGCTTCTTGTACTTTCTGTTTGAAAGTAACACTTTCCGGAATCGTGAAATTTGTGAATTCTGAAGCAGAAGAACTTGCTACACAAGGTTCAACACTGTAAGAATTGGCAGTTACATTAGAAGAATTTTCACTTACTACTCCATAACATTCTAATTTATTTGAAAACTCTTGCTTCTTTCTGTGTGATAAAGATGCTTCATGCTTTTCAATTTCCGATTTGCCACATAGCAACGTTTTATTGCAAATTTTGCAATGAAATCTTGTTTCATCTGCTAATGTAACCACCCACTCTCTCCACGACGGAAATTCCTCAAACCATCCCAACTGAAAGTTTTTTGCATTTTTCATGACTTTTCTAGCGGGTTGACATTCGTTTGAACCAGAGTTCAAACGGTGGTCAACCTTCGTTTGAACCTGACTGTCCTTCAAAACACTCGAATTTGGGTCAACCGGATTACTCATTGTGAACAATAAATTATACGACGAAGGAAAACAGAATTATTTGAAAAGAATTAATAAGATGAAAAGTCGATAAAATTGAGCGAATGTGAATAATTTGTAATCTGCACACAAATTAAGTTTCACAAAATAAACTTACCCACAAGCATCAAACAATAACGTACGTAAGAGCACTCACGTATCACCAAATAATAATATAATATTCTTAATTTTGCCGTTTTCAATAAGGAATTACGATAAAAATATGAAGAATCCACACTCTTGCCTTCTCAAATAACGCATAAAGCGAGAATCAAGTATATCTTAGAAGAAAACAAAAGAAGGTTGCTATTATTATTTGTTTTCGTCTCCAATTTGACCTCTATACCGTTCGTTTGCGATTTAAAACATTGGTAACTTTTTGGCTATTAATCTGATTGAGCTACAACTTTTCAGAAAACTTTCTTTACTAACGTATTAAAATTTTTCTCCTGTAGATAGTTTCAGAAAATGTAGACACTTAATACAATATTAATAAAATCGTAAAATTCTGAAAATTTGTTAAGCTAGCGCGAGTGGAAGTAGAGAAAACAATTTTTTTTTTAAATGTACTTCTCCCAATTACTTGGAAAATTAGAAATTTTAAAAATTTTTGCAAAAGGAAAAACGATGTGCCTTGAAAGTGTGTACAAGTCCTTGAAATTCAAATTCGAACGATTTTTATAATTAATTATCCTGTACATTTAAAGATACAATTTTTGTATTTGGAATAAGTTTTCTGCAATTACGAAAAAATTTCTTTAGAGTACACTGAGAAAAAAATGTATCCAACAAAACTTTTTTTGTTGTCCTGACTAAATATTTTGTTGTCCCAACAAAACATTTTGTTTAAGTAACAAAATTTGATTGATATAGCAGAATGTTTTGTTGGCACAACAAAGGAATTTTGTTGGCTAAATACTAACAAAATATTTTTGTTGATTTGACAAAACTGTTTTCTCGGTGTACATAAAATTTATTGAACTATTACTAGTAAACTCTACCTCCGTGGTGGTGTGAAAAGGAGTTTTATTTCAGAATATTTGGGATTCTCTAAGAATGAACCAGCTTTTTTATTTTAATATTTCAAATGTGTTTTCTTTCTTTTATGTATAAGGCAAAAACTAGATCTAAAAAAAGCAAAAAAACCTATTTCTCTAATTGCGTCCAAGATTAGAGCAGAATCTATGCAACCGATTGTTAAAGGTTTTAAAAGTTTTCGCTTTAGTTTAAAAAGCAAGTCTTCATAGTATTTTACTAAGTAATGAAAGTATGTCTACAATTGTTTTCTTGAATCCTACCCAAAGGTCAAACATGGTGCAAAAATGTCGTAAAATAAGAAAAATGTCTGAGTACTTTGAAGAAGTTTTTCTAAATCGATATGTATCATATTCCAATAATATTTAGGAATATTTATTAAAATATTCATCTTCTAAATTTGTTTGATTAATGTACAGAGTACACTTTATATTTGAAATTTGTATACACTCTAAATCTGAATCAGTCAAATTTTCACTGATTGAATCAGTGATTTGCCTTTTCACTGAATCATCAGTGGAAACAATATTTTTCACTGTTAAATCAGTTACTTTTCACTGAAGTAATCAGTGAAATTTGACTGATTCACAGTAACCTGTTTTTAGTTATTTAAATCAGTCAAATTTCACTGATAATCAGTAGATTTTGACTGATTCATATTTGAAATTTGTACAGTTTTTAAAAAAATCCGAAACTTTTTGAATTTAGTAGTTTATTTATAAAATTTGAGAATGTTGTAGTTGATATTTCTATATAGAACTTTAAGCATTTATGGACATAAAATTCCATTTAAAGTTTCTTCTATCGGTATTCAAAACTTTCAACAATTTTGCAAGATCAGTCAAATGCAAAATTTGACAGAGTATTTAATCAAAATATTTACATTTATTTCTTAAATATTTTGAAAATAATTCGACTAAAATAATGATTAATAAGATTTTGTAACATTGTGGGAATATTGGAACGCTGCAAGATTAAATTTTGAGTACAATTTTCAATTAATGAATGTTTAAAGAATTGAGTGAAAGCATCAATTAAAAAATATTTTTACTATATAAATTTGATTAAGTGCAGTAATAAGAAAATTTTGATTTTCTATAAAGCATTTCATTTATCTGATTAAAAGTCTGTGCATACGTCACTAAAACGTAAGATTAAAAAACTTTAAACTGCTTTTACCATCAATCTATGAATGTGGATTTTAAACCGTAATTTAATGTGTCTTATTTTTTTTTGATAAAATATTTTTAACATAATTTTTTGCTTAAAGTAGCCGATTTACTCGATTAAAAATTGGTCAACTTGTATATTTCAAAATTCTGTAATAAAAGTATTTTCATATTATGTTTTTGTATCCGATGCGTAGAATTTTAATTTTAAAATTGAGATTTTTCACAAAGAAGAAAGATTGTCTTATTAATGCAGTTTATTCCCAGAAATTAAAAACCATTTACTTAATATTTCGATTCCAAACATTGAATATTTATTGACTTTGAATAAAACAGAAAAAAAATTTTTATGAAGTTTTAAAATCTTTTTACAATGTTACGAATTGGGCCGAATTTAGAATTACGAAATCTTTCATTAGAAAAAGGAAAAGTCACTCACATGAAATAAACTTCTGTAAGAATTATCAAGATTGAAGAGATGTTAAAATATTTGAAAAATAATGCAATTGTAAAATTGCAATTTATATCAATATTTGACAAATTTTTAGCTTTCTCAATCAAAGCATTATCCGGAAATTTTTAGTTCCTATAAAAAGATGGAATATTTATCAATTTCTTGAATGTTCATACATTAAAAAAATATCGAATTAGAGAATTATATGCAAAGTATTTTCCATTAAGAAGACATAAACATGACATAATTAGTTTTATATCTACATTTTCAGCTTACTTTTTTGTGGCTTAAGCACACATTTTGAATTCGAAATACAAAAATGCTCTACAGAGTTGAAGTATTTCCTGAATCAATTATTATTGATCCTGAATTCTATTGGAAAATTTGTTGTTTACTGTTCAAATCTTACTACGATTTCAGACGGACAGACAAATTAAGAACAACAAAATATTTCATCCAAAAGATTGCACTCCTCCATAAAATCTTGTCAAATTGTAACAAGATTTGAACACTTCGAACGAACATTTTTATGTAAAATTTAAAGTTGATTGATATTTATATGTTAATATGGAAATACCAATAAACACATATTTTAGCTTTTTAATTTATCTACTGCTATTAGACAATTTTCCATTTCCGTAGAGATTTTAAGTTTTGGAATGAAAAGTTTGTGCTTAGGCTACAAAAATGTGAGATGAAAATATTTCTAACATACAAGTGAAAATATAAATTAGAAACTTGAATTTTATGTTCATTTTATCTTGATAGAAAATATTGTTCTAATTGAAAAATTGTTAAATGTACAAAATTAGTAAGAAGTATATAAATTTGAATGGAAAATTATATATTGATTCAAATTTTATACATTTATTGTCACTAAATTTCACTGAAAGTTTATTTTTGAAGTGTTGAAATCCTCATGAAATTTTCCAAGATCATACTGATGTTTATTTCATGCAGACTTTCTTCAAGAACTTGAAGAAAAGTGTTATTTCTTGAACTATATACTTCGTAAATTCAAATTCGTCGTCTGCTTCGCGCCTCTTTTGTACGTACTCGAGAAAAATACAATTCTTAATTTCGACTCGATAAACGAAAGCGTGAAATCTAAAAATAACTTGAAAACTCAAGCATTGTAACGAAGTCCGTCTTCGTGCACCTTCGGCTTTACACGAAGCTGGTGACCGCAGCGTGTAGCAGAGCCGACACACTGACACGCCACGTTTGCATGTGTTTCTCCCAGATGGGAACGTAGTGGGGGCCGAAAAATCCCACGTTCTGGAGACACTGCTTTCCAGCTTTATTCTGTCGTTGTTATCCGAGTGGCAAGTAGCCAAAAAATTATTAAAAGATTTTCTTTAATGGACGCCACCAATTTTAATTTGCAGGAAGTAAGGCGCGAGATTACGACCAGATGTCCGGTAAGTCTTTAAGACTATATTCCGGGCCATTATAAATCGATTTGAGGTTATTTTTTTATTGTTTTTTTCTTTAATTTTTGTCTATCGTGACACCAGTGGCTCTCAGGCTTTCCCAGAGCCTGCATATTATGTTTAGGCGCTGTAAGCCATTATTGGCAACCATTTCTGTATATTTAAATTTATATCGAGCCAGGGCTTTGTCCGTTTATTAAATAAATTGTAGCTTTAATTTATTATCAAGTGATGCTTGATTTATTTCATTTTTCTATGCGAGAGCTTCTATATTTTAGGTTAATTTTCCTTCCTAACCTAAAATACGACCTGATCCGAACTCCCGAATCCATGCAGCCCCAGCCGGAACCCTTGCTTGGCTTCGCTTCTTTTGTTGGCTAGAATGCGAAATTTTATTTTCAGGGTCATCGAATTTATAAATATGGCGTCGGAAGATGCCAGGCGCTCATTTCAAAGCCGCCTTAGTAACGCCGGTGACGCCGAGGGTAATCCCGAATCCTCGGGTCCTCCTCGACAAAAGTTTTATTTTATTTTGTCGTTTCAGCGGGAGTCACCCGTTATAACATGCATTTCATGCGAACCACAAAATTAGACAATATTCCAGAATCGAATATAGCTGGAAACGTCTCATTTTAAACTCTAAAAGTTTCGATAAAACATACGTTTACAGATTTTAAGTCTCCATATTCATGCCTGTCAGTCTTAACAATAAATGGAAACTCTGTTTTTAACAAATTACTAACTCATGTGTATATCGAATTATAATTGTTGAAAGATGCTATTAAACTCGTTTAACGTCCGAGATTCAATAAATTCAGTATTTAATTTTACCGCTCTTCCAAAGAATTTAAGAACGGGAAAAAATCTGCCTCAGCCCGGATTCGAACCGAGACAATTATAATCTGATTTAAGTAAAAATATTTGTTTAAACCTGAAAGAAATTCCTTATCACTGATTTTGTAACGCGTACAGATGAGGAGAACAGCAAAGAATGTTTCATTTAGTTTTTAAGACGGCCACAAAAAAACCAGACTGGTCTGAAAAATGGTAGAAGAATTTTATTTTGTCTTTAAGTGGGTATGATGCAGAAACAAAGTTTTATTTTAGTTTCTTAGAAATAAAACGAAAATAAAAATTAAATGACATTCCTATGTCACGTTGTTACTTTTATTGGAAGATTTTTTCTGAATGTTTTTGCGGACATTACCATGGTTTTGGCTTCGTGCTACTCAAAAACAGCCTTGCAAATTAAACTCCTCGTGACTCCATCACGTAACTTTCATTGAAACAATGCATATTGGAAGATTGTATAAATTCTGGACCACGTAATTTTGGCGAGGAGCACTGCGTGGATTTTGCAATGGGTTATAGAGGTGACGGCCTTCTTTGAGGTTCGGGGGTGTGTCGAAGACAAGCTCGGACATGTTGAGGACTTCCGGGAACAGAACAACTTTCTGATAACCGTCTGGGTGGTGGTTGAGGTGGCGAGGGCGAAACATATCTGTAAAGATGACAAACAAAATATTACAACTAACAAATAACAAAAAAACGACACTTAAAAATTTAATACTAAAAGAATATAATTATTTGTCATGTCTGAATTTTAGATGATTAAAGTTGTTTGATATTAATTTACTAATAAAAAGTGATTGGGATAAATAAGTCTTTTATGCAATTATTATTCATAGGCTTCTTCACATGCCGATGAAACATCGAACATTTTTTCACAATGGTATGAAAAGGTCTTTTTCATTGTTTTTTTTTTTAGACACAAATGTTTAAGACGAGAAAATTGTAAAATTTCGTCTTAAAAATACAAGTCCCGGCCATTTTGATTTTATCGGTCTTGTGTAGTAGTCAGTGCTAACGCTGTACGAAGAAGAAGTGAGAAAAAGAAGAATAAGAAATAGATTGCGTTCCGCTGTAAAACTATAATGCACATGCACAGTTCAATTTCTATATTGTATTCCTCTGTAACGGAATATACAACATTGCTTTACTCTCAGCTGTAACGGACTGTAACTGGCACTTATTTTCTTTTATTTGACACAAATTCACCGAGTTGTCATGATAAACATCGTTATCATCACAAACATAATTTGCTCGTTTCTTATGTTACCTTATCGACCCTCATAATTTGAAGCAAATCGGAGACATCAAGAAACAATCACGGCCGATTTGGCCTGAAATGTCCCATATATACGGTAAGTAAAGACACAGAATCAAATGTATTATGTCACGCTTTTTAGCAGGCATTTGAAACTTTTTTTCGAAAATGTATTTGTTATTGATATTTTGGCATTTTTATACATTTGTTGGGCCCTAAAAGTTTCTTTTATTCTTGTAGAATTCACTGGGAATAAACTTTTCATGTTACACCAATAAAATTTGATATACATATAACATATGCTCTATCAAACTAAGTTATTCAATTGAAAGAGTAAACAAAATTTGGCAAAACTTTGAACGCATTCTCTTTAAAATCACGTTTCAAGTTTGCGCCCCGTCTTATCAGGTTCTAATTCCCCAATAATCGTGATTTCGGTTTCAAAATGTTTAGAAAACATGTCTCTATGGCCCAAACTACAAGAAATGGAAAACAAAGTATCATGGAAATTTTTGGAATTGATTGTTTATAAAAAAAGTTCCAAATATTTTCCAATTATTATAGTTTCATATTCAGCATTATTTATTTTCTTGACTTCGGAAAATCGGTAACCAAGACGTCACGTTTGAGGAGATCCGAGTGCTAAGCCCCTTATTGCATCCGGCCCCTCAATTAGGATCTTACGAAATGCGGCAGACGGCTTGAAACGTAGCCTGATGAGAACACATTCAAAGTTTTACGGAAACTTTTTTTACACTTTTCAATGACTTTTATAGTCTAATAACGCCTATTTTATATGTATCAAAATTTATCTTACCTCTTCTCTTATTTGATCTTATGAACTTTTAACATTCACTTTTCCTAGACATAAAAGTATGTTTTTTGATTATTTTGGTATAGCACTCGATTATTTCTTTTACACTTGTGAATAATGGCCAATTTTATACAGCCTATAAAATGAATCGTAAACGAAGGCAATTAGGAATCGCTTCCCGTTTTAGGCTCATTTTTACTTTTTTTTATAGCAGAGAAACGACGGAACTGATATGACTGAACACAGTATTGGATCAATAGCAATCGAAGAAGTAATTGATATATATCTGCAATCTCCATATTATTCTGATCACGTGAATGTTATTGTGATCCTCTACGTCATGAAAATTGTTACCCTAGAGAATAGTAGGCCCCAAACAGCTATCTGCGCATGCATGACGTCTAAGTTTTTATAACTCGTCTATAATCACCCACTTTGCGTTCATTTTACAGGCGTATAAAATGAACCATTATTTACGAGTGTGGAAGAAATATTTTTATTTTCTTTTTAGTGTTGATGATTAAATATCTTGATTTCATTTGTACAATTTTCGATACATGTTTGAACTAGTGTTGGGTAAGTTACTCTTTAAAAATAACTTGTTACAGCTACGCTGCTCTGCAAAAAAAGCAACTTGTTACAGGTTAAGTTACATTAAATTTTTTCAGGAAAGTAACGAAGTTACTTCAAAGGTTACAAATAATGTAACTTCTTTAGTAACTTTGTTACTTTTAACAAGTTGCTACACAACACTAGTCTGTACATTTTAAAGAAAAAATCAGTTGTTTTTTTATTGTCGAAAGGAATATATCCTTTTCTTCAACAAAAATAAAACTGTATTGGTAATCATAATTGGTAATTGGATGAACAACTTACGATTAGTTTTTCGATACAAAAAATCATTTTACTTAATTGTTTTCCCATAAAGCTGATAAATAAATCTATATTCAAAATTTTGCATTATTTTTCAAATTTTTGATTGCTGTTCATAGCAGAAAATTTGATTTTGTCACATGTCGCAAGAATTTATATGCTTCATTTAATTTTTAAAGTTTTTATAGCCGAATAAACAAATCAAAAAAAAAAAAATAGAGCTACAATTATGGAATCGAACCTTCGAGGAAAAGAAGGAGATGGGTGATCCACCAAATTTCGACGAAGAAGTAAAGGAGATTCTCCTCGACTCAATCTTGGCGGAGGTTCTGGAGAAGGGGCACGGTCGCCACCAAGCCTAAGCCTCACATACGAGGCAAAACGTTTCTTCGCAGACTCTTTAAATACCCCTTGAACTTGTGGCACTGAAGGTGGCTGCTCCTGTTTTAGTTGATGTGTAAATCGGGAAATCAGTAACTGAGAACTGTGAGTATTGTGCGCTCCTTGAGGTGGAGGCTCCGAAGGAAATCTGTAAGGTGCAAATTCAGATTGAGTAAACAAATTAATAAAATATCTGCATTAATGACAAAATCCAATGAGAATAATTAAGTAATTCAATTTTTTCCAAGAAAGGAAACTTAAAAAGGGAATAGCTGGGTAAGCATACAAAATCTGCCCCCGTACGTATTAACTTGAAATTTCTGTCATAGGTTCGCATTCATGTGAAGTAAAATTCCTCCCAATGATAACCCTAGAAATTCATTTTTTTGGGAGTTATGGAGGGGGAAAGAAAAATTTAAAAAGTGGTTTTTCTTGAAAACGGCTTGACCGATTTTGATGAACAAAATATATAATGTAAACACTAATGAGGCTATAAAAAAAACAAATTTTAAATTGTACCTAAAAAATTTTTTTTTGAGGTTATTTTCTAGGGTGACCACATCCATATTTTACGTGAACATTCCTAAGAATATCGTTCATAACATATATTTTTTTTTGAATTGTTTGAAGGGGTGGTACAATGTGAAAAAAAATAAAAATCGCATATGCAACACTGCGAACCCTTGCGGTGCACTGCTCTCGATAGCATACTTTGGAACACAATTCTATTGCATTTTTTCATGGTTAGAAAAGTTTTTGGAAATGAAGATAGCATTGTAATTAATGTAACTGATGTAATTAATTACATCATAAGTAATATTTCCTTCATAAACGTCTGCAGTTAGCCTATCCAAATAATAGTTTTTCTACGTATCCATCCAGGACTTGAGGTCCTGTCTATCCGGAGGACCAGGAAGGAAGAAGTCCTTTTGGTCCTCAAAAAGGGGGGACACGTTTCGGCCTTCCGAAAGGAGCTCGACCTGGCGGTTGGGGAAAGGGCGCAAATTTCAGCTAGGCAAGTTGAGGATCGGGTGGGTAGAGTGCCGCATTCGCGAACACCTGGAAGTCGCCCGCTGCTTCAGGTGCCTTGGGTACGGCCACGGGTCCCGGGGCTGCAGCAACCCCGACAGGAAAAACGCCTGTTGGAGATGCGGCGCCACGGGACACTTGGCCAGGACCTGTAAGGCGCCACCAAGGTGCCTGTCATGCGCAGACAGGGGCGACAAAGATGTCGCCCATGTGTCGGGGAGCGGCTCCTGCCCGGTCTTCCGGGAAGAGCTTCGGAGGTTGAGAGGCAGGAATTGAAGTTCCTGCAGCTCAACCTCGGAAGGGGGAAGGATGCCCAGGACCTCCTGATGCAGACTGCCAGGGAGAGGGGGGCTGATGTGCTGCTCATTAGTGAGCAGTACAAATGGTCCGATAACTCTGCTTGGTATCAGGATGCATCAAGGAGGGCCGGCATCCTTGTTTGTAACCCTGATTTGGGCGTCGGGGACTTCCTGGAGACCGACGCAGGGTTCGTCTGGGTGGAGGTGGCGGATGTGCGTGTGTACAGCTGCTACTTCTCCCCCGGCGATCCCTTCGATGTCTTTGAGACCCAGATCCTCCTCCTTGAGGAAAGCCTCCGTGAGGCCATCGGGCGATCCCTCATAGGGGGTGACTTCAACAGTAAGTCGCCCGAGTGGGGTGAAGCCCGCCTAGATAGGAGGGGAATCTTGGTTGGCGAGATGGTCGCTAGGAACGAACTGATCGTCTTGAATCAGGGCGGGGAATTTACGTTCAGACGAGGAGCGGGGGGGTCAATAATTGATCTCACAATTGCCGCACCTCGCCTCGCTTCAAGGATAAGCGACTGGTCGGTCCTCGAGTTAATAACCTTGAGTGACCACCAGTGCATCGAATTCACACTAGAACAACGGTGTCAGACGGTAGATAAGGGTAGGGGCGGCGAAGGAAGGAGCCCCTCGTGGAACACGAGACGACTCAGCAGGGAAAGACTTCGCGAACACCTCGAAGAAACCAGGCTCATGGATGAGCTTGGTTGGGTCTGCCCTGCTGGGTCGTACGAAGCTGCTGTGCGCTCGGTGAGGCAGAAGGTGGTCGCGGCTTGTGACTACTCGATGCCTCGCCGTAAGCGCAGGCAAGCCAAGGGTTCGATGTACTGGTGGAACGACCAGTTAGCAGCCCTACATCGAGAATGCCTCGCAGCGCGGCGAAAATTCACCCGTTCAAAGGGGGATGCTACGCTGCACGAGGCATGGAAAGGGACAAAAACAGCTTTGAGGCGAGGCATAAAGAAAAGCCGACTTCAATGCTGGAAAGACTTGATCGGTGAGGTCGAGAAGAACCCATGGGATCTCGCCTTCAAAATAGTCACCAAGAGATTGGTGGCTAGAAGAAAGACCCCGGGCCTGGATAATCCCGATCGAGTCCAGTACATTGTGCGTAGCTTGTTTCCACACGTGGAGCCGTTCCAAAGACAGGACCGAAGTTCCTGCGTGGTCCGGCGCGAAGAACTCTTCACTCTCGAAGCACTAAAGAGAGCGGGTGAAAGGCTTAAGGCATATACAGCGCCGGGTATCGACGGGGTGCCGGAAGAGATCCTCAAAGAGGTGATCGGGGCGTACCCAGAGATCCTCCTAGAAGCCTTTAACTCCTGTCTTCGGGAGGGGAGGTTCTTCGCAGATTGGAAGAAGCAGAGGTTGGTCCTGCTGAGGAAGGGCAACAAACCTCTAGGGGTTGCCTCGTCGTATAGACCAATATGCTTATTGGATACGATGGGGAAGCTTCTGGAGGAGTTGATTCTACAACGGCTTCAGGCTCGGAAAACGGGCTCTCGGAAAACCAGTTCGGATTCAGGAAAGGCAGGTCCACTGTGGACGCCATCCAAGCTGTGGTTAACATCGCCACAAATGCAAGAAAAGGAACTGGTAAGCGTAAGGGATTCTGTGCGTTGATTAGCATTGACATACGCAATGCGTTTAATACCGCGAGATGGAACATCTGCATCGACGCGATGGTGCGGAAAAAGGTTCCAGACTACCTGTTGCGAATGATAGAGGACTATCTGAGCGACAGGTGGGTGATATATGAGGGCGACAAATGGTCTCTCAAGGAGGAGATGACATGTGGCCCCCCTCAAGGGTCGCGGGTGGGTCCACTCGTTTGGAACGTCATGTATGACGATTTCCTGCGCATGGACCTGCCTGCTGGAACGAGCATCGTCGGCTTCGCGGATGACGCACTAGTCGTGTGCGCCGCTGACGACGTCGGAATCCTAGAGCTGAGGATCAATGAAAGTCTGTGGCGAGCGAAGCGCTGGTTGGATGGCAGAGGTCTTAAAATGGCCCCTGAGAAAACCGAGGCTTTGCTCGTTACGGACAGGAGATCCTTCCAATACCCGAGGATCGTTCTCGGAGAGCATGAAGTAAAGTGGAAAACAAGCATTAAGTACCTGGGGGTGCAGCTGGATCGTAGGCTTAGCTTTGGCGAACACCTAAAGATCGCAGCCGCCAAAGCTATCCAATGTGGAGCAAACTTGGCCCGGCTTATGCCAAACATTGGTGGACCCAGGGAAGCGAAAAGAAGATTGGTGGCGAGCGTGGTCCATTCGAAGCTGCTTTATGCAGCTCCGGTCTGGGCCAATGCCTTGCAAAACCATGTTATCCAGAAGAAGCTGTTCTCGGCGCAGAGACTTGTCGCGCTGAGAATAGTTTCGGCATATGGAACTATCTCGACGAGCGCTGTGCTGGTCCTGGCGAGCGTCCCGCCAATAGATTTATTGGCGGAGGAAAGGCAGGAAACCTTTCAGCTTCGCAAGGAGCTTACCTGCGCCGACCTGCAGGAAATCGCTCGCGCGAACGAGGCCATCCGCAAGGATGGAAGGCGCAGACTCGTCGAGAAATGGCAGATGAAATGGCATGGTGAGCAGACAGGGAGATGGACCTACCGCCTGATCCCAGAGCTCGCCACCTGGCTGAACAGAAAGCACGGGGAAGTCGGCTTTTACTTGGCACAAGCGCTCGCGGGCCATGGCTGTTTTAACGCGTACCTGAGGCGCTTTAAGAAGAGAGACGAGGAGACGTGTTGCTACTGCGATTCCCCGGTGGATAACGCAGAGCACGCACTCTTCGTCTGCGCAAAATGGGGTGTGGCTAGGGGGGTCCTCGGTCAGGCGGTGGGTTCCGAACTTACTCCTGACACGATGGTCCCCCTCATGCTCCAGTCTGAACGGTTCTGGACGCTCATCGAGTCATTCGTCACACTTGTGATGAAGACGAGAGAACTTGATGGGCGTCGAGAGCGAAACAACGGGGAGGGCCAGTAGAAATCGCAACGGGGCCGGCACCCGCGGTCCTGCGTCTCGGGTAGACTTGACTGTCCGCGTCGTTCGGGGAAGGAATCTGTTTGTTTCTCCCCTGGGTGGCGCGGCTAGTCGGTTATCCTAGTGGGCGTGTGGCCGCGGGTGGAAGTTCCGAGCGAACGGATGACGGAAGAGTCGTACGCGACTTTAATGGAACCAACCACCCGTGAAGTTTAAAGCCGAAAGGCGGTTCCGCGGGTGGTGTATTGGTTCGAGAGAGGGAGTTTTTTGGTTTTAACAGGTATGCCTAGACCCGTCCTAGGAGAGTCCTGTACAACGTCTGTAAAAGATTTTGCCATTTTTCCTCCTCACCAAAAAAAAAAAAAAAAAAAAAAAATATGAATAGCTTTAACCACCCATCGAATTTTAGTCACAAATCGTGGTACGCATACGTACCATCATAAATCAGAATCAAATTATTCTGAACATCAAACAATTTTTTTGCAATTTCTGTATATTCGATTTTTTAGAATATGAGTTGTGCAACACCGATTTTCAGGTGGTATGAAGATTTTCTTTTTGATATACGAAAGGATTCGTGGCTCTTCAGGAATGACAGTTAAATTTTTCATAAAGAAACAAATGCAACAGTATTTATGAGTAACAACTGTCTCAGAAACAGCTGTCTTCGATTTGACCTTAACTTCGAATGCTGGGTCATCGAAAGTTGCGTCAGAGAGAAAGATCTGTTTTAGTTTCATAACACAGGTCTGCAAATAATGGGTTTGTATTTGTTGTTGGAAAACGAAAGATCATTTCCGGGGTAATTTTTGACGTAGAATCTGAATCCGAAATCAGAATTAGTCTATCATGTCAGGATTTTGAGATATTTGAGGTTATGTGCTCGAAAAATGGGGGTTTTCGCTACTTTTGAGGTTATGTACAGGGCGCAAGAAATTTTTTTGGTTTTTTTCTCAAATGTCATCATTTAGCACTACTCTTTTCCTTCAAAATGAGATATTGAACAGTCACGAGCGATTTTTTTCACAATGATACAGCCATATCAAATTTTGACATTTATCCGAACAACCTTATGAGCATTTACATTGACTCTTTGGTACATACCATTTTGCATGCGAAAATTTATCTTGATAATTTGTGCTTGCGGGTTTTGATGGTCTGTGAATAAGAATTTACAATCAGAAAATTGACATTTCCATTTCTAAGATGGCGGATTCAAAATGGCGGATCGAAATTTACGAAATTAAACGATTTCGCTCTTTAATGTCAATTTTCTGACTGTAAATTCTTATTCAAAAACCATCAAAACCCACAAGCACAACTTTTCAAGATAAATTTTCGAATGCAGAATGGTGTGCATTAAAGAGTCAATGTGAACCCTAGCGAACTGGCTGAACGGTAGCTTTACGCTGTACCGTAAAGCTATCGTAAAGCTATCGTAAAGTAGCATTATAACTCATGAATGAGGCAAAATAAACGTTCAAAATGTTTTTATCCTTATTCTACGTTGAAAATAACGTTGACTGGTAATTAAAATATGCAATAATTTTATTTATTTACGCTAAAAATTGAAAAAAACATAATACCTCTCATTCAAAGCAGTGCAGTGGTTCATCACTTTCCATGTCTTCACCGTCAGGATTGAATATTTGTTAGAGTGAGATGAAAGTATAGTTGTGTCTCACTCCAACCAATGGTCAGCTTTAACGGAGAAGTTCCACAAAAGGTGAACCACTGCACTGCCTTCAATGACAGGTATTATGTTTTTTTAAATTTTTAGCGTAAATAAATAAAATTATTGCATATTTCAATTACCAGTTAACGTTATTTTTAACGTAGAATAAGGATGAAAACATTTTGAATGTTTATTTTTCCTCATTCATGAGTTATAATGCTACTTTACGATAGCGTTACGGTACAGAACAAAACTACCGTTCAGCCAGTTCGCTAGGGAATGCTCATAAGGTTGTTCGGATAAATGTCAAAACTTGATATGGCCGTATGCTTGTGAAAAAAATCGCTCGTGACTGTTTAATAGCTCATTTTGAAGAGAAAGAGTAGTGCTAAATGATGACATTTGAGAAAAAAACCAAAAAAATTTCTTGCGCCCTGTACATAACCTCAAAAGTAGCGAAAACCCCCATATTTCGAGCACATAACCTCAAATATCTCAAAATCCTGACGTGATAGGCTAATTCTGATTCCGGATTCTACGTCAAAAATTACTCCGGAAACGACCCATAGCTTTTCAACAACAAAACCTTGCAGACCTGTGTAATCAGAATCTTTGTCAGAATTATTTCTATAAATAGGAAGTTGGCATTTATTACACAAAATGTCGTCTACAGCTATTCTTCTTTTAAGACAGCGAGTAAAGGCATTTGCTTCAACCTCATCACTTACTAATTTTTTTCTATCTACGCTTCTTTTAAATTCAGTATCACAACCAACGCACATACATTTTTGTTGTAATGTAGACATGTTTGGGTAATAGGATCGCAATAAATATTTGAATCGCAAAAGTTATGTTTTCAACTGAGTAGAGTAACGCATGAAAGACTACTGCTAACAAGAAACAAAGGAAGATCGCAAAGATAGATGGTACATTTACTAACGAGAATTGAGCACAAGAAAATCTTATCAAACAAGTAAAATAAGGTACAGGCGAGAATAATGTCCAGGATCAAATGAAGCTCCCAATGTGGATGGGCGTACACATGAGAATTAAAAATAGGAAATAATTGAAAATCATACAATGAAACGGCACATGAAAGAAAATTACAAACAAGAACAAATGAATATCGAAGAGTGGAATGACGCATGAACGAGAAACACTGACAAGAAACAAACGAAGAGTGCAAGATTATAATAGTATATTATGTGCCTAGGCCCATAATGACGGTTATTACGCGACGAGCGATAATGCTCGCAGGAGATCGAACCCAAGGCATAGTCGAGGCGTAGCCAAAGCGTAGCTGAGGCATTGGCACACATTCTATTTTATGTGACTTCGGTGCGTATACGAGTTTTTATGCGTACAGTCGAATCTAATCTGATATTCATCATGATTCTCGTCCATTGCACTTGATATTTTGCGACTAGTTCCGGCCATTTTGATTTTCTCGATCTTGTGTAGTAGTAGCGTATTTTAATAGAGCATGCGCAGTTAAAATGTACAAGGCTTTCTCAGTACAGTGCCAACACTGTACGAAGAAGAATAAGAAGAAGATTACGCTCCGCTGTATGGTTATAGGCACACGCGCAGTTCAATTTTTACATTACATTCCTCTGTGTACACAACATTATGCTACTCTCAACTGTAGCGTAAAAACAAGTTTACGCGCCGGAGGCACATAAATAAAATTATATTATAAGAAACTCATGTGTACTGACTATGATATATTTTTAAAAACAGCCTAATTATAATAAAGCATCCCGATTTGTGAGAGGCGAGGGGACTCACGATAATAAAGCACCCCGATTTGTGAGAGGCAAGGGGCCTCGCGATAATAAAGCACTCTAGAGAAAGAAATTAAAAATCGTATTGCAACCTCCTTGTGGTAAACTCTGGAAACTATTATTTAAATAGGCTAACTGCAGACGTTTATGAAAGAAATATTACTTATGATCTAATTAATTACATCAGTTACATCAATTACAATGCTATCTTCACTTCCAAAAACGTTTTTAACCATGAAAAATGCAATAGAATTGTGTTCCAAAGTATGCTATCAGGAGCAGTGCACCGCAACGGTTCGCAGTATTGCATGTGCGATTTTTATTTTTTTTCACATTGTACCACCCCTTCAAACAATTCAAAAAAAATATATGTTATGAAAGATATTTTAAGGAATGTTTACGTAAAATATGGATGTGGTCACCCTAGAAAATAACCTCAAAAAAAAATTTCGAAAAATTCAAACAAATTTTTTAGCTACAATTTAAAATTTGTTTTTTTTTTAATAGCCTCATTAGTGTTTACATCATATATTTTGTTCATCAAACTCTGTCAAGCCGTTTTCAAGAAAAACCACTTTTCAAATTTTTCTTTCCCCCTCAATAACTCCCAAAAAAATGAATTTCTAGGGTTATCATTGGGAGGAATTTTACTTCACATGGATGCGAACCTATGACAGAAATTTTAAGTCAATACGTGTGTGGGCGGATTTTGTATGCTTACCCGGCTATGCCCTTTGAATTAATTTAAATGTCCGAGAACCAACTCACAATATCAAAAGTATTCCTCACATTTAAATAAATGTTATGTTATTTAAAGCACTTTAACCAATTTTAATTGGTAAAAACAAAACTGTATCTAATGAAAGCCTAGTTAACAGAAAGGAAAAATTCCCATTTTTCAGATATTCGAGGATATCAAAATGTGGAGACGTTATCTTTTAAGTCTCAATTTTGGGTCTTTATTTCTCAAGTGTCTCCACTCATAATTTTGTAATTTTTCGATTGACCTGAAACAAGGGCAAAATGTTGCCCTATTAGCTGGTGATTTAGTTCCCAAGAACATTTCCGACTGAATAAAAATTGCAAAAGATAGAGGGGTTTTTTTGAGTCTTATAACTGAGAGTATTTACGGTCATTCGAAATACGGTCATTTTTCTCGACACTCAAAAATGACTGATTTAGTCGGAAAGATTTTTGGGGGCTAAAGTACCAGCTAATAGGTCAACATTTTTCTCTAATTTCAGGTCAATTGGAAAGCTAGAAATTTTCGTGTAGACTCACTTGAGACATTATGTTCTATTTTACTTCGGACGCTTCCCCAATTTGGAAGTTTTTAGTTTTATTTTTATAACACGTGCATGAAATGTGACACTTTTTGCGGATGTAGAGCGTGCTAAATATTACCAATTATTACATTTCTTAAAATTTCCCATACGCTTCTATAGTAAACTTCAAAAGTTCTGCTTATTTTGGTCTACAAAAACAATTGGTAATCAATTCAAGTTATCGAATAAATCGAACTGATTTTAACAGCCATAACCCAAGAATAATTTTTTGAGGGACCTCTTTCTGTGGTAGGGTGATAATTGTTTAGAAATCGATTTCTCCAAAAGTTTTTTTTCTCTCAGAAACTATCCACCTCAGGCTGCACTTTTTGATCACTTGTTATTTTCTTAATAGAGAGGCTAACAATTGTCAAAATGGGTCAATGTCGGTAGTGGAGAAATGTGTTATTTTGAAATTGAACAGTAAATGGCAGTCAGAGTAAATTCATTCAGCGACCTTATGAAAAGGAGTAAAAAAGGGAGCTTTATTAATAATATAACTGTAAATGTTGATAATTATGCCATAGTGAAAATGAGTATTACAATTATCAGACAAAAAAGACAAATACTAAATTAATTGAAGACTTCATAAAAAGAACTTAAAATGCAGTTTCAATGCCCCCTTGTCCAAGAGCATGCACTAGGTTGTTGCTAAAACAATACTTCACGGGAACATTTTTTATATTTGAAAATTAATGGTTACAAAAACAAATTATTTTGAAACTTTAATGGCCCCGTTGTTTCTGTTCATGTATCAGATGGCTTAACCATTAATCGTGCACCAGGCTGCTAAAACTATGATCTACAGAAACATCTTTCAAATTTGAATATTATTAATGAACGGGAACAACGGGGTCAAAAAATTGTAATAAAATTGGGTATTGTAACTATTAATATTCGAATTTGAAGTAAGTTCTCGTGAACTACAGTTTTAGCAGCCTGGTGCATAAACGGGATCAATAAAGTTGTAATGAAATTCCGTTTTGTAACTATTAATATTTAAATTTTGAAAAAGTTTCCGTACATTATTGTGTTAGCAACCGGGCGCATTATCCTGGACAACGGGTCCATTGAAACTGCATTATAAGTTGTTTGTATGAAGTTTTTCATTAATTCAAAATAAATGTCTAATAATTTTAATATTCATTTTTGTTATGACATAATTATTACCATTAACAGTCATATTTTTAATAAAGTTCCCTGTTGTACTTCACTTTTCATAAGTTCACTGAATGAATTTGCTCTAACTGCCATCTGCTGTTCAATTTCGAAATAACACATTTCTCCACTACCGATATTGACCTATTTTGACAACTGTTAGCCTCTCTATTAGGAAAATAAAAAGTGATCAAGAAGTGCAGCCTGAGGTGGATAGTTTCTGAGAGAAAAAAAACGTTTGGAGAAATCGATTTCTAAACAATTATCACTCTATCCTTTTTGCACACTCTACATGCACGCTAAGTAGAATAACACATCACTCAATAAGTTTCCGGTCTGACATATAGATGGAACCACTGTTGTCAAATCCATATGATTTCTGGATAATAGCAAAATTTAAATATTAAGTGTCAAAATTTCATGACAATCTGACGTTTAGTTCAGAAGTTACAGAGGTTTTGGTGAAGCAATTTTTGTCATTTTCAAAACAATGGATAAAAAAGAGTTTCGAGTATTAATTAAATATTGCTTTTTAATGGGAAAAAATACGCTTGGTAAGCGTCATGGGGACTCTGCACCAGGGAAATCAGCAATCATCGACTATTATGCCGAATTTAAACGCGGTCGTACAAACACCGATGACGCTTAACGCTCTGGTCACCCAAAATCAGCAATTGTTCCGGAAAACATAACAAAAGTCCACAAAATAGTTTTAGGCGATCATAAATTAAAGTTGCGTGAGATAGCTGACACCTTAAAGATATCAAGTGGTAGTGTTTTTACAATTTTGCACGAATCTTTGGGGATGCGTAAGTTGTTCTCGAAGTGGGTGCTGCGTTTGCTCACACCAGACCAAAAACGACAACGCGTCAAGGACTCAGAGCATTGTTTGGAACTGTTCAAGCGCGGTAAAAAGGATTTTCTGAGCAGGTATGTGACAATGGATGAAACATGGATCCACCACTACACACCTAAAACAAAAAGATCGTCAGTTGAGTGGACAGCAGCTGGTGACATCCGTCCAAAGTGACCAAAAACTCAACAGTGGGCTTGGCAAGGTTATGGCATTCGTATTTTGGGACACGCATGGTATTTTTTTTTATCGACTATCTTGATGAAGGTAAAACCATTAACAGCAACTATTACATAGCATTTCTTGATGGGCTGAGCACAGAAATAAAGGAAAAACGGCCCCACCTGCAAAAGAAAAAAGTGCTGTTTCGTGCCACAAGTCCATGAAAACGATAGATAAGTTGAATGAAAGACGAATCATTCTACAAAAAAGGCATCGAAAAGTTAAAAAAGCATTGCAATGAATGTATTAGGCTTGAAGGAAACTATGTTGATGAATAAAGTCGAATTTCTCGAAAAAACTTTGTTTTTCTTAGTTAGATCGGAAACTTATTGTGTGATGTGTTATATATTATATATATGTTTTTTCTTTGTCATTCTATGAACTTATTGAACTCCCTAGTATAAGGAGATCATGCTATTCTGAATCATGTCAAGTTTTAATATTATCATTTATAGTAATGGAGCTTTCAGGGCTAATTATTCTTGCTAGAAAAATTTTACGTGTGTAAAATATCTCTCAAAACTAAATAGAAAAAACCCTGTATCATAATTTTAGAAAAGTAAACTTTTTGAATCAATTAATATGTTAGGTGTTTGCATATAGGACTGCTGTTTTTTCCATGAAAATAATACATTATTTACAGTCTGTTCCACAAGAAAAGGTACACGTTTACTCGGAAAATTTTGAAGAAAACCTCATTTTTCTTTTTTGGCCCAACAGTGCGCATAAAGCACTAGGGCGCATTCACCTAATAAATCGTCCAATCGCCGTTGTTCTGGAAAATGGCCTGGCACCTTCTGGACATGCTCTCGACTAGTTTTTCGGCATATTCCGTAGGTAGAGAGCGCCATACCTCCTTGATTTGTCGAGGGAGCTGCTTCAGGGTGCATGCACGCCTTTCTGCAAGTTTCCTCTTCACGACACTCCACACATTTTCTATTGGATTCGCATCAGGAGATTGTGAAGGCCAGTCCAAGGTCGTGATGCCATTTCCGCTTTCCAGGACGTGCAGAGGTGACTGCGATGTTTGGGGTCGTTGTCCTCTTGAAGGATCCAATCCTTATTGTTGGCTCCAAACATCTTCTCTGCAGATCTTAGAAGGCCATGTTCGTAGATTTGGAGCATTTTTTGAGCGTTGAGGTTCTCAGTAAAAAGCTCTAAACAGCCAAAACCGCACTGTGAGAAGCATCCCCAAACATGGATCTTTATGGGGTGTTTAACAGTTCGCTAGAGGAAACGCTCACCAGCGGGTGACCAGGCACGTTTTATGGGAACCCATGCCCAAAAGGACGCTTCGCCCGAAAAAATTACATTAGACCAATTGCGATCAACATTTTCCGTAGCCCATATCAAGTGTTTTTCGATGTGAACCTCTGAGAGCAGGGGTTTCTGCCTCGTGAGACGGTACTGCACTTTCGCCTCAGCTAATCTGCATCTTATGGTGTTTATACTAACGTGTAGTCCCTTCTCCGCTAGCTTAACTTTGACTTCACGCAGCCAGAGAGTTGGGTTGCGCTTGAACAGTGCAACGATCATCTTATCCTCCTTACTGGACGTTCCTCGCGTCTCTCCTTTCCCTGGCAGGTCATCGACGATTTTCGTGCTTTGACTTTCTAAGCACTCTGGCAGCAGCTGAGTATGAAAGATGTGATCCGCATACATGGGTGCACAAAAAAACCGCTTCGTAACGTTTAGCGTAGATAGCACTCATAGCTTAATCTCGTGTAATATCTGACACTTCGAACAAGACTGAAACGAGTCGGTGGACGCGCCGTAGCCCTTCGAACGTACAATCAGGACATAAAAGAAAGGAATAAAAATCTTTGAAACTTTCTGAGAAAACGCGTACCTTTTCTTCTGGAACAGACTGTAAATAACAAACTGAATAAATCCAGTAATCAAAATATTAGCAATCGCGAGCTATTAGCTTTTCCTATCTATTTGATAAGGAGCTAAGTCTCGTGAATACGGCGCGTGATGTAGCACGTCTTATTAAATAGTTTCCAAATACGTTTTGACTGGTTTCGCAATATGAGGCCGTGCATAGTCATAGAGCAAAATTACTCTACACCATGGCGGTATCCAGAAGGCAGAGGGTTCTGGTGAGTCGGTCGGTTGATAGGGTGAGACGGTTGAGTCTGGACGCGCCGGGGAGAACTGGGGCGGGGTGTGATCGAGTGCGCCTGACGTCACATGCCACCTTCTTGTCCCATGACCAATGGTAATCGTCTTTGGTCGAGAGTCAAGCTGGTTCGCCGATGCTTTGATAAATTGGTGTTGTTCGGTAACATCTGGTAACGTTTGTTAGCGTTTAGTAAAATTCTGGAAATGTTCGATGTCGTATAGTTTAGTTCCCCTAGCGAACTGGCTGAACGGTAGCTTTACGCTGTACTGCTTTGAATGAGAGGTATTAAGTTTTTTTCAATTTTTAGCGTAAATAAATAAAATTATTGCATATTTCAATTACCAGTTAACGTTATTTTCAACGTAGAATAAGGATCAAAACATTTTGAACGTTTATTTTGCCTCATTCATGAGTTGTAATGCTACTTTACGATAGCTTTACGATAGCTTTACGGTACAGCGTAAAGCTACCGTTCAGCCAGTTCGCTAGGGTCGGTATAGTCCGGTGTCGTTTTGTTCAGCCGGTAATGTTCGGTAACTTTCGGATCTGTCTGGTGGACTTAGCCTCGCCTGAGCTGCGCCCAGTTAAGGACACCTGACGCTGGGCGTCTGGACATGCCAAAAACTGGCCATGAGAGTACCCATAGGTCGGAATTTGGTGCGACCGTGCCAGGTCCCCGGTCTGGTGATTGGTGTTCGATCTGGTCGGTGATGGTTGTCCTGATGTCACGATTGCCTCGGGCAATGTTGAAGGCCGGCCATGGGGGCACCCATCCGTCGGCGGTCGGTGTGATGCCACAAGGTCGGGAATCCGACGGCCACTCGGGTAGAACTCGATCAGGGGCATCTTATATCAAGCTTTATCTTTGCCGAGGACCAATCATGGGGACACCCGTTCATTGGTGCTCGACGCAAGCACGGTACGTCTGTCACGTCGCGACATACCTGGCTTCGCCTGGAGCAACACCCAGTCAGGAGTACCTAATGCTAGGTGTCAGCTCCCACACATGAGGGCAGCCATTCGTCGACGCACAGTCCAGCTCCACCAAGTACGGGGGCGGTCGGTTTCGGAGATACTATCCTGTTTTTTCAAGAACAAGTAAAAGTATTGTTCATCGGTCAATGATTATATGTAGAAAAAAAATTCGAAAAATAAAACATATAAAGGGTTTCCCAATAAGGGTGATATGTTTTGAAATTGAAAAAAAACACTGAATATTCATTCGGAATTGATCGAAATCTTTTTTATTATATTGGATATTCTATGCCATTTATGATTTAAACAATATATCGGCCAAATGTCCCCCGAGACTTGAGCCAAAAATGCGCCTCATCAGAAAAGATGATTTTTTGATGAAAATTGGGATCATTTTCAATTGATTCCAGAGCCCAATCCGCGAACTCCCGACGCAAATGATGGTCATTAGGCTTCAGTTCTTGGACCAGAATCATCTTATAGGGATGCAGGCCAAGATCCAATCGCAAAATACGCCAGGTAGTCATCCTGGACAGGCCCAATTCCTGAGATCGGCGTGGCACGGACAATTCACGGTTTTCCTCGATACTGGCCTGTACGGCGGCTATATTCTGTGTAGAACGTGCGGTACGCATACGATTTTTAGGCTTAGTATCCAATAGAGTAAATTCACTCTCCAACTTATCGATTATTCGACGAATTCAGAGCGCGGATGGAGCAGAATGACGACCATATTTTGCACGATATGCTCTTTGAACACCGACAAAACTTCTCGAATTTTGATAAAATAATTGGACAATTTCCAAACGTTGTGGAAGCGTGAAACTACTCATGATTAAATGGCAAACCTTACTGATGACAACTGACAGCAGACGTCAAAAATTTCAGTTCAAATGAGCCCGATAGGGACGTTCAAAATCATATCACCCCTATTGGGAAACCCTTTAGACTTATAGAATTCTTCAACACGCATCTTTTTTCCTTTTACTATTTTTCAATCCCATTAACATCTTCCATATAAAAAGTAAAAACTATAAAAAGTTTTAACCCGATGTCCGTATTTTTTGAAACATAAATTAGGATTACTCGACTGAATTTTAATAAAATGTGTTTAATTTTGCGCAGTTATACGTGGCACACTCTAGCAAAGTTGACAAGTCTGATCAAAACTGGAAAATATTTTTTTGTTCAATATTTTTCTGATATTTCAATGAAAATCAAAGACCATGTTTTCCGAGCCATACCGGACAAAATTCAGCGAAGAAGTTACGATTTGGAAGAATTTACTACACGGAACGGTAGGACAATACTTTAATTATAACATCTCTTTTTCAATGGAAAACGATACTACTTATTCATTATTTGAAACCTGTATAACTTATTTCCAAATTTTTAATTAATTTATTTTGAATTCCAAACAAGCAAAGACTAAAAAAATTGGTGCATCTGATCGAAAAACAAGTATTGGATCACAAAATATTACTTTCAATGCTATTTCTCAATCACACTCAGCAAACTTAAACCTTGATCAACTAATTTAAATCAAAGTCGTCTTCGTCCTCTATATTCTAGGGATACTGTACCTCCTGCGCATTTGTGTTTTGAATTTTGAATTTGTGTTTCTATCCTAGCAAAGTCTTTTTGCATTCCTCATTTTACTCGCTTATTTCTCCCCTCCGCTCTTCAAACTTTGCCCCTACTTTCTGTCTATATTTTTGAGACTCCCATTATGGCAAGGACAAGTTCTTAGAATATTCTACATCGGAACTGTCGCGGCGTCAACAACAAAAAGGGCCCTGTAGAAAAAATCTCCAATAATTACGATATAATTTTGGTGAATGAAATCTGGTTAAAATCTCAGTCGAAATTTTATCTCCGTAATTTCAACATTATTAGGAAAGACCCACTCTAACTCCTCATCCGGGTCAATCGAAGTCTGCAATCGATCTTACGTTGGTTTCTTCTAATTTAAAACCCCTTTCATCTTGATCATTCCTAATTAATTGAATAGGTAGTGATCATTCTCCTATTTCTATTAGTTTTGGAATTCTATTTGTCTTTTATCAATTTTTTTTCATCAATAAAATTTGAATAGGATACATTGGAAAATTTTCAAGAACGAATTATTAGTTGCCCATAAGGAGAATAAGGTTCCCCTTTTATCTGATTCCTTGAACATTTCCGATGCTTATTATGAATGTTTGTGAATCTCTCTCTTTTAAGTCCCCTCTAACAAATGTATGGAATAAAATTCAAGCGTTCAGACATAGACTACTCAATCCTCTTTTGATCACAACATGCCTTCTTAATCAGGAGGTCTTGGAGGACATGAATACCTATATCCATAGTTTTCGAGAGATATCTAATGATTTTTCTGGAGTAAACATTCCTTCTCTTTTAAAAACTTCTTTTGGTGATTCACTGTTGCCTTCACTCCAGACCCTATTCATGATCTTTTTTTATCCTTCTTTTACTTTGGATGAACTAAAATTCAATTATTGTAATGTTGAACCTAAATCTTCTCCTGACCTAGATAAAATAAGCTTGAGTTTAATCTTTATCATTCAGAGTCCTCTTCAGGCCTTTTACTTTACATCTTGAATGCTATTTTTGATGGGCATCTCTTTCCTGACTCCTAGGATAATTTTCTTATATTCCTCTTACATAAAACCACCCGAAGGAAATATAGACACATTTCTCTGGCTTTTTGTTTTTTTAAAGCTTATAAAAGCTTATTCTATCCAGACTAAATCACTGGATTAAGAATAATAATATTCTTTCTTCTTTTCAGTATGGTTCTAGGAAAGTGAACCTGTCTCCTTTTAAGATTTTTAAAAGAAAATAACTAATTCATATAATCTTCCATTAGATTCATGTTTAACACTAGGTTTACCAAGAATTTACCAAAGGTTTACCAAGGGTTACCCTTATATGTCTTATAAAAAATGTAAGTAAAAATTAATTAAAATATTCTCATAAAATACAGTGTTTTCTTGAAATACGAATTTCCTTATAGAAAATTAACGAAAAGTTTCATCAGAGGGGTCAAAATGAACTTTTGGTGAACCTAGTGTTAAACATGAACCCAATAGAAGATTATATGAATAAGTTATTTTATTTTAAAAATTAAAAAAATCATATTCTTATTTAAACACTTTCTCAATTAATCATATTTATGATGTGTATTCTCTTTTAATAAATAGATTCACCTGCTTGGTCCGCCTGGCGTTAAACTTAACTAACGTCTATAGGCATCCATTTCACCTACCTTGTGAAAAGTCAACCAACCCTGAAACTCTATCTTTAATAGACATAGTCAGTTAGGTCACATGCTCTCAGAAAGGAGATTGCATACTCTCCTGACCTAGGCAACCACTCCCCCTCCCTGTCTTTAGCTCGGGGATATAAAGAAAGAAAAGAAGAACTTCCACAGTTTTGGTCCGATTGATTCAAAATTTTAAGGAAAACTTTCTCGCTGATTTTTGTCCACTATAGCTTGGAAACCACGTTTTTTTATTTGTTTTAAAATATTATAAAATTATATTGAATAGAAAACTATACTCCAGTTATGGTCAGATTCGTCGACTTCAAGGCCGAGTAAATAAAATTATATAACTACAATATGATCAAATTTGACTCGGAGTGGTTAAAAAAGCAACATTTTAATGTATTTTAATACAAATCTTTATTTTACTGGATCTATAACTTAATTCGTGTGGGTTTTTTTTGTCAAAATTTGAACATTTATTCAAGAAAAACATGTACAATAGTATTATTCAAAGTATTGCCCATCTGAAGCTATGACTTTTTCCCATCTTTCTGGGAATTTGTGGATTCCATCCCAAAAGAAGTACGCCGGCTTGGCGGCCAAGAATGAATCAAGCCAATTTTTAATACCCTGTTCTGATGTGAACCGTATTCCAGTGAGGGCGTTCTGCATCGACCGGAACAAATGAGGGGCAAGGTTTGGGCTATAAGTCGGGTGGGGTAAAACTTCCCACCCACTGTTTTCCAAATAGTTCTTAACCGGAATAGCAACATGGGGCCGAGCATTGTCATGATGGAAAATTATTGCCTCGTGTCCGGTCGCATATTCCGGGCGTTTTTCGGCTATTGCTCTCTTCACACGGATTAATTGTGTTCGGTAGCGTTCTCCATTGATGGTTTCACCCAGTTTTAGCAGCTCATAATACAGCACACCCTTCTGATCACACTAAATACAGAGCATTACATTCGCGCCATGGATATTCGGCTGTGCCGTTGATTTGGCTGGTTGGCCAGGTTTCACATATGATTTTTTGCACTTGGGGTTGTCGTAATGGACCCAGTTTTCATCACCAGTAACAATCCGATGCAAAAATGACTTCTTTTTGTGCCATTCCAGCAGCATTTCGGACATGCAAAACCGCCTTTCAACGTCTCTCGGCTTGAGTTCATGTGGATCCCAATTTCCTTGCTTTTCAATGTATCCGGCTGCTTTTAAACGTAATGAAATGGCTGCTTGAGTGACTCCCAAAGATTCTGCAAGCTCTTCTTGTGTTTGGCAACAATCTTTATCGATTAATGCTTCATCTTCATCTTCAATCAATCAGTTCTTCATCTTCAAACTTTTTTGGCTGCCCAAGACATTCTTTATCTTCCAAGCCAAAATCACCACTTTTAAATCGTGCAAACCACGTTTGGCACGTTCGCTCAGCTAGAGCATGTTCACCATAAACTTCCACCAAAATACGATAACTTTCGGCAGCAGTTTTCTTCATATTAAAGTAATGAGGAAGAACTCCTCGCAAAAACACTTTTTCAGGCACAAAGTTCGACATATTTGAGTGGAAAAAATTTATTGTTGTTTACGCCATCTCTTAGCAAAACACACGAATTAAGTTATAGATCCAATAGCTCTCAAAATAGGCTCTTTTTGAGCCAATATAAGCATGCCAACGGTTAATCCAATTTTCCATACACTCATTATAGGCCTCGGCCGGTATGTCATTAGTTCCTTCAGCGAATTTCTTTTTATGGCCTCAATCGACTCATGGCGCGATCCCCGGAGCGGATATTTGAGTTTTGGAAACAGGAAGAAGTCCCAGTGAAACAAATCTGGCGAATACGATGGCTGAGCAATAACTTTTTTTCGTGTTTAGCCAAAAATACAGTCATAATCAGACTGGAATATGACGGGGCATTATCGTGGTGAAAGATCCATGAGTTTCCTGCCCACAAATCCGTCTATTTACGACGAATTGCTTCACGTAGACGCCTCAAAACGGTCAAGTAGTATTTCTTATTGACCGTTTGACCCTCTGGAACGGATTTTCAACAAAATTTTCAAACAATTTTCTACACTTTTTCGATGTTATCGTCGTTAACAGAGGTGAATGGACGACTCGCATGAGGCAAGTTTTCCACGACCTCACGACCCTCACTGAATGATTTATGCCACTCAAATACTTGCGTTCTCGATAGAGTAGACTCCCCAGAACATTTCTGCAACATTTTCAATGATTCCGTAGCCGTTATTCCATTGGAATCACAAAATGTCAAGCAAACTCGTTCAATTTTTTTTCCATAGTAAAAATCGCCAAACAAACTTTTCGCGAAGTAAACCATTGGCTGCCAAACAGACACGAATGGACGTCTCCCGCTTAAATTCCACACGACTGTCAAAGAAGATGTTACCAACCTAGAAAAAATAGTATATTACAACCCTCGGCCAGAAAGTTTGATTTCCTGGCGTATGTGACATCAATGCCGAGGCGAAGCCGAGGCATTTACATCACATACGCCAGGAAATCAAACTTTCTGGCCGTGGGTTGTATACTATTTTTCTTGATCTCTAGGCGAAAGTACGCACAAAACCGAGGCGAAGCCGAGGTTTTTGCTGGTCGCGGCGGGCATTAGAAACTTTAAAATAAAATTCTATTATACAATAACAGCAAAAAATTTTAAATCAAAAAATTTTTAAAAATTAACAAATACCAGAGAAAATTTATTCTTCGATAACAATATTAATTTCAAAAATTAATTAGTTGAGTTTGAAATTTTTGTCACTGCCTACATTATCGGAGGATCACTAGTCGCGTATCAGATAGGATACGTTGTCGACAGGTGTCCTCGTAGACAATTTCAAACTCTTATATCGCAAATAATGCAAAATAAATTCAATATTTAAAGAATTTGAAAATATTTCTGTGGAAAAAATGACGCTTTCGACTGCGCTGGGATTCGAGCCCAGGTCTTTCGATTGCCGGTCGACTGCTCTAACCACTGAGCTACACAGGCGTCCGACATCTCCTTCTCCACAGGAAGATCTCCTTATATCGCCTAGTGGCTCAGCCTTGCGGCTGTAAAATAATTTCAAAAATTAATTAGTTGAGTTTGAAATTTTTGTCACTGCCTACATTATCGGAGGATCACTAGTCGCGTATCAGATAGGATACGTTGTCGACAATTCTTTAAATATTGAACAATATTAATATTGATCAACAGTAACTTTAACATCACACATCCAGTAATACTAATCTTATTGCAATAATTATTATTACTTTTATTAATATAATTTTAATATAAAATAAACCGTGTACATAAATTTTTTGTTTTTCTTTTTAAGAGTTACTCTTTCGTGCAATTGCATGAAGTCACATTAAATTAAATTAAACAAACGAATTATACGATGAAATTAGCGACACTTCTGAGCCGAAAAAAACAAAATACGGCCACAAAAGTCGTTCTTTCTGGAGTGAAATGCGGCCGGGAGGACCGTACTTTCGGCTAGGAGATAAAAAAAAACTTTTTACCGTTTCGATTTACGCATGCAGTTTAACAGGACCAGTCCGGGTGAAATTTGATTATTTTATTAACACTTTTTACATTCTCATCATGGATGAGAAGGTATTGGTTTTATGTGAAAAATGACTTTCGAAATTTTCATCAAATCTTTACGTTTTGAGACCCCCTGAGTCAGAAAAAACGGTTTTTACGAAAGTGTCTGTCTGTCTGTAGTAGTGTAACGTCTTGATTACTCACCTTTTATTATATTATTTATTTTTTCCTCGTTTTTTGTTCGGAAAAGAAACCTGGATAGATATCTTAACCGAAACAAGGGTTGAGGATAGCCAACAATAAAACTCAAGAATATTACAATTATTAACCCTTTTATTTAATATTTTGAATACAAATGGGATAGAAATTCCCCTTGAAAATTCCTCCTGAGAAGCAGCTTGAAAATGAAAGGGGAGAATTTATAGATATATTCAAGTTAAATTAGGGACTTAATAAAAATTTGGTACTTACAGTAAATACTTTATGTTAGTGATTCGAGTCCACTAAATCCTTATGTCCCTTGGGTACTATGATGAGGATAATTTATGTAGATCCAATATTTAAATTGAATAACAGCACTGACAATCCAATTGATATTCACAATGACGAACGAACTGATAAACCGATGGAAATGAGTGACGATTGAATTTGCTTTCTAAGAAAAGTATCGAGTAACGAACTTGAAGTCACTTTTTCGAGATTCACTTTTCTGAGAGAGTTCCGGGGTTGTTACTTTTCTGAGAGAGATCTGAAGTTCAAGATGGTCCGACGGTCACTTTTAAGATGAGTTCCGAGGTTCAAGATGGTCTGACGGTAACTTGTTACTTTTCTGAGAAGAGATGCGATTCTGAAGATGGTCCGACGGTCACTGGAGATTTGCGGATTTGCAGGTGCTTTTATAGACTGTTTTTTCGGTTGATATCCGCCATTTTTCGATCGATACTGACATGACATTTGCAAGATGTTCCCTAAAAGCTTTTCTTCCAGCCAGATGAGACCATAATTGTTTCTACGAAGATTTCAACATTTTCTTCAATTTGTATCCATAGCGACAAGATTCTAATTTTAGTCCCACTCAGTAACAGGTCTTCTAAATTTTCCTGCGTGTTCCTCTAGCCTCCCTATTTTTCTTAGGTGAATGGACTATGCAGGAAGTGGAGGGTTAATGGTTTGTGTACATAACTCATTATAACGCATTCCGATGGGGTTCCCCAATGAATACAATTTCGTTATGTCTAGACATTTAGGGTTTTTCGACAATCGATATATAGAGATACCTGTTGCTTTTACATGTTTAATATTTTCAAATTATTAACTTTACACATATTGTTTTGTAAATAAATATTGATAGTCACGGGACGTGACAGTAGGTCGTGTGCGGCATAACTCTCGATAGAATTATCGGATTGAATTGAGCTTTGGCACACTTTAACGGAGCCGAAAAATAAGGACAAGTTCTTTAACCAGCCACATCCAATCAAAATTGAGGGATTGAGCACTACTTTTGTGTTTTTGAAAAAATCAAAAATTCCAATACTGGTTTTTGATAGTGCTCATAAATCTCTACAAATTATCCTGATAACATTTTTTGATTAAATCAAAATTAGAAATGTTACAGCATATTCAAATTCGAAAAAAGTCAATATCAAAATTCCATTTTCCAGTTAAATTATACGAGATACGAAAAAACGTTATGATACAATATTATTTTCTACATAAAGACCTACAAATTTGAATCGCAACATTTTTTCATAAGATGCATATTTTTCTTTGTAATTAAAAAAAAATATTGAAAATCCAAAATTCAATTCTTTAACAATAATATGTGAAATACGAAAAAAACGTAAGAATACAAAGTTGTTCGTTTCAAAAAGATCTACAAATTTTGTCTTATACAGTTTCTGATAAAACATATATTTTTCGTTTCAATTCCAAAAAATACGATTAAAATTCAAAAATTCCATTTGTTAGACAAAATATATGAGATACATAAAAAATGTTTAGATGACAAATTATTTGCCTAAATGAGGTCTACATATTCTTATTAGGAAATTTCTCGACAGGATGTATATTTTATGTTTTGATTTTAAATATTGAAAAATTCGATTTTTGTCACCAAAATATGTGATACGAAATAAGCGTTGTTCTGCAATATTGTTTCCTTAAATAAAGTCTACGATTGTTTTTCCTTTTTTAGATATTTGGAAGAAAATAAATTATTTTAATCATGTAATTTATTAAGAAGTTACAGAAATGTATACAGAAAATCGAGCGCGAGTGTCATGGTGAGAATGTGTTCCTTAAGGCCGATAGAGCCTTAAGTAAATTGAATCTCCTGTTTCACTTAAACTGAAAAAGAAATTTAGTGAATTTGAGAAAATGAGTAATTTACATCATATTTAATATTATAAAATTGGTTTGAACTTCAGTATTAAATTATAAGAAATAAACTTAAATGTATGCCAAGAACATAAGACCGAGCGCGAAGCGCGAGGTCCAGAAAGAACGGAGCGCGAAGCGCGACGATCAAATTGCGTGCCCTAGACGCGTTCAAACTTGCGAGCGAAGCGAGCTGCGCGCGATGAGAATGTGCCCTCGAAGCTGGCAGATTTTTTGTTATTAAAACATGTCTCAAAGCTCTATTTAGCACGCCGTTTGCCTCTGCGCCGAGTGCAGACTCCACTTTGCGCGCTTATATCTACCGACTGGAACCGAATTTTGAAAATAACTTTTTTTGTATGATTTTGCAAATAAAATACTACATAAGTTTTAATTTTAATGTTTCTGACATTGATAGTTTTTTCTAACCACACTCAAAGTGAATAGGCCATCTAATTGGTATATCCCCCTTAACAGCTCATATTATATTACGTTCTTCATATCCTGCAAACACAGAGCAACAATTTTGCAGAGTAGATGCTAGGTTTCGCAGTCAATGTCAAAGACTGACAACGATCCAACCAAAATTTTCTGCATTCAGGATTATTGAAAACAAGATATTTCGTTAGTTGGGGGGAAGAAGACCATACCAATTCAGCAGGCCGTTAAAAATGATACCGTTTCCGAAATCATTTTATTGGTGCAGGACTCCAGAGACGTGGATAGATGTGCCCTCCTAATGTTCTTTTGGTGAAATTGTCTCTAAATTTATATTGAAATACTGTATACCACAGTACAGTACAATAGAGTACAATATTCGACACGAAACGCTATATGGCTGCGAATGAACTCCCAATTCACTCCGCATTTATTATCTCAACTGTTCATTCACCAAATTCTCTTCCGATCCAAATTAAATTTTGATTCTAAAAACTATTATACTGAACATGAATTGCTAAATACGGTTGTCAATTTTTCTTAATAGACAAGCAAAGGTTAAACTTTTTATTCCAAAAGAAGTGAAAAATATAAATTGAGGATTTTTTTGTATGAACATTGGCTGATAAAAGGTTAAGAGTGCTTTCTTCTTTTACGCTAAAATCACTAGCGATATTTGGAGTATTGAATCACTTTCAAAACAACTTCAATTCAACTACAAGCTGCTTAAGAATTTCCTCTTGTGTTTAAGCGGAATTTTCTTCCGAAAGTGTTAAAGTTACAGTTGTTGCAGTTATTATACTTCTTTGTCTCTTATATTAATTGAAAGCTTATGTTTAACAATTAAAATACTTTTCAAATGGTTTTGATGATTAAGCGAAATGAGTGCCCGAATCAATTTGCACACGAGTAGAAATTCATTGTTGTATCGCGCATGTACTCGCTGTAAACGAAGATTTGTAAAATTGGGGTTGCAGGTGAGTCTTTAAGCCGTTTATTAAACAATAAATATTTTTCAATAAATTCTGCCATCAGGGGTAGAATGGGATTGTATTATTAGAAAAATATGGCAGACGGTGGGTTAATGAATTATAAAAATTAAATTAAGTGCACGTTAAGCTGGAAGCCATGATGCTCTTAATATGAGATTATCAGGATATCCTCATTATGAGGTACACCTGGGTTCAAGTGGCGGTCGTCGTTAAATTATGGATGTATTTCACCCTAATAAAAAGTATAAACATATTTCCTTGAAGCAAAGTGAAGATTCATACAACATCGCATGAAAATTCTGGAAGCATACTGACTGAGTTTGAGATATTGGATTAGATTTTCAATATTAGTATCTTGAATCTTATCAAATGACCTATTTTATTTCTTTTACTCCTGCCCATAAACTTTGATCCAGGTTTGATTGTAGAGGACTTTCCACTGGAGAAAAAATTACACTTTAATAGAAGATTTCAGATAAAAAATAATTGAATTCCATTAGTTTTAAAGAGCAGGTGAAGAAATGAGATTCACTAACTATTCTGATTGGTAAACATCGTAGTTTAATATTATAGTAAAAAATTATTTGAAGATTAATACCTTTTTCGACTGATAGGGCTACCATAAACATCCTGAGTTTTCGGGTATGTCTGAGGCACTGTTGAAAGCTGTTCTAACCGATTTTGTATAAAAGAAGAATATCGTCCATTCCCTCTAACGGGTGGAATAACACCCGGAGGGTCTACGTTTTCTCTTCGCCACGGCGAATAATCTCTTGTAAAAGCGCTTATGGATCTCGGAGCAGTTTTCCATCGATCTTTACTATTTTCCCACGGATCAAATCGGCTATGATAAGGAGAATAGGATCTGTTTCCTGTATCCGCACAATTTAAGTCTTTCCTAGAATATAATTTCCCGTCCTGTTTACTCTGGCCACTAGCCGAATTCCGACTCGATACAAAGTCCCTGGTGTAGTCAAAAGAATTCTTGTAAGGTGAGAAAGGCTGCAGCAGGTTTGGATCACTATTATCCTTGGTTATTTGTGATGAAAAAGGCCTAGTTATTTCTTTTCGTCGCAAAGCATATGGACTATAGGGAAGGTAATTCGCAATATTATCGCTTGATGAACGTTGATGGAATGGTAACAAATTAGAATTCTTCGACTCTTTGGTGATATTACTTATAAAAGGCGGCGTTCCACTCTGGCCCCTAAGATGCGCGGTTTCTTTCAGAGATACGTGACCTGAGACTCGCTGCTGCCCTCCCGCCAATCTGAAATTTAAAAAAAATGAGTATATACGCAAAGTATAAAATGTGTGATTTAGCCACAAAAATCTAGATACTGAGTTAGGGTAGCTGCAGATTAGGAAACACATGGAAATCAAGTTATTTCTTCAGCAAACTGATATCAGGGAAATGTTCAGAATTCAAAAAATAAGTTAGAGGAATTTGGTAAAAATATTCTTAAATTCAAATGCACCTCAAATAAATTAAAATGCAGTTATGAATTAATCCAACTAAATTTTAATTAACTAAATGTAATTCATGTAAGTTTAAATGAAAAAAATCTAACAGCAACTAGAATAAAATACACACACACACACACCCGCGCGGGCGCGCCATAGCATGTGTGCGCACCTATACGCATTTACGCTTATTCAAAATCTCATTTTCAAAACCTGCGGTTAAATTATAATCATTTAGGGAATTAAACACCACCAAATACCATCAATAAGTTTGAAAACTCAAAACTTTTGTACAAATAAAAAAATACAATAGACATTTATCAAGCTGTTTTTATCCAAATCGGTTCTATTTCTACGATTTCAGTCGGTCACATTGAATTTTACATTTTGGACTTTTCAACTTCTGGAATTGTGACTTTATATTTGCAATCAAAGACCTCAAACACCATGAATGGTAAAATTTTTCTTCTATGAGGAAATTAAAAGGAACCAGAAAAATTAAAACTGTATTTAAAATTTATTTATAAAATTCTTAATAATTCAATAGAATTATGGTTATTTTCATTGGAATTAGTTGAATTCTCCTTATATATGCATTCAATTAAATCTTGTTAGATTTCATCTCTAGCGGATCCGGCTTACTGAACAGTAAGTGAATAACACATGACTCAATAAGTTTTCGATCTAACTAAGAAAAGCACAGTTTTTTCGACAAATTCGACTTTATTCATCAACATAGTTTCCTTCAAGCGTAATACATACATACGGATGCTATAACTTTGCCAGCCCACAGTTGAGTTTTTGGTCGCTTTGGATGGCTTTCACCAGCTGCTGTCCAGTCAGCTGACGATCTTTTTGTTTCAGGTGTGTAATGGTGTTTGTATGACCGCGTTTAAATTCGGCGTACCAGTCGATGATTGTTGATTTCCCTGGTGCAGACTCCCCATAACTTTACGAACAAACAGAAATCGCACGGAGAAAAATAAAGTGAATACGAGGAACGGCTGATAGTCAAAATGTCTTTTGTGGTAAAAAAAATCCGTTATTAATGTTGATCGATAAGCTGGTGCATTATTGTGCAACAAGCGCTAACTTCTTTTTCGCGATATTTTGGCCAAATACGACGAATAAGCGCCAGCAAACGCTTTATAACACAAAGAGAAAATACAGCGTTGATCGTTTGGTACAATTTGAACGTTTTCTTCGTTCACAGCTAATCTCGTCCGACCCAAATATTCGTCGTCATTTGTCTTCCCGACCTTCTTCAAATCGATTAAATCACTCGTAGATAGTGGGACGGGATAAACACTCATCACCATAAACTTTTTGCATCATTTGATGCGTCTCCGCAGCTGTTTGATCGAGTTTAAAAAGTATTGGCTCTTTGTTCAAAATTCATTTTTCGACCGATGAAGGGCCGGTTAACCTCTAATGAATGAGGTGTCCGTGTAGCTTAGTTCATGTGCACTGTTGTACGCGGCGCTAGTTGTCTCAAGCGAGCGGTGTGAGGCAAAGGGGACTGGCTTCGTATCAGTTTCGCCATTGTTGTTTACAAGTATTTAACAATTCATTACGTGATTGCACGTTATCATGAACAAAAAATACGAAATTCAGTGTGCTGTTCGTGGGTGTACCACTGAAAGGGGCCGGAAGGAAAGTGTGCCTATCCATCGGTTTCCGAAGGGAGGACATGCTGGACAACAATGGATAGAGGCTTACGCGAAATCCTACTTGCCTAGGTTGGAATAACGTCAAGTAGTAGGAAGGAAATTTTTTTGCTTGTATTGCTATTGCTTGTAGAAACATATGGTAAGGCTGCCTTAAGGGGGAAGACTCGTTTAGAGGGTAAAAAAATGCATATTTTGCAAATTGTCTTAATCGTTAGTAGGCATATCTAAAAATATTTTTATCAAGTTTCAAATCAAAATTTGAAATACTTCCTTAGCTACAGCCTTTGGCACACCGAGAGTACACAAGGCCAGGTGAACGCGCTCGGGATTTTTGAAGGCCTTTTTCTCGAAACCGTATTTTTGAAAACTGCGGGCGTGATTAGAAGAATTTTTATCGACAGATTTAATCGAACCAGGACATTTTTAAAAGCTTATCAATAGAGTTTCTGTTTGAACTAAAAAAATTACATTAAAATTTATGATAAATAGTTTTTTAAAGCATATAAACTTTAAAATTTTGCTTAAAAAATGGAACTTTTATTTCAAAAACCACCAAATTTTCAAATTTTGAAAATTTCATTAATATTTTTAGTTCAAATAGGAGGTATTCTCATGTAGTTTCAGAGTTTTTATGGTTTATGTGTTTCAGATCAAAATTGCGACCGCCATCACGCCCGCAATGGAGGCCGTCTGGCAGCGCAGTGCTGTGAACAACAATGCTTTTGTGTTATCAAGCATGATAATTTGAAAGTAAGAAATTTTTTTTTCATAGGTCTTTATCCTCTGGAATGTACCTGTAAAGTTACTTTATCGATATTTGTAATATACTCATACACGCAAAATTTCTATTTGTCCTAAATTTAGGCGTCTTAAACGAGTCTCCCCCCTTAAGTGAGAGAAGTTGTCGTGACTGGTTTTAAAAGTTTAAGAACGGTGAATTTGACATCGAAGACAAAGAACGTAGCGGAAGGCCGAAAGTGCACGAAGACGCGGAATTGGAAGCATTATTGGATCAAGATTCGTGCTAAACGCAAGAAGAACTTGCACGTACATTAGGAGTGACTCAACAAGCAATTTTACGAAGTTTAATATCATTGGGAATGATTCAAAGACAAGGAAATTGGGTTCCATATGAACTGATGCCGAAAAACGTTGAACGCCGATTTTCCACTTGTGAAATGCTGCTTGCCGCGCATAAACGAAAAGGTTTTCTACACAGTATGGTCACTGATGATGAAAAATAGATTCACTATGATAACCCAAAAAGGAAGAAGTCATGGGGACCAGGTGGCCATGCTTCAACATCTACAGCTAAGGCAAATATTCATGGAAAAAACTCTTGTTGTGTATTTGGTGGGATTAGCTTGGTGCCGTGTATTATGAAAATACCAAAAATTTGGTCGATTCGTGTATAGCCTCAAAAGATGAAGCATTCTTCCGACGTGGTATCCGTATGTTGCCAGAAAGATGGAAAAGTACTGGCAAGCGATGGACAATACTTTGAATAAAACATAAGATTCCGTTCATTCACAATAGATGCCCAATTTTTTATGAAAAACGGCGGAAACTTATTTGTACATTTGATAAAGGATTTATTTTTTTCTGAATTACATACAAATATACATACGCTCGAATTTAGGTGCATATGAGCTCTAAAATATTCTCGAATAATTTGTATGCTAAATAAAACGATACTTTCTGCAGAGTCTTACCCTGGAAATTTATAAGTACGCTATACTGAGAAAATTTAGTAGTTAAATGTAAATAATTTTTTTTTTAATAACTGAGTAACTGCTAATATAGCACCAGCCAACTTGGTTGCTAAATTTAGCAAAGTAAAATTGACCATAATTTGTGATAGCCGACCCACTCGATTATTGTAGCCCATTAACTCTGCTGCAATAGTTAACCTACTCTATTATTGTAGCCAATTGACCTGGTTGCAATAACTAACCTACTGGACTATCACAACCGACTAACTCTGATACAATAACTGACCTATACTGAGTTATTGTAACCCATTGAGTCGGCTGCAATAGGTAACCTACTCCATTGTTATAGCAGGTCGATTCCGGTACAATAACTAACCGACTCGGTTGTTATAGCCGATCGACTCGCCTGCAGTAGTCAACGTATTCTGCTGTCGCGACCGACCTTACTGTATATTTTCTAATATGTAAAATAAAAATTTGTAATATATAAAATGAGAAAATTATGTGGTATTGTTGTACAATTACGGGGAAAGATTAGTTAATGAGACTTTTGTTCAAAAGCTTTATAAAATTCAGAAATTTTTATATTTTTTCTGAACTTTATAAATACATTAAAATAAGGCTCACCTAATAAGCAAACCCCTGTAATTTCATTAGTACTACATAGTTTTTTATTTTATATCATATAAATTCTCATTTCATATAATGGAATGTATAAGATAATTATATACCTATCTAAGCTTTCGAAATGACACTATAAGATTTGTGATATGAAGACACAATACATCTTTATTGCTTTAGATATTTACATAAGTTATAAATTTGAATTTCTCAACTCAAAAAAGCAATACTTTTTTCTGAGAGCCACCCTATTTTTTTTATCGGTGGAGGCGCTGAAGCTACGTCAAGGTCAACTCCACTTTTTTAAATGGAACCATTAATTTTTTTTTTGCTGACATTATTACCGACTTTAAGACGAATTCAGTGACCTACAACACAAGGTCATTCTAGTCACGCAAAGTATGAAAATAGTCGAAAAATCATTTTCATTCCTTTCTATTTCTTACGATACCCATGATAATAGACATCGATAGGGTATTGTCGACATCGGCAGAAGCATTTTCTGTATCGAATGTCATTACATCAGGATTTGTACGGCAATGATTTCCTAAAACGCGTCATTTTGTGTAATTGGATTCGTAGAAAAATGCGCACCGATGTCTCATTTTTGAGTCACGTGCTTTTTTCTGATGAAGCTAACTTCGCAAATACGGGAAATGTGAATAGTCATAATATGCATTATTGGGCAAATTAGACTCCTCGATGGATGAGAATTGTACCATATCAACATCCGTGGTCCGTTTACACTAGATTTACCAGATCAGTTAAAGACTGGTGATATATTTCATTAAAAATTTAAACAATGTTTTTATATTAACATGTATGGTTTTTAGAGCAGCATATGAATGAATAAATAGAGATATGAAATACAATGAAATAAAATGAAATAGATGAAATAAAATGAAATACATGAAATAGATAATGAAAGTAAAATAAATGAAATATAAATATAATAGATATAAAAAAATGCTGATAAATCTAGTGTTAATTGTTGGTGCGGCATTGTTGGCAATCACGTTATTGGTCCATACTTTTTTAAAGGTCGCTTGACTGGGCAAGTTTACGCAAACTTTCTGCAAAACGTATGGTCTCAATCAATGGAAAACGTGTCCTTGCGTGTTCGCATCAACATGTGGATGCAACACGATGGTACACCACCCCATTATGCTCTGTATTCAAGACAAGTGATGAATGAGATTTTTGACGAAAAGTGGATAGGACGAGGTAGCCCTGTAGCTTGGCCACCTCGTTCGCCAAATCAAACATCACCAGATTACTTTTTATGGGGTATTGTCAAAGAAATCGTAATGGCGGTAGCACCTACTACGCCTGACGACATGAAAGAAAGAATACGCCAAGCATGTACCGAAATTACACCACAAACGTTGGCTGAAGTTAGACAGTCTCTTTATCAGCGAATTAACAAGTGCTTACAAGTCGAGGGTCATCACTTCGAGCACCTTCTGTAGGTAGACCCAAACCAAGGTTAGTGGATCCTTTGAAAGTGATTATTCCGATATGTTTCGATTTTTCGATTATTTTCATACTTTGCGTGACTAGAATCACCTTGTGTTGTAGGTCACTGAATTCGTCTTTAAATCGGTAATAATATCTCCGAAAAAAATACATGGTTCCATTTAAAAAAGTGTAGTTGACCTTGACGTAGCTTCAGCGCCTCCACCGATAAAAAAAATAGGGTGGTCGAGTATGACGGCTTTCTCGAACACTGAAACTTTTGTCTAAAACATTTTTGGATAAGATCAATAGTTTGAGTGCTATCGATCTGTAACACTTTATGTGCCTAACCCTGTATATTAATTATCTCTGGTTACAATAGACTTTTTATCATTATATATTGTCTATCATTTGGTAAAACAACTTTTGTGTTCGAAATGGGTGACAGAAAATGATTGAAAAAAAGATAACATGTCTTTTTACGGAAGGGATTTTAACGTGATAGGCAAAATAGTGATCATCAAAACTTAAAGTATCTAAAAAAATTCCTTTGAAGAATAAATGATTACAATTATATAAGTAAATGTCCTTCATAATACAAATTTTGTAGAAATAATTATCGGCGCATACATCATTTATCATAAACGATCATTTTTCATGTTTAAACCTGAACTCGAACCCGTATCACTACTAACTCGGATTCCTCTCAACGTCCAAACAAAAGCACAATTAAAAATTCAAGAATTCGAAACTAATCGAATCCTCAAAGCACAAAAAACACAACCATATTTTGATTCGATTAATTTCAAATTCTTGAAATCTTTAATTGCATTTTTTATGTTTCACAGAAAACATTGAAGCCTAATTCAATTTGGTTAAGGACTTTTTAGGAATTAAAAACTTCGCTTGTATCAAGTCGATTTCACATTTCAACATATTATTTTCCGGTTCTGTGGCAACTATTTCAGAAAGGTGTCCGGGAATAATTTTATTTTTTAATTGAAATTTGTGTTTTCTTACTAAAGTTGATTTATTATCGATTTTATTACTCAATGATTGAGTAGTCATATTAATGAAACGAGACCATATTTTTAAATAGCAAAATGATAGTGAACATGGTTATGGAATTTTGTTTTGAGCGGTTCTTTAATTAATTTTAAATACTGTTCATTCAATTCTGCCTCAAAAACCTGCAATAAATCTCCTATTCTGAGAGTAATGTTTACGCTCAAACGAATATCAAGATTTTTTATTTAATGTTACATACATAGCCGAAATAGGATCATCTCTGGGTAAAAATTGCCTACAATTGATCTAAAAAAGCGTAAAAGGGATAACATCCCCCCAGAAGACAAGCGTATGTTCCTCCGAATGAAGTTTTCCTTTTCTATTGAGCATGGCTTATTTTGATTATCAGGCCAATACATAAAAGTATCTAATTCTTCGCTAAAAAGAGTAAATGAAAATAACTTGTTAATATGAGTATACACTAAAGGGTTTCCCAATAGGGACATAAAAATTTTATCTATGAATAAAACACAGAAATATTTGAGATATTGAGTTCAATTTATTGTGGGTGTAGTGCAAGCATTATATTTTATGAATGAAATTCGATATCGGTCATATGACCACCACGAGCCCATTTACAGCGGTCGATTCTTTGGACCCAATTTTCCACCACTCTGGCACACATTTCGACCGGAACGTGGGCAATTTCGCGTTGGATGTTTTCTTTGACGTCGTCTAAAATTGCTGGCTTGTTGGCATAGATCAGTGACTTGATATGGCCCCATAAAAAGACATCCAATGGCGTTAGATCGCATGAACGAGGCGGCCATTCGACCAGACCATTTCTCGAAATAACACGTTCACCGAATTTGCCTTTCAATAAATCGATTGTGACACGTGCTGTGTGGCTAGTGGCACCGTCTTGTTGAAACCATATATCGTTGATGTCAAGTTCATCCAATTCTGGCCACAAATAATCTTCCATCATAGCACGATAGCGCTCTCCATTGACGGTAACATGACGGTCGTTTTCATCCACGAAAAAATACGGCTCAATCGCACCTCCGGCATGAAAACCGCACGAAACAGTCACTTTTTGCGGATGCAACGGCATATTTTGCTTATTAACAAAGCCATTCAGCCAGAAATTAGCTTCATCGCTGAAGATGATTTTTCGATGAAATTCTTAATTTTCTTCAAGCTTTGCTTTGTTTCAAATGATCAAGTGGCTTTAGTTCTTGAGTCAATTTAATCTTGAAAGCATGCAGGCCAAGATCTTTTCGCATAATACGCCACAGTGTCGTTTGAGCGACGCCCAATTCTTGAGAACGGCGTGGAATCGACTGATTTGGCTCAATTTGAATCGATGCACTTACGGCTGCGATTATTTCTTCGCTTCAAGCAATACGACGTCTTTTTGGCACCGGAACGTCCAATAGTGTAAATTTGGTCTCGAATATATCCACTATAGCACCAGAGTAGTTTTCTGTGCTGATTCTAAATCAACTGTAAAAATCTTTTTTTGATGCAAAACAAATTTCAAAAGAGTTTATAGTTCCAGCTGTAACTGTACGAAAGATACATGTCAGAGAAGTTGTTTCTTTCTATGGAGATGCCAGTTTAATGTTTTACAAGTACTTGAGGCGAATCATTGTACTGTTTCTTGTATCTGATTGCATTAGTCTACAATATTTGCAATATTTACAATATTTACAGAGTTTACAGTAGTGACAAAGTTTAAAATATACCTTCTTTATCATTGGTTGTTAGCTCCTGTTGAAAAATGATCTTAAGCTGTTACTAATGACTGAGAACTTTTTCTCTTGCATGCTCGACAAACACCTTGTGAATACTATGCCGCAGAACCTCTAGGAAATGAAAGTGAACATGTCACTAAAGATTCACATTCACTATTCTCACTTGAACTTCTTCCCAGAAAATTTGGGAGCAGTTAGTGATGAAAACGGGAAAAGATTTCATCAAGACATCGCTGAAATCGAAAAGAGGTATAATATTTATCCTTTTCGCTTTTGCAGCAAAACTTTTTAGAAAGAAAGTAATTATCTATACAAGTAGTTTCACAAAAGATTCTAAAGTATTAGCGGATAGTTAGTTCTCAGAAGACATTTTATCGACACAATTTCAATTTTTGGAAGCATTGAATCAAAAAACTCTCCAAAAACATTAACTATCAGGTGTACAAATAAGTTTCCGCCGTTTTTTATCAAAAATTGGACATTTATTGTGAAAGAACGGAACCTTATGTTTTATTCGAAGTATTGTCTATCGTAATGTTCTTCTTGCGTTTGGCACGAATCTTGATCCAATAATGTTTCCAATTCCGTGTCTTCGTACACTTTCGGCCTTCCACTACGTTCTTTGTCTTCGATGTCAAATTCACCGTTCTTAAACTTTTGAAACCAGTCACTACAACTTCTCTCACTTAAGGCAGCCTTACCATATGTTTCTACAAGCAATCGATGCGCATCAGCTGTAGATTTTTTCAAATTGAAGATGTAAATCAGAAGTTCCCGCAAATGAGGCTTATTCGGCTCAAAACTCAACATTTTTGCACACAAAAGAATATACTATACTGATAAAAATTTACTAATATTTTAAGGTTATGTTGTTGAAAGATGTCCAACCTTACGACAGTGACGTTTTACATCAACTAATTTCAACTATAACTTACTGGTAACGCCAACTTTTGCTGAACGGCGGAAACTTATTTGTAGACCTGATACTTTCTGAACTACGTTTCTAAGCGAAAGCACATTCGAATAAAGATAAGCAATGAAAAATGGTAATTCATTATTCACTTTTGAAGGGGTTTCTACGGAATAAGCAGAAGCTTTCTCTAAAGAAATGGATGTAGGATATATTCACTTAATAACACCTAACTCTGCAAGTAAATGACATTCAATGGCATATTGAGCATTTACCATCAACATTATTTTGAAACATATATTTACTGCAGCCGAAATGTTACGTAGCATATACGTAATGTTATTAATCATTACAAAATATAAACGAATGTCATTCAGTGACTCACCAATAATAATAATAATCTATGGTTGGAACGGAAGGGTTAGTTCTTTAAATTTAGTTCGGCGCTGATGTAGTCCAACAACAAAAAATGAGGAAAGAAAAAAGAAGGCAACCTTCCAAAACCCCTTCCTTCTTTTTCTTTCTTTCGTCCTCTTTTGTCTTTATTTCCCACCACCATTTACATGAAAATAAAAAAATTGTAAAAAAACTTGCGCGACGTTTCGGTGCTCTTCCAGCACTCTCTTCAAAGCTGGGATTCTAGAAAAAATAATTTAAAAGTTGTCTCCTATCCCCTTCCAGGGTGACCCAGAACTCTCCTCCATGAACGTCAACAGGAAACTAAAACAACTCCTTGTGCGTCTGTCTCTCTATTAAATTCCTGAATGACCGTAAAGGTCACTCAATAAAAAGTTAATTGCTTCGCTGAATTTAGAAACTTCCAGGAAATTTACTGTGAATTATATAAACAAGAGCTTTTTATGTAATAGGTTAAGTCCCCAACCTCAATTACTTGATCCGGTACTCACGAATCCAACCGCTCTAGCCAGCACCCCATTTATTTGCTTTTTATTTTTTTTTTTTGGCAAGCTTTTATTACAAGGTAGATAAATTATAAACATGGCGTCGCGAGACGGCAGGCTCTCATTTTAAAGCCACCAATCATTAACGTCGATGCCACCGAGAGTGATTTCGAATCCTGGACTCCACCTCGATGAAGTCTGGTTTTTTTTAACGTTTCAGCGAAGACACACCATGTTATCGATGGCGCCCAGCGGCTAGAAGGAGCCACGGATCATCAGGATGAAAATACGAAATTTTATTTTTAGGAATTTTGCGCTCACTTATCCGAGCAGGATTTTGGATTATTTATTGCTTAACCCATTAAGGACCAAGAACTACAATTTTTTTACTTAAGTTCAAGCCTCATTCTCATGACTGAAAACGAGACATTTTCAAATGAAACCCATGTTTCCTTATAGTTTTGGGTGTGCTCTTCAAGAATCCGTGGTCAAAATTGAGTTTGGTCTAGTAGGAAATCCAATATGGCGCCAAATTACATATATCTTGTATCTTTTCTAAGCGCTGAAACGCTATATAAGAACAATAGTGCTCTCCACTATAAAGCACCAACATCAGTTAAAGTATGGGTCGGCGGTAATGGATCGCGAAAATTGTGTACGCGAGTGCAGCGTTTGCTTGTGTTTTTCCGGGAGTGCGATTCCCCAGCTTTTCGGTTGACAGCTCGGTCGATTTTAATTAGTTTTAAACTAAAATCACGAAACGTTAGAGAGAATAAAAGTAATTCTTTCGCACCTATCACTCGACATGATTTTTTCATCGCCAGTGTACGACGCTTGATCACCTTCGATGCTCCTCACGACAAGTCGGCTCGACTCGTGTGACGCGATCTTAGCCCACTAGCTGTCGATCAACCGCGGTTGTCAACATCTTACCTTGCTCGACAAACCCCGTGCGTCTTCGCTAGTGCTCGTGCCTCGTGTAACCGACGCCATCAGTGAGCGGTGAATTTTAGTTTTCTCAACCTTGGCTTTTTGTCTTGACTCGTCGACGCGCTGGTACACTTCGCGACTGCACTCGAGTATCCTTGCATACTATTGCGGTCCTTTTCTATTAACCGAACTGTCATTTGACATCACAGCTCGAGGATGGTGGGGGCTGCCAGCTCCCACGATCTGGGATCACTGCCACGCCTTGGCTAAATGCACCGAGACGACCACGTCGACAGTTACGACCTGCGCACATGCGCCACACACAGCGCATTCACAAGCGTATAACCCAGCTTACCCAGGTCCTATTGCATCGCATTTTGAGATTGCATCCAGGTTCGCACCAACGACACACCAGGCCCTAGGCACGATTATTTCGAGTAATTTTAACGACTTCCCGCGTGCGCTCTTGCGGTCACATCACAATCACATGCACGACACCGACACCCACACACACTAGAATGAATGGGATGCTGAGTGAATGGGGCTGCGGCCGGCGCCTGGTGGATATTCCCGATAGACTAGCCAAGGGAGGAGTAGTAGCCTCTCGACCAGGGTAGGACGCGATGTCAGTACCTCACCTCTGTGGAAGTAATATGGGTAAATGTAAGTCCCTCCGGTGCTCAGCCGCGAAGGGCAAAGATCCCGTGAAACCACATGTTAAATTGGGAAAACCGCTCACGTTTCTGCTGTCTGGAGCCAATTTCGGGGTTGAAATCATCGACGTCCGGGCGCAGGAATGAAGGATTACCTGGTCAGTATTTCCTTATATCCGACGCTGCGTAGGATAAATCGCACACCGTCTAGCCTGAAGTCCGGGTCAGGTGTCGGGGCGGACCCGGCACCGCTCGCTCGATAGGGGTGACGTTAAACCTTTTGCATCATTATGGCGCGGGCCTATCCCGTAACCTTTTTCTAGGCTCATTTAAATGTGCTGATAGGATCGACCATTCGATAAGCCGCTTCTCGGTTTCGGCGCACATAACTAGGGATCTATACAGGCGGGGATAGTAGCCCTACTGCGGTAGGGCTCCCATGATGGGCGAACCGTCTTAGGACACGACGGTATTAGATATGAATTCTAAAAAAAATGCAGGAGATAAAGAGGTGAAGGCGCTAGATGCGCACTCACACACTCCTCCAGGGGCTGCGGGATGTCAAGACGTCTTTCAGCTCCTGAAGGAGCAAAATGACAAAATGGAAAAACTAGCCAGGGCCCTCAGCGTTATCCAACAGGGTATGCTGAGGAATAACCCTGGCTTCGTTAAAGACTCGGTGAACGAGGCAACTGAGGTGTTGAGCGGTATGCTCAACACCCACAAGTGCCTCCTGGAGAGCAGGGTGAAAATCCAGAAGAAAATGGAATCTCGCCCCGCTATGAGGAAATTGGGGATCTTTCAGAGACCACGTTCGGCGTCTAAGGGAGATACCCCAAAAAATCAGGTGATGGGGCAAAAGAGATCCGCACCCTCCCACCTCTGGAAAAAACTCCTAAGAGAGGAAAGGGTGCCTCTTCGCCCTCTTATGCCCAGGTGGCCACGAGCCAGCCCCCAAATAAAGAAGGGGACTGGCATGTGGTCACAAAGAAAAGAAAAGAAAAGAAAAAGAAGAAAAAAGAAAAAAAAAGAAGAAAAAAAGGAGAAAAGGGCGGAGGACCCGGCGCAAAAAGCGCAGGGGACCACCGCCACTCCTAAGTCGAAGCGCTCTACGCCCGCCAGGTCGGGCGACGCCATCAAGGTGTCGGCGAAGGACGGCCAGTCCTACGCCGAGATCTTAAAGGAAATGAAGGCGAAGGTCGACCCCCGGAAGGCAGGACTTGAGGTCCTGTCTATCCGGAGGACCAGAAAGGAAGAAGTCCTTCTGGTCCTCAAAAAGGGGGGAGATGTTTCGGCCTTCCGAAAGGTCGGGGAAAGGGCGCAAATTTCAGCCCTGGTCTCGACGAAGTCCCTCTAAATTAGGGACCTCGACGAGACCGTTGAAAAAGAGGAGGTTGTGTCTGCCCTGTGCTTGGCACTGGGCGGACCGGCTTTAGAGGGGTCCTGCAGGCTCTTCACCCGCTTTGGTGGGGTGAAGACTGCAGTGATCCGCCTGGCTGAGGCAGACGCCGCACGTCTGCTTCAGCTAGGTAAACTGAGGATCGGGTGGGTTGCGTGCCGCATTCGCGGGCACGTGGAAGTCGCCCGCAGCTTCAGGTGCCTTGGGTACGGCCACGGGTCCCGGGGCTGCAGCAACCCCGACAGAAAAAACGTCTGTTGGAGATGCGGCGCCACGGGACACTTGGCCAGGAGTTGTAAGGCGCCACCAAGGTGCCTGACATGCATAGACAGGGGCGACAAAGATGTCGCCCATGTGTCAGGGAGCGGCTCCTGCCCGGTCTTCCGGGAAGAGCTTCGGAGGTTGAGAGGCAGGAATTGAAGTTCCTGCAGCTCAACCTCGGAAGGGGGAGGGATGCCCAGGACCTCCTGATGCAGACTGCCAGGGAGAGGGGGGCCGGCATCCTTGTTTGTAACCCTGATTTGGGCGTCGGGGACTTCCTGGAGACCGACGCGGGGTTCGTTTGGGTGGAGGTGGCGGGTGTGCGTGTGTACAGCTGCTACTTCTCCCCCGGCGATCCCTTCGATGTCTTTGAGACCTAGATCCTCCTCCTTGAGGAAAGCCTTAGTGAGGCCATCGGGCGATCCCTCATAGGGGGTGACTTCAACAGTAAGTCGCCCGAGTGGGGTGAGGCCCACCTAGATAGGAGGGGAATCTTGGTTGGCGAGATGGTCGCTAGGAACGAACTGATCGTCTTGAATCAGGGCGGGGATTTCACGTTCAGACGAGGAGCGGGAGGGTCAATAATTGACCTCACGATTGCCGCACCTCGCCTCGCTTCAAGGATAAGCGACTGGTCGGTCCTCGAGGTAATAACCTTGAGTGACCACCGGTGCATCGAATTTAGTCTAGAACAAGGGTGTCAAGCGGAGGATAAGGGTCAGGGCGGCGAAGGAAGGAGCCCCTCCTGGAACACGAGACGACTCAGCAGGGAAAGATTTCGCGAACACCTCGAAGAAACCAGGCTCATCGATGAGCTTGGTTGGGTCTGCCCTGCTGGGACGTTTGAAGCTGCTGTGCGCTCGGTGAGGCAGAAGGTGGTCGCGGCTTGTGACTACTCGATGCCTCGCCGTAAGCGCAGGCAAGCCAAGGGTTCGATGTACTGGTGGAACGACCAGTTGGCAGCCCTACGTCGAGAATGCCTCGCAGCGGGGCGAAAATTCACCCGTTCAAAGGGGGATGCTACGCTGCACGAGGCATGGAAAGGGGCAAAAACAGCTTTGAGGCGAGGCATGAAGAAAAGCCGACTTCAATGCTGGAAAGACTTGATCGGTGAGGTCGAGAAGGATCCATGGGGTCTCGCCTTCAAAATAGTCACCAAGAGATTGGTGACTAGAAGAAAGACCCCGGGCCTGGATAATCTCGATCGAGTCAAGTACATTGTGCGAAGCTTGTTTCCACACGTGGAGCCGTTCCAAAGACAGGACCGAAGTTCCTGCGTGGTCCGGCGCGAAGAACTCTTCACTCTCGAACGAGAACCTCAAAGAGGTGATCGGGGCATACCCGGAGATCCTCCTAGAAGCCTTTAACTCCTGTCTTCGGGACGGGAGGTTCTTCGCAGATTGGAAGAAGCAGAGGTTGGTCCTGTTGAGGAAGGGCAACAAACCTCTAGGGGTTGCCTCGTCGTATAGACCAATATGCTTATTGGATACGATGGGGAAGCTTCTGGAGGAGTTGATTCTACAACGGCTTCAGGCTCTCTTGGTCGGGGAGAACGGGCTCTCGGAAAACCAGTTCTGATTCAGGAAAGGCAGGTCCACTGTGGACGCCATCCAAGCTGTGGTTAACATCGCCACAAATGCAAGAAAAGGAACTGGTAAGCGTCAGGGATTCTGTGCGTTGATTAGCATTGACATACGCAATGCGTTCAATACCGCGAGATGGGACATCTGCATCGAGGCTATGATGCGGAAAAAGGTTCCAGACTACCTGTTGTGAATGATGGATGACTATCTGAGCGACAGGTGGGTGATATACGAGGGCGACAAATGGTCTCTCAAAGAAGAGATGACATGTCGCGCTCCTCAAGGGTCGCGGGTGGGTCCACTCGTTTGGAACATCATGTACGATGACTTTCTGCGCATGGACCTGCCTGCTGGAACGAGCATCGTCGGCTTCGCGGATGACGCACTTGTCGTGTGCGCCGCTGACGACGTCAGAATCCTAGAGCTGAGGATCAATGAAAGTCTGTGGCGAGCAAAGCGCTGGTTGGATAGCAGAGGCCTTAAAATGGCCCCTGAGAAAACCGAGGCTTTGCTCGTTACGGACAGGAGATCCTTCCAATATCCGAGGATCGTTCTCGGAGAGCATGAAGTCGAGTGGAAAACAAGCATTAAGTACCTGGGGGTGCAGCTGGATCGTAGGCTTAGCTTTGGCGAACACCTAAAGATCGCAGCTGCCAAAGCCATCTAATGTGGAGCGATCTTGGCCCGGCTTATGCCAAATATTGGTGGACCCAGGGAAGCGAAAAGAAGACTGGTGGCAAGCGTGGTCCATTCGAAGCTGCATTATGCAGCTCCGGTCTGGGCCAATGCCTTGCAAAAGCATGCTATCCAGAAGACGCTGTTCTCGGCGCAGAGACTTGTCGCGCTGAGAATAGTTTCGGCATATAGAATTATCTCGACGAGCGCTGTGCTGGTCCTGGCGAGCGTCCCGCCAATAGATTTATTGGCGGAGGAAAGGCAGGAAACCTTTCAGCTTCGCAAAGAGCTTACCTGCGCCGACCTGCAGGAAATCGCTCGCGCGAAGGAGGCCATCCGCAAGGATGGAAGGCGCAGACTCGTCGAGAAATGGCAGATGAGATGGCATGGTGGGCAGACAGGGAGATGGACCTACCTACTGCGATTCCCCGGTGGATAACGCGGAGCACGCACTCTTCGTCTGCGCAAAATGGGGTGTGGCTAGGGAGGTCCTCGGTCAGGCGGTGGGTTCCGAACTTACTCCTGACACGATGGTCCCCCTCATGCTCCAGTCTGAACGGTTCTGGACGCTCATCGAGTCATTCGTCACACTTGTGATGAAGACGAGAGAAATTGATGGTCGTCGAGAGCGAAACAACGGGGAGGGCCAGTAGAAATCGCATCGGGACCTGCACCCGCGGTCCTGCGTCTCGGGTAGATTTGACTGTCCGCGTCGTTCGGGGGAGGAATCTGTTTGTTTCTCCCCCGGGTGGCGCGGCTAGTCGGTTACCCTAGTGGGCGTGTGGCCGCGGATGGAAGGTCCGAGCGAACGGATGACGGAAGAGTCGTACGCGACTTTAATGGAACCAACTACCCGTGAAGTTTAAAGCCGAAAGGCGGTTCCGCGGGTAGTGTATTGGTTCGAGAGAGGGGGTTTTTTGGATTTAACAGGTATGCCTAGACCCGTCCTAGGAGAGTCCTGTCCATATCAACCCCCAATATACACAATTACACAGTAATTTCAAACCGTACTTGCTACATAATAATGAATGTTCAAACGTTTTTAACTCTACGCACTTTCCGACGACAGCCGGTAATAACGAGCAGAATTTTAGCCTTGCTATATATCATATATATATCATATTACTATATCAGTAATTCACGAGGTACCAACACTTGTTGAATTAAATAGGGATGTTGGTAAAATAGTGTGATAATGGAATTTAAAATTCAATGGCTCGACAAAGGCTAGCGCATAGGATTTTCTGACGCGAGTCGACGAGTGCTAAATTTTTGCTCTGCTATTGAATATCGAACTAATCATTGCCCTATCACTGTTGTTGACAGGTGTCGCTCAATAGTGGTATCATTTAAAGAAATCGCAATGGACGTCTTGGTCCACATTGAAAATGGCTTTTAGAAGCCGGTACGGCGACGATAATTTTGACCGCCGCTTAAAAGATGAAATCCTTGTGCGCACACAAGGCGCGAAAGAGATTCGAAGACTAATTTGCACGTTTTTCGCCAGGTAAATTATGCGTATCTTTCAATTTCGATAAGTCATCGGAAAGCGATTGCGCAGACCTGAGATAGTACGAACAAGGCACACGTTTTTCGTGAAAATAAAAATCGCCAACAGAGAACTCGACACCCTAGTGGACTTTGCTTCCACTAAATCCATTCTGGGTAAAGAGGGGATAGAATTAGCCGCAAAATTTAGCCAAGAGATTAAACCCTCTGGAATTGAAGCTATTCTATTCCCGAATTACAGCATCGAGTCAGTTATAGAACAGGTTATGCAATTGACTTATTGTCCTCTTTGGCGAGGATCGACGACGACAGGTGTTCCGCGATTAAGGGGGTCTCCTCATCAGTCAGCTTCAAAAAATCGATTTTTTGTTGTTGCTTGAATCGTTAGAATTATTATCTGAGAATATTCTTGTACGGACCGGGTATAGCTGATTAACATCTCATGCCTGTAAGCTTCCTTTAATTTTATTTTTTTCCTTCGAAAAACTTTAAAGCCAATTTTATGAAAACCATGTTTTTTTAAATTCCGTTTCAAATTCAAATTTCAACTTTCAATCACCATAATAAACTATACTGTGCAAAAAAGCCTTCCGAATAAGGAAGTATTTTAATTTTTTGTTTCAGGTAAAAATTACGGGCTGAATTTTTTACGGAGTTTGAGTTGTCCGCGGCGAGCTGCTGCGCGAGATTGTTTATAAATCCGCCATTTTTATTTATTTTGACATTCAAAAAACTTTTTATTGTTGAATAAATATATGTTCAAAGATACGCAAAAGATCATTTGTTTCTCTTGCTGTTTTCATGTTTAAAAAAAATCCTGAAAAACCACCTTTTTTATGAGCGACTGATGAGAAGACCCCCTTAAGGAACTTACCAAGACATAAATGGCCCGGGTAGAGGATATCCTTAAGCGCAAATTGAAGGTTTTAAAAAGAACTGGGCGCTTCCGACTTTGCCAAACACACCATCGATGTTCACCGGTTGTTAAAGCAATGAATTCGAATGTCACTTATTGTGGATAAACTCCGGAAAGCAGTAGCACAATTGACCTGGACCAGACTTTTTAACAGGTACCATTAGATGAAAACAGTAAGGAACTTACTGCGTTCACGGTACCAGGACGTGAACTTTTCCAATTGACTCGAATGCTTTTTGGATTTGCCAACGCCCCTGCGACGTTGCAGCGTTTAATTGACAAATTCATTGGTCCGGAATTGGAACCTCATGCGTTTGTCTATTTAGACGACGTCATAATAGTGAGCGAAATCTATGAAGATGGTTGAAATGGTTGAAGGAGGTATTGGATCGACTCGCTGCTGCTGGTCTCTTTATCAATTCCGAAAAATGCCTATTTTTCCGAATTGAGATAAAATAACTTGGGTACCTCATTAATAATGAGGACGTTAAACTGGTTCCTAGTTTAGACTTTTCAGCGCCGCAAAATATTCGCAAGCTTCGGAGTTTCCTAGGTTCGGCAGGTTGGTACCAGCGTTTTATACCGAATTTTGCGACCATAGCAGAGTCCCTTTTCTAATTATTGAAAAAGGCACATGCCTTTGACTGAAAGGCAGAGCAGGAGACTGCATTTCAGTCGATTAAAACCCCCCTGACTGTAGCACCAGTAGTGAACCTCCTCCTGAAGCAGCGAATGTCACATTTTAACAGTTTCAAGCAACAATTTTTGTAAGAGCTGGTGACAATTTATCGTCACGCCGATTGATCCCACCAAAATGGAGGGTGTTCCTGGAGGTATGTTGTATATGTATCTGCATTTATTACTCATATAATGAATGATAAAATGTCATAAAATCCAAGATAAAAAGTACCTATTTCCCTGATTATCTTAAGGGGGTCTTCTACCTTGTGGCTTCATTTTTGACACTGTTTTTTGAATATTAGTTAAAGGAAAACTAAAAACGCAATCGAGATGCGGTTTGTTGCATTCAACTTGTTTATTTAAATACATTTAACACTAATTTTACTGAAAATTTGCCGTCTTCGATTTGACCATGACTTGACCTTGAAGTGACCCTTGCAAAAAATGCATACACAAATGGTTGACACGATTCAGATCATAAAAATCGTCTGAAACAAAAAAATCAAAATGATTTAGTATTTTTATCACCTTGGCTATCGTTTGACGGATGGGATTTTCAAAATTTGAAAATTTCGCAGAACAGTCAACTTTAAAAAAAAAATTTTTTTTTCATGTCTTCGAGGTTAAAAACATCTGTAAAAATTGTTTAAATAAAAAAAATTTAAAAAGCATCTGTCAGACGATAGGCACATGTTTTTCACAAATTTTGATATATAACTTCAATTAATCAATCAATTAGTTTTCGAGATATCATGTCAACCAGTTGCAAAAACGCAACTTTTGGGAAATCGCATTTAAAGATATTCATGCATGCGATAACAGCACGCGGAGCTATATTTGACGGCTGTGGAAACCCCAAAATAATAAGATTTCGGTTATACCCTTTCAAGATTATATTTCTAGCACCTTTTAGGCCACAAAAATGCAACAAAAAAAATTGGATTTTTTTGAACCAACAAGGTAGAAGATCTCCTTAAGAACACCGCGATCGAAAATTGTCAAAAAAGTTGTGATCCCAAGAGATCCTGCATAGTTTAAAGTTTTAACGATTGTAAAATAATGTTGAGAAAAAATATAATCAAAGAGAAGTTTAGGATTACCTCACACGCAGGCTCTGGACAATTTTTTCTCCACTGTATACGTCTGACTGTGATGCAGTGCTCAAAGAACGTCATTCTGTGATTGTTTTAACTTACAATCCTGCACGCGTAGGATTTTTGGGTCGCTGATTATGAATTGAAAGTTGAAAATAGATATTTTTTTTGGTGAGGAGGAAAAATGGCAAAATTTTTTATAGACGTTGTACAGGACTCTCCAAGGACGGGTCTAGGCATACTTGTTCAAACCAAAAAACCCCCTCTCTCAAACTAGTACACCGCCTGCATATTATTATTCTAAACTCCTAATTGATCATAAAATCAGTTCACAGTGTTTTTTGTATTCTAATAATAAATTTGAGGTTCATATTGCAATGAAAGATTAGAATTACACATTTGCAAGTAATTATCCTTAAAATTTGACATATACAAGCTTTTCGGTTTACTAACGTCTTTTTGTTTCGGGTGTTTCTAAAATACACAGTGTCGAGAAATATGCATGTTTTTTTAATTTGTTCTAATTTATCATGCTTGAAAGCTATATTATATATGATAGAAAAAGTTTCTCCAAACCATTCATGCAATATTCGTTACTGTTTTCCAATCTGATCAACATATTGATTTGTCAGGATCAGGGACTGATATCACATTCGAATATGAATTTTGTTCGATGTTACTTTTGAAACTGTGGTTTTAACATTGATTACATTTTTATTAAACTCTGATACTTTGATTATGACTTTACGATGTTACTTATTTCTCTGAAAAGTGTGGCATGGGCTTCTGTACAAAATCAGCAAATTTTTAATATACATTTTAGTTACTAACAAACCTGATAGACGCCTATTTTACGAAATCTTCAAGTTTCCAAAAAATTTTGTTACTGTTATCGAATCAATAATTTTTAATTTTTTAATAATATACTAAAATTTCGTCCTTAAATTTTAAAGTCAGCGATCTCTAAAACATAAGAAGACTCATTTTTGAAGACAAAGATTCACTTTAATCATTTTAGCTCGGTTTTAAGGTGCTAAGTCGGCCATGTTCGAGCAGCCATGTTGAATTTTCAAATTTTGACCTCAAATTCGGATTCATGGACCTCGAAAACCCAAGTATACTTATTTCTGGAAGTTAAAACACAATTTTTAGCTTTTTGGCCAGGCGTCAAAGCCTTTGGCACCACTGTGCGTCGTCTGGTCCATTAAAAAGTTCCGTGACCAAGACCTTGATGGTCCTGATGAGGTCATCACAATAGACGAAACCGAAGATGCTTGGTATCTTAAGCGCCTATCAGGTATCCAAAAGAATCCGCATGCGTTCCCTATGTGAAAGACAGAAAATGAATCTGAGTTCCTGAAAGGTAGTATATTTCTGAATTTTAGCCGAGCTCCACAGCTACAGGGTACTCTCCATGGGCAACTAGAGCCTCCTCCAACAGAACTTCCTATCCCTGGGAATGTTGACACCTAGCCCGAGAGAGTCAAAAAGCTCGAAGCCTTGAGAAATCTCATGAGGAGGTATTTGGATGCTGCCCATAATAATCAGGCGCACGCGTATAATCTTCGAGTACGGCCACGCACCTACCAAATCGGCGACCGAGTATTTCGGTGAAACCATACGCTTTCTTCGGCGAATAAAGAAATCACCGCTTCGTTACCGAACAATTACAACGGTTTATTTACGGTATTGAGGATATTATCGTGGACGATCTACGAGCTCACAGATGAAAAGGGCGAATCGGTCGGCCACGCGGATTCTCACTTATATGACTTAAGGTGGTGGTTGTGTTGTTTAGAATTAATCGTTCGTCCTTGTCCGTCCCACGTGTTGTCCAAGTAAGTCGAATGTGCTATCCAGTATGCAAGCATAAATAGCCTCAGTAACTGCCGCAGTAACTGCGGGACACATACGGCGCGCAGGTTCATTCTGTCGTTGTCCAGCGAGTGGTCGCATCGCTAAATTTTAAATTGTTTAAATGGACGCGTTGAGGCGCGAGATTGCGGCCAGGAGCCCGTTAAGTCCATGAGTTTAAACTCCAGACCCATAGTAAATTCTCTATAAGTGGTAGATCTTTGTGGCCAGCTCTCGGGCTTTATAAGAGCCTAGTTCAATTCTTGTGACTTTCTATGCGTTGGACCCTACATCATTTGAGGCACCTAGAACAGAAGTAAAGTGAATATTTTTGTCATAGAAAAGTGAAACATAAAAACGGTTGGAGCAAAAGGAAGACAAATTTTCTTCAGCGGAAAAAAGAAACAAAATATAGTTGGAGGAATAAAGCGACTCGGTTGTCCTGCTTTAATGTTGGAGCAAAAACGAGACAACCGAGACACTCTTTTCCTCCAACTTCATTTTGTATCATTTCAGCGCTAAAAAAGATTTGTCCCTCTTTTGCTACAACTTTATTTTGTTTCTTTTTGCCACTGAAGAAGATTTGTCTTCCTTTTTCTCCAACCGTTTTGATGTTTCGCTTTTCTATGAAAGCAATATTTATTTTCCTCTTGCTCTAAGCGCCTCATTTGAAGTTCTTTTTTTAAATTTGTGTCGAGTCAGGGCTTTGCCTATTATTTAAAATAAATAGTAGCCTTTTAAATTTAACGCTGCGTAATTTTTAATTTTCATTTTATTATCAAAAAAAGAGCTTTTTATGTAACCTCAATTACCTGATCCGGTACTCCCGAATCTAGCCGTCCGAGCCAGCACCTCATTTACTTGCTTATTTTTTTTTTTGCTTGCAAAGATTTTATTACAGACCAGATAAATTATAAATATAGCGTCGCGAGACGCCAGGCGTTCAGTTTAAAGCCGCCAATCATTAACTTGGGTGCCACCGAGGGTAATCCCGAATCCTCGGATCGCCTCGATAAAGTCTGGGTTTTTTTAACAAAAATTTAACAAAATAGCACAGATACCATAACATAGTATAATATACCTTACCGCCTTTTCGATTCAGTGTATACTGAATACTTATTCCGTCCATTACTCCACTTTTCTGCTATCTCGAATAATTTATTCTTGATGAGTAGAACATTTTCTGTTAATCCTGATGAGTAATGACCATATATTAAATCGAAATTTTTTCCAGTGGCAAACAGAAACTACATTTTTACACTTTTAACCAAAAATTGAGATTACGGAACATATAAAATACTTAAATAAACTTACTAAGATGCATCCTAATGGTTTCTATAAATATGGAAATAGCTAAAAATAATCTCCAATTGAAATGTCGTGAATGAATTTTTTCAGCCGATTCGACTTGTTTCTTTTCACTTTTCTTCGGCAACTTTCCAGGGGTCATTTGAACTTTTTAACCATTGGATGTTTTCATCAGCTGATTCTTTCTCTCCAATTTGTAGAGATACTGGCAGACGTAGATTCAAGTTAGGAGTAAATGCATTGGGCGATGTCAATGATAAGGTAGATCGACAGCGATTGAGTATTACATCTGTATCTCGACACTGTCGTTTAAAATTATGGATTTGGTTAGGCAACTTCCCACCTAATCTACTAGTAATACCCCGATAAGAATTAACGAGTTCGTTGTGAAAATAGACTGTCGTTTTTTCCTGAGGGAATACACGCACAATTTCGTGGGTCCACTTGTCATAAATGTGTTCGATTATGTACTCTTTCGCTTCATTTTGCAACATATGAGTACAAATAATTCGCATTAAGATAAATTGTGGCACATTTTCCAATAGTATACTTTTATCCAAATCCAAAAGTCCCTTTCCTTCTAGACTGCTTTTAAAAAATTGTTGTAACTCCTTGAAAGAAAAGAAGTAATTGCAATGATTTTTAAATTACTTTTTTAATGTAGGGTTTGGCACTTGTGTTCCTGCTAACGTGGATGATTATGGGTTTGGTGTGAGTAAAGAGCTGCCATAAGGGATGTGAGAAGTTTCAGTTTCAACTGCTTCTCTATTATTAGCATAAAAAATGTCATTCAGAGAGAAGCTAATCTCATATGAAAATATTTGTTTTTAGCATGCGCGTCTGAAACTCGTGCAAAAAATCACTAAATCGCTGCCAATGCTGCTTTATTTCTAGAAAACGCTTTTTTCTGACATATCTTCAACAAATTATTCACACGCAAAATAAAATTTCGCCTCTTTCGATATAGCTACTTCTATATATGTGACCTGTCGCGAAGAAAAGGACGTTAGGGAGCAAGGCAAGATTTTACAGGGCGAGCGTTTGAAAGAGAGGCTAACAACGAAGAACGCTATTTTACGGGTACTTTGTAGCTTAATTACAGAAAAAGCAAATTAGCTAGAATTTTTCGATTTCTTCGATTGGAAAGAGCAACTCAAAAACTATCTAAAAGTAAAAAAAAACCCAAAATTGATTTTTGCGCCCTAACGTACATTTCTTCGCAACAGGCCACATATAACCTCTAAGCGAGTACCGAGTCACTATAAACAAGTGTCTAAAGCGAACTGCAACATATTGCCAGATTTGGGCGATCGACGCAGAAGTTGAAAAACGCTAAAAAGAAGCGAAGTGGTTCTCAATTAATTCTTGTACTATATAAGAGGGACTGATATTGATTTCTGATACTCCTTATAAATCTCTACTAATTATCCAGATAACATTTTTCGGTTAAACCAAAATTAGAAAAGTTATAGTATGTTAAAATTTGAAAAAAGTAATATCAAAATTACATTTTCCAGTTCAGCTATACGAAATATGAAAAAACGTCAGAATACAAAATTGTTTACTACAAAAAGATCTACAAATTTTAAAATTTATATTTCAAGGACATAGAACACCGAATTAATATTTGTCTGAATTTTTATTACTCCGAAACATTACTAAAACAAATGATAGTTTGAAAAAACAAAAATTCAGACACATAGTTATTCGGAAAAATAAATATTAGATTGTGTGATTAATAAAAAATATAGAATTTGGGGGATATTCATGCGCTTCTTTAAAATTATATTTCTAAAATTGTATAAAAATTTCTATTTTGTCTTAAAATGACGTTGAATTAATTCTAAATCACAGGTTAAAAAGAGTCGATACAGCAGATTTCCATTATTGCGGTGAGTTATACACTCTTTTATTGATCAACGTAATAGACTGAAATGATTTATAAAAACTAAGTAGTAATTTACGGTTATCCATAGCCGAATAAGGAGTATGTTAAATTAAATTTTTTTACTTTTTGACCTGCTCTAGAATAGCAAAAAACGCATATCAAGCAGGAAGATGAGGGTTAAATAATCATAATAGAATCTTCACTAAAGAGATTACTCTTTTTTGCGAAAACAACAGAGAATATTTATAAAACTATGTTTCTTCTTAACGTTCTAAAGCACATTTCCAAGCGTTCGAAATGAATTTAAACTAAGCACAAATAATAAAACGAATTTTCAGTTTCTCTCAATGCGAAATTTCTAACATTATTTATTCTCTTCCTAAACCATTTCTCTAAACTTTTCACTTTGAAGAGTTTGAAAAAAAAGATGACATCACATTCATTTTGACCATCTAGTGAGTCAGTCCATATCTGAAGATTGGGGAATTTTATTTTCTTGACAACGCACAGTGGATGATTTCCTGGAAAATCTGTCCAAAAAACGAAACAAAGAATTTCAAAATTTTTAAGGGTGTGTATCATCACAAGAACTGAACAGTCCTCATGCATATACCTAAAGTCTGCGCGTTGATCAAAATGACATTAATTAAATATTAATAATAATTATTATAGTTATAAATAAAAATAATTATAATAATTGCACACAAAAATGGTCATCCCCATACCTAAAGAGGAAGTTTGTCGTCTTCAACCCTGCATGCCTAAAAATGTGAGAAAAAAACTATAAAATCAAACTAATCTAGATACCAAAAATTTTGAAACTGAGTATCGTAGTATTTAGTGTAGATGGCTTAGGAAAAGAAGTTCAACCCCATACATAAAGGGGAAGTTTGTCGTTTTCAACCCCGCGTGCCTGAATATGTGAAAAAAAACAATAAAATAGAACTAATCCGAAAACCTAAATTTCAGAACTGAATATCGTAGCATCTAGTCAATTGCTCAGCAAAAAAGTTCATCCCCATACATAAAGGAGAAGTTTGTCGTTTTCAACCCTAAGTGCCTAAAATTGTGAGAAAAAAAAACTATGAAATCAAATTAATCTGGATAGCAAAAACTTTGAAACTGAATTTCGTAGAATTTAGTGTCGATGGCTTAGGAAAAAAGTTCATCCCCATACATATAGGTGAAATTTATCGTTTTCAACCCCGCGTGCCTGAATATGTGAAAAAAAACAATAAAATAGAACTAATCTGAAAACCTAAATTTCAGAACTGAATATCGTATAGATATACGAGATTATACGAGGGCTGTTCAATAAGTCCGTGACTTTGAAATAAAAAACACATTTTATAACAACAATTTTTATTTATTTTTCAACATAGTCCCCTTTTGACTATATACATTTATTATAGCGGTACTCAAGCTTCTTTATGTCCTCTAAAAAGTCATTTTTATCATACCCCTGAAAATACTCATTTGTCGCAGCAATGAGCAATTGATCTAATAATAAGGCATAATATTCTCCTGTAATAGTTTTTCTCTTCTGTAGATGATCAATTAATATTATACCATGTGAGTCCCAAAAAATTATGGCCATGATCGTACCGGATGATAGAACCGTCTTCGCTTTTTTCGGCGCAGATTCGCCAGGCCCAGTCCACATTTTCGACTGATTTTTTGTTTCTGGCGTATAATGATGAACCCACGTTTCATCAACAGTTACATAACGTCGCAAAAATTTCTTTGAATTATGTTGAAACATGCCCAAACATTGCTTAGACGCAACCATACGAGCCCGCTTGTGATCGGCTGTGAGCAAACGCTGCACCCATTTTGCCGACAGCTTTCTTATGACCAAACATTCATGTAAAATGTGTCATACGCGTCTCACTGAAATGTTTACAGTCTCACTAATCCCACACACTTTCTATCGACGATCGTTCAGTACGATGTCGTGGATTTTATCGATCATTTCTTGAGAAGTCACCTCTTTTGGACGGCCAGGACGCTCAGCATCACTTGTGCTAATACGGTCACAACGAAATTCAGTGAACAACTTATGAACCATGTCATCCGATGGAGCAGACTCCTTATAATAGTTTGCAAGCTTTTCTTCACTTTCTTTGCTTGATTTTCCTCGTAGAAAATAATGTTTAGTAAGCACGCGAAACTCAGTTTTTTCCATGGTTTTGTTTTAAGAATGAAAAACTAAATTCAACTGGCCGTAAAAAATTTTCTAACCAACGTAATAACTTGAAACTTTGTATACGCACTGATATTAGATGGTATTCTCTTAAAGTAGTAACATATTTACAATAATAGCACCATCTTTCGAGAAGTCACGGACTTATTGAACAGCCCTTGTAGATTTGAACGTTAATTGAACGATGACAAAAATTTTAATTGAAAAAAAAAATTATTATGTCTATATTCAAAGCCTTTCAAATATACAATCTGTTATTAAATATACCCTACTTTTCAATTTGATAGGGAAGAAACCAATCATTTATTTCCCAAAAAAATAGTTTTCATCGTTCAATGAACGTTCAAAACTGTAAATACATGTGTAAAATCAAATATAATTTATGTATTGTTCAAGTATTCAAATCCTTTTATTTTTAAAACTTGAATCTCATGTTTAATCATATCATAATGTAAAATATTTTTTACCTTATTATGTAATTAAAACAGTTAATGTACGAGGATAACAAATAATAAAATCGGTATTTTGTTTTGAAACTTTAAACATTTGACTTTGAATTTAACTGAATCATAACTATGGATGAAACATGGGTCCATCACTTCCCACCTGAAAAAGCAAAAAGAATCAACGGTGAGTATTATGCAAACTTATTATAGCATTTGAGTGCTGAAATAAAAAACGGCCGTATTTGGCGAAAAAGAAAGTGTTGTATCATCAAGACAACGCACCAGTTTACACATCTGCTATCGCGATGGCTAAAATCAATGAGTTGATGTACGAATTGTTTCCGCACGCACCCTATTCTCCATATTTAGCCTCCTCAGATTATTTTTTTTTCTGAACTTGAAAAAATGTCCTGGTGATCAATATAAAAAGGGTATCGAAGCTATTGAACATCGCTGGAAAAAGTGTATCAAACTAAAAGGAGACTACACTGACAAATAAAGGTATTTTTTCCAGATTTTTTGGGATTTCTTTGTTAATTCGGGTACTTCTGGGACTACCTTCGTACAAAAATTCCTGCTCTTATTTTATGTAATCGTATTTCTGACGATAAATATTTTCACTGTATTTTCTATTTATCAGTTACAAAAAACCATTAAGAAATATGTCTCAAGCTTTTTCATTATGCCATCAAAGTTTGTCATTCATAAATCTTACGCATGAAATATTATTTAGAAAACATATAGTAGTCACCGAAAATAGTCAAATGGATTCAGCAATTTTATTTTCAGTGACTATTATATGTACATTGAAAAATTATGAAGTTTCGAAGTGATTTACAAAAACCTACTTTATTGTTGACAGCAAATAGTCCGCTTCTCCAATAATAAATCTATGATTACTTGTTTATTTCTTGTTGCAAAAAACCTTTTGAGTATGTTACTAAATGATTTAAAACAAAAAAATTATTTGTATTCGTGAAAAGTTGTAGACCTATCGTTAACTCAATACTTCCCTTATTCCTTATGTTTGTTATCATAAAAAAAGTACTGAAAAGGTTATGAATGATCACTATCCAAACTTACTAAAGGGTTTCCCAATAAGGGTGATATGTTTTGAAATTGAAAAAAAACACTGAATATTCATTCGGAATTGATCGAAATCTTTTTTATTATATTGGATATTCTATGCCATTTATGATTTAAACAATATATCGGCCAAATGTCCCCCGAGACTTGAGCCAAAAATGCGCCTCATCAGAAAAGATGATTTTTTGATGAAAATTGGGATAATTTTCAATTGATTCCAGAGCCCAATCCGCGAACTCCCGACGCAAACGATGGTCATTAGGCTTCAGTTCTTGGGCCAGAATCATCTTATAGGGATGCAGGCCAAGATCCAATCGCAAAATACGCCAGGTAGTCATCCTGGACAAGCCCAATTCCTGAGATCGGCGTGGCACGGACAATTCACGGTTTTCCTCGATACTGGCCTGTACGGCGGCTATATTCTGTGTAGAACGTGCGGTACGCATACGATTTTTAGGCTTAGTATCCAATAGAGTAAATTCACTCTCCAACTTATCGATTATTCGACGAATTGAGAGCGCGGATGGAGCAGAATGACGACCATATTTTGCACGATATGCTCTTTGAACACCGACAAAACTTCTCGAATTTTGATAAAATAATTGGACAAGTTCCAAACGTTGTGGAAGCGTGAAACTACTCATGATTAAATGGCAAACCTTACTGATGACAACTGACAGCAGACGTCAAAAATTTCAGTTCAAATGAGCCCGATAGGGACATTCAAAATCATATCACCCCTATTGGGAAACCCTTTACAATATAATTGTACAAACAATTACTACACAAATTTTTCTTATATGAATTAAAAGTAAAAAGAAAACAAGAAAATTTTTATTTACAAATACTGTATTACGAACAAGCTGCAAATAAACTGAGTCTAGTTAACGGATTATAAAATAAATATAGAAAGAATAAATCAATAATTCACTTAAAATATTTCGCATAGAGGCAGAAATAAATGTGAGAAGTTTATCCTCGACTTTCGTAACCTGAGCATTTTTGAATGCTTAGCAATTGCATAATTGAGACATCAGTTCAGGGACCTAGAAAAAGTACAAGGAATATTGTAAATATGGAATAACAAATTTTTTCCATCCAACGAGATTCATGGATGAGTTGGTAGCGCTCGAAGTTGAATACTTTCGCTACTAAATTTTGCGTCTCACTAAAATTTCGAAGCAAGTCGGTAGCCAGTTAACCGCGAATGCTAATAGTGCGTATCCAGCCTGGTGTGGAAAAAAGAGAGTCTCCGGCGGAGATTCATCTCGTCCAATCTTAAAACGACGAGGAGTATTTCCTCTAAGAAACTTTTAAGGTTATCACAGGGTACTGGTGAGGAACGAAAAGCAATTTCAACGCATTGCTTTTTGTCCGATTAAAAGCCATCCACTTTTATCTTTTCCTAATATTAAAAGCCAAAAGTGAAAAGGTTACAGGTACGCGTGTGTGTTGTGTAACCCTCGCGGAAAAAAAAACAGGAGTGATGATAATTGATTGGTAATGATTTTTTATCTCCTCTTTGACGACCCTTTTCATGTTGTTGTTGACATGGTTTTTGAAGTCAAGTTTTTCAATAGGGACAATTGATCATGCAGAAGCACTTTAATGATTTTCAAATAAAATATTACTACTCACGTGTGTAAACTGTATGTTACTTTCCCAAACGTCTCGCATGCCTTCTCCAGGCTTTCCTAGTTCCAGCATCGAAATTTTACACCCCGATGGGGAAGAAGCAGCCACCGGCTTGATATTTACCTTGCGCGCTACACATTCATCTGCTGGCAAATTAATGTTTACATCACATTCGCTTGACATATCACTACCTGACGGTAAATTTAACATGGGAACGGCACCGCACTTTAAAAGAAAAAAATCATTTCTTTTTTAATAATAATATTGTTTGTCGAAATATCGAAGAGAAACAAAATATTTTCGTCCACCGGCTTGATGTTTATCTCGCGCACTACACATTCATCTGCTAGCAAATTAATGTTTACATCACTTTCACTTGACAGATCTTGACGGTAAATTTAACATAGGAACGGTACCGTACTTTAAAAGAAAAACATCATTTCTTTTTTAATAATAAAATTGTTTATCGAAATATCGATGAGAAACAAAATATTTTCGTCCTTCTACTTGTAGGTATTCTAACCTCGACAATAAGAATTCGCGCAAGATTCTATCCATCGTTGTCCAGTATCGCCTCGTTTCGGAAACCAATAATAGACACACTTTCATTCCGACGCCTTTTGGTAGTATACCCACGAACAGCACACTGAATAGCGTATTTCTTATCCATGAATTTATTTATTTTCAGTACGCGCACAATGCGTTGTTAGATACTTGTAATAATAATAATAATAATGCTACGCGAACACCTCATCCATTAGAGGTAGACCGGCCATGAAAGCTACTTTTGTAATGTCCGCGAAGAGCGCATATTTGCGAAATTTAAAAAAAGTTTAGGGTCTGTGTAAATGATGAATATTAACTTAATACAATATTTAAATAAAAAAAATATAAAAAATTGAATGCTACAGTTAGAATTTTCTCATTTTTTATTTTAAAATTTTTTTTCTGAAAATGTGGAAAATACAGAAGAAAACGATAAAGAACGTCTGTAAACTTTGATTAAGTAACAATTTTGCAAACATTTTTCTAGTGAACTATTCTGAACGATAACTTTTGCAATTTCTTTGAGGATTTTCGCTAACTAAAACTCAACAGACGTGCCTTATTGTATTTTGTAACGTTTCTCATATTCTCAGAAAAATATTTTGTGAATTAAGCAAATTAACATGCATAAACAAATAAATATATGATTTAATCACGTGGTCTGATTGAGATACTAATTCTTTTTTCCTGAATTGCAAAATTTGCTGTGTCTCCAAGCTGTTTTATGAAAAGATACGATGGTGAAACAAACTTTGGAATAAATCAGATGTACTAATATTAATCTTCAGTATTAATATTGATCTTCAGTATTAATATTGATCTTCAGTAATGATTTAACTCGTTAAAAGCGCAGAAAAATCATCGCGTCATACTATTTCTTTACTTCTAGGGGCACCATTTGACACTTAAAATTAAGAATAACAGGTTCTAATCAGCCCTGTTTGCATTAGAAATATTTTGTTTCTTCTAGCTGTATCAAGTGCTAAGAGCTTTTGCAATGTTCCTGCACTGTAACGCGGCAAAGGGAACGGCTTCGTATGAGTTCCCCCATTGTTGTATACAAGTATCAACAATCCGTACGCGATCGCGCTTTATAATCATTTAAAATGAATTCGAAGTACGGAATTCAATGTGCTGTGAGTGGGTATACCTCCAAAAGGGGTCGGAAGAACAATGTATCAATTCATCGGTTTCCGAAGAAAGAAAATGCCGGACAACGATGGATAGAAGCATGCTCAAATCCCTACTTGTCGAGGTTAGGATATCTCGAAGTACTAGAAAGACAATTTTTTATTTGTCATCGACATTTTTCCGACGTTAAATTTACCGTCGTGTAGTGATGTGTAGAGTGGAAGTGATGTGAACATTAAACCGGCGAGTGTTTCTTCCCCATCAGACTTCAAAATTTTTATTCCCGAAGTAGAAAAACCTGCAGAAGGCACACGAGACTTTGAAGAAAGTAGCGTGCAGTTTGCACACGTAAGTAACAATATTTTTAATTTCATACGATATTGTATATAATTCCAAACTTTTCGACTCTGATCAGAGTCCTCATTAGTGATCTTTATTTCTAAAATTTTAAGTGCAATAAATAAAATATTACATATATGAGCCCTATTTCGAAGTAAACTTTGAAAATGTGAAAAAATGTAAAAATCGTAAGAAAATTTACATAAAACAGTACAAGAAACTTCGATGAAGTATCTAAAACTTCCTTAGGAATGACAATAAAATTCTAGCACGTAATTTTGAGATACCAAACTAAAAAAGTAGTATATACACTACCGGTCAAAATTATTTATTCACCTGCTGTGTTAGCTATTCTTAAAGTGTCTTAATTTTTATAATTATTTAAATTTTGCATCTAGTGAGCCCAAGTTTGTTAACTTATCAAGATATTTTTAGAATTTTTCTTTTGGATTCTACCCTGGGGTCAAACATGGTACAAACATGTCGAAAATTTTCAAATGAAGACAGTAATCTATAAATTTTATTAAAATATGATACACATTGGTTTTTAAAAATTTGTTGTAAGTGGCTACACATTTTTAAAATTTTATGACCTTTTTGTATCATTTTTGACGCCGGGTAGAATCCAGGAAAAAAAACTGAAAATATCTTGATTAGTTAGCAAAATACTATGAAAACCTACCATTTAAATGAGACAAAAAACTTTTAAAAATCTTAATTAATTTCAGAGTTGTTAATATTTTTCAGAATGATTGAAATTTCAAGTTTTTTGAAATATTTTTTTATAAAGTTAACATTTTGTTATTTTTTCTGATTTTTCTAAATCATTTCAGTCGATTATGTCGATCATTAGAAGAGTGTATCACTGTACGTGACAACGGAACTCTACTATATCGACCTTAACAACCTATGATTCAGAATTAATCCAACGTTATTTAAAACTAGATGGTATTTTCCAATATAAATTGAAGAAATTTTTCTGTGAAAAAAAAAAATTTCTTCAATTTTGTTATTTAGTTTATTTTATTATTTTTTATTTTGTTTTATTTGTTATTTGCAAAATTTTATTAACTTTTATTTTATGATAGGGAAAACAATTTCGACTTGTTATTATAAAAATTAAGACACTTTAGGAATAGCTGAAACAACAAGTGAACAAATAAGTTCGACCGGCAGTGTACTTCTGTCTAAATGTTACTGAAGATATAGATGCAAGTACATATATAGTATAAAATTACAAAGAATTATTTATGAAAAAATAGCTGAGAATTGCCCATACAAATTCCACAATGTCAGAAATTCCCACCACAATTTCGCGAAACATGTGACTGGAGTTTTATTTTATAAAATTTATTTTTATTTATTTTATAAAATACCTACGAAATAAATTTCAAATATTCATAGAAATTAAATGCTTTTAATCTATATTCCAGAAAAAAGAATCAGAAGATATCCCAGAAGCAGGAAGCAGCAAGGATGTACTTGCAGAAGACTTTCACACAACACCGAAGAGAGCTATCTCGACCCCACAAAGTGTTCGATTATCTTGTAGTACAAAAATCAACGCAAAATGTGCTAAGCAACTATATTTTCTGAAAATAAAAATACAAATTACAGATATTTTTGATTTTTATTTATGACGAGAAAACCATGATTTAAGGCAAAATTGTGAAAATGTAATTAAAGAGTGAGTTGATATCAATATAACTTCTCACTCTTGAATTAAATTTTCACAATTTTACGCTAAATCTTCAATTTCCTTTTAATTTTATTTGAATATATTCTTTGTAACACATTTAAAGAACCTACGTATGCATGTATATGCACTAACACGTGCACACATAATGGTAGTTCATGCGCAGTGCTGTACGCGGCGCTAGTTGCTAACGGTCCACCACCTTTCCATTAGGTTTGCACGTCCTGACCGAGACGGACGGCATTGAAATGCCTCTCCTGATGGGTTCCCCCATAGAAGGGTATTTTCGACCCTGACCGCCACACACCTAGTGAAGTCGGACCGAGCGTCGATCGATGGGTTCCCCCATGGTCGACTCTCGGTGGGAGCTGACACCCAGCGCCACCATTGCCGAGGCACCGAGGGTGGGGCGCCAACGCTCAGATACCGCTGAGGGCGCCCCTCCCTAAACGACCGAGACTAGACCGTGCCCGACTAAACGAGCAACCGGATGAGAGATTTTCCATGCTTTCTGAACTTTCACTTTTCCTACCTCGTAGGAGTGAAGTCTGTTTCAAGGCAAGGGGGTAGCGGGAAGGGGAAACCGCTCGTCGATCGGTCAATCTTAGGAGTGAGACCATCCCGTTTTAACGGTACTGTTTTTGAGAGACCTCGAGTCGTTTTTAAGTGAATTTCGGACAAGTATCTTACTGGTACGAAAATTGAGTATTTTTCTATCGTTAAGGTATACGGCTTAAGGTGCGTATATCAACTTCATCCGTCTTGTGGAATATTCATATATAAACGTTGGAAATTTCTGTTTTTGCGGTTACAATGACATATTTTTAGTTCCCTTGTAAGGCCATGTTTTAATCAAACCACGTGATTAACTGTTTGAGTCCCAAGCAGCGCGATCGCGCTTTTCAGATTTTGTATCGATCCTCTTCGCAATCGATAAAGACAAGCGCTATCGCGCTGTTTGGCATTTTTCGACGATTTTTTTTCAAATGACCTTTGCGACTCAAACGGTTAAATCATATCATATATTGATTTGTTTATGCATGCCCAGCGCAAAGAGCTTCCTACTCTCGAAGAACCAAAGAGAGCGGGCGGGAAGCTTGAAGTCAATACGGCGCCGGGGACCGATGGGATGCCAAACGACATCCTCAAGTAGGTGATCACTGCATACCCCGGGGATCGTTCGAAGAGCCTTTAGCTCCTGTTTTCAGGAGGGAAGGTTCTTGGACGAATAGAAGAGGCAGAAGTTGGTGCTTTTCAGGAAGGGAGATAAACCTCTGTAACATGCCTCATCCTATAGACCGATATGTTTATTGGATGCAATGAGGAAGTTTCTGGAGAAAATGGTTCTTAAGGATGTAGTCTCCTGTTCGGGCTTTGAATAATCGATTTTGTTTTCTTCGTATATTTCGAAAGTATAATATATTGAGAGTATACTGTAAAAATTTTAGAATGAATTATGAAATATTTACGAAGCTATAGCACTTAGTCGAGAGCATGTTGGGACCGCATACTGTGAACCGCGCGGAAACTGCAACGATGTTACCTCTCTAATGTTGTCACATTACACTTATTATGAACGTCTGATGCATCGAAAATTTTTTCTTGAATCAACACTTTTGTAAGCGGCACGGATGATTTAAAAAATTATATCCGATCGATTGCTTTCATAAGAAAAAATTTTTTCTATGGTTTGCGATGTTAATAAAAACATGTAAAAAATCGAAATAATTGTATTTTATTTTGTTATAAAAAAAAGTCCTGGAATAAGCTTTTGAAACGAGCTTGAACACAAGACTACATCCTTTAAAATGGTTGTCAAGAATAGTCTCTCGGAGAACCAGTTCGGCTTTCGGAAAAGCAGGTCCACAGTGGACGCCATCCAGGCAGTGGCGAACATGGCCACTAAAGTAAGAAGAGGAATTGGTAAACATAAGGGATACTGTGCGTTGATTAGCATTGAAATATGCTATGCGTTAAATACAGGACACGTGTTAAATGCGAAAGAAGGTTCCAGACTACCTGCTGCGGATGCTAGACGACTATCTGAGCAACAGGAGGGTGATATACAAAGGCGACAAATGGCCTCTCAAAGAAGAGAAGAGATGACATGTGGCGCCCTTCAGGAGTCCTGGGTGAGACTACTCGTGTGAAATGTCATATATGGCGATTTTCTACGCACGAAACTACCTGCTGGAACGAGCATGATCGACTTCGCGGATGACGCATTTGTCGTGTTCACCGCTGAAGACGTCGGAATCCAGGAGCTGAGGATCAATGAGACTCTATGGTGAGCAAAGCGTTGGTTGGGTAGCAGAGCCCAGTAAATGGTTCATCAAAAGACCGAGACTTTGCTGGCCACAGATAGGAGATCCTTTCAGTACAGGAAGAACAGGAAGTCGTGTGGAAGGAGAATATCAAGTACCTGGTAGTGCAGGTAGATCGGTGGCTAAGCTTCGGCGAACACCTGCATATCGTGACTGCCAAAACCACCCAATATGGAGGTAACTTGGCTTGGCTCATGCCCAACATTGGTGGATCTAGGGAAGCTAAGAGGAGACTGGCGACAAGCATGTTGGAATCGAAGCTGCTTTATACAACTCTAGTCTGGGCAAGTTTCCTTAGCAATCATGCTATCTAGCAAAAGCTGTCCTTAGCACACAGAGAAGTATAGCGCTGAGCGTAGTCTCTGCATACCGAACTGTGTCGATGAGTGCTGTGTTGGTCCTAGCGGACTGGCTTTTTGTTGACCTAAAAAAATGCTCCAGGGAAGTAGAATGCTCCAATGAAGAAGTGATTGAATAAACTGAGGCCTTTTTTGAGAGCAAAGACGAATCATTCTATAAAAACCCGCGAAAAAAAGTGGATCTTGTTAGATCTGGTCAGATCAAATTCCCAGATCTAACCAGATTTTTATTTTGTCGAGATCTGACCAGATCCGATTAGATCTAAAGTAGATCTGGTCAGATCTCGGCCAGATAAAACAAGATCAACTTTTTTTTCGCGGGAAAGTCATCGAAAACTTAGAGAAGCGTTGGAATGAATGAATGAATGCGATGATGAATAAAGTCTAATTTCTCCGAAAAACTGTGTTTTTCTTATGCTAGTTACACTGGAAACTTATTGGGTGATGTGTTATAAAATAAGAGATAGACGGGGGAGCGGAGAGCACAGAAAAAACGCAAGTTCATATTTGTTGCGGATCAAATTAAACGCATTTCGAATCATATAGACGGTGGCGCCCTCTGAAGAGTTCATATTTCTTTCAGTTCAAGTTGACACGCCCCCACGATTCCAGTTGAAATTACGTTCTTTTTCTCAAATCAGCGAGCGCCAAGATGGAAACGTATGGAAGATCGGTGCAAGTCTGTTTTCGACCATTTCAAGGTCATAGCACCTGGTTTTTTTACTCCGAAAGGGCCAGAAACAACCTTTCATTTAATCCGCATCAGAAGGTTCTATTTGCTCGCGTTAGATTTTTACACGTCCTCAAAAATTGGCGAAAAACACATTTTTTGGGACTTATAACCCAGATTCTCTGGAAAAATAGAGCCAATTCTCTACTTCATTCTCCGGATTCTACGGGAAAAAACCTATCAAAGCCAGTTATAATTGGTTTCAGGATGCTCTTTATCGTACAAATTTTTAGAGTAGTCTCATAAATATTTTTTTTTTAATGAGACTATTTAGGATATATAACGAGTGCGATTTTAATTGAAAATTAATTAAAATCGACCGACCTGTCAACCGAACAGCTGTATAATCACACTCCCGGAAAAACATGAGCACTTCACTCGTGTACACGATTGTTCGCGACCTAACACCGCCTACCCGCACTTTAAGCTAATTTTGGTGCTTTATGGTGCAGAGCAGTTCAATTCTTTTTAAGGCGCTTTAGCGCTTAAAAAAAAATACAAGGTATCAAATGCAAAATAAATATATATTAGGTGTACAAATAAGTTTTGAGGTTTTTTTTGGTGATTTCGAAGCTTTATTCAGAGAAATTAGTACAATGTATGTTATTCAAACTAGTGCCCATCTCTTTCTACTACCTTTGACCATCTTTCAGGCAGCATACGGATACCGCGTTTAAAAAATTCCTCACCTTTCAAGGTCATCTAAGAATCGACGCAATTTTTGGCTTCTTCATAAGAAGTGAAGTGCTGCTCAGCCAGGCCATGAGCCATCGACCCGTGCAAGTGGTACTCCGAAGGAGTAATGTCTGGCGAATACGGCGGATGGGGTAGGACATCCCAGTTAAGTGCTTCCAAAGTTTCCTTAGCGACTTTACAAACGTGTAGCCGAGCGTTATCGTGCTGAAAAATAACTTTGTCATGTCTTTTGGCATCTATTGTTGTTGGTAACGTTCCACAGCGATGGTTTCGTTAGACTGGAGTAGCTCATAGTAGACCACTCCGAGCTGATCCCACCAGATGCACAGCATTAGCTTCTTGCTACTCTTGAAACGCTGGAACCAATACTCACATGTTTTTATTGATGGAGCATGTTCCCCATATGCTTCACATAGCAATCGATGTCCTTCAGCTGCCCTTTTTTTCAAGTTAAAGCAAATATGCAGCGCTTCCCGCAAATGTTGTTTTGTTGGCACAAAAGTTGACATGGTTAAAGCACAAAGAAGGTATGTTGTTTACACTTCAGCGAAATTGCGCATACTGATTATTAGAGGAAAATGGTGACGCTTTAACATGAATATAGTTACAAGATTGCCCGATGCGATTTAATACTAGTTACGGAATCTTAGTCAATCCCTCAAAACTTATTTGTACACCTAATAAATAAAATACAGGGTATTCAAAATACAGAACATGTGTAAATTTAAACAAAAATCAATATGAAACATAAAACATGAATAAAAACATATAATATATAGAAATAATTTTTTATGATATTTAAAATAAGAATATCCAAAATCCTACGCGGATAAACGAGCACAATTTAGCCGAAAATAAAATTCAGGAGAAAAATAAAAATTCGGGACAGTTCAAAATTAAAAATTTGAGTCTTTGTTGTTTGAAATTCTTATTAGGTTAAATAGAAAATTCACCATTCGCCATATTTATAATTTTTTTGACCCTGAAAATAAAATTAGCATGCTAGCCTCCCAAAAAAAGTGAAGCAAAGCAATAGGGTTCCGGCTAGGCCTGGATGGAGTCGAGAGTTCAGATCAGGTAGTGTTTTAGAGGTTATGAAGGAAACTTAACCATAAACATACAAGCTCTCACATAAAAAAATGAAATAAATCAAGCAAAATTATAACAAAATAAAGCTACAATTTATTTCCAAATGTCGGGCAAAGCCCTAACTGGACAGAGACTCAAAAAAATTAATTAAAAAGAATATGGCGAGTAGCGCCAGTGCATTATCAAGGAGGCTATGAGAGAGCCTGAGAGCCACACAGGTTATATTAGGCATGTGATTCAAAAAGAAAGACTAAGATGATTTTTAATGGCCCGGAATATAGTCTTAAAGACTTACCGGACATCTGGCCGCTATTTCGCGCCTCATCTCATCCAAATTGAAATTGGTGGCGTCCATTTAAAGCGAAGAAGAAATTTGATAATTATTGGCTGGTACTTGGCCACCTCATTGACAACGGCAGAATAAAGCAGCGCGTCACAGGTGTCGCGCAGTTTTATTACATCAGCTGGAAAGGCTGACGCACGCGCATGAATTGTATTGAATTGAAACGATTGTTTTTGTGAAGTTTCTTCTTGTATTGTTGAACAGCCTGTCTTGAAAGGTTAGCCTGCGCTTTGTAGCCATAATCCTTGCCGTTTAGAAATTTGTTCATCGCGTTATACCAGAAAACCACCAATTCTTCAGCGTAGCCTTGACAAAAAAGTTGTATCAATTTCTATGAATGCTTTTCGTACTGAAGGAAGGTGAAGTCAAGGCTTGCAATGAGGGATATCGTAAGATTATAAACAATTTTGCTTCTATAGCAGAAAAATGGGATATTAGCCTTAACTGCTCTAACCAACTCAGTTACATGGGCGTTCGACATCTCCTTCTCTACAGGAAGACCTCTTTATATCGCCTAGCGGCACTGCCTTACGACTGCAATGGAATTAGTTGTTCAAAAATATTTTATATGTACATTGCGCTGATACGACATATTGATATACATTATTATAAAAACATGTGATTTTGAAACATTATACGGGGAAAAATGTGTAGCTGTCACAAGGATTTTTTAAAGGTTAGATTAGCCATATTTATGGTTAGGATAAGTAATAATATAGCTGAGACAGTGAGATGTTTCTTTATACAAGCTACACATTTTTTCGTGAGTACAAAATATTCTTGGTTGAGTTATTCTGCATGCGCCACTAAGTTACATATACTCAATGCTGAGTCAAAATTTGCTAAGTGAGCCACCTATTTTTCGATGGTCGAGCTTTTTCCGTGGAAATTACTTTATTCGATCCACAAGGATAAATAAAAAATACAATTTAAGCAGTTTGGCGAAATTCAAAGTTTTACAAAAGTTATTGTCAATAACATTTTTCTGCATGAATTTGGTCATTATTTATTTGCTATTGATTCGCTGCGTGCATTTCGCTAATTTTTTATGTGGTAATTTTCAACTAGACACTCTTGCGATAGGCATTTTTCATTTTTACAACAAACGTAATTTGTTGAAAATATAAAAAATCTATTTAAACAAAGAAAAATAATTATAACTTCTCTTATTGAATTTTTTCTTTTTGATCAACGAGTATCAAACTTTATTTAATAGGAAATCATATGGGAAAAGAAAAGTATGAATACTTTCACGAAGTCTCAAGTTATTGCTTTTTTTTGCTTGACATGCAGCGCACGTCGCTCGTGTTGCGCGTGCCGCGGACTTAGTGAGCGCACAGTTACTCTTACATAATTAGTTTAAAGTACAACCAATCAAATTTTCAATTTTTCGCATTGACATACACGTATACATGAATTAACATTCAATGAAACTGAGAACATTATTTTTTATTTACTCTAGTTTTCGCAACGTCTTCTATTACTGATTTTGTTGAAGCAGAAAATATTTTACAAGAAACACTACTATCATCAATCGGAGTGTAATTACGTTTATTGTAAAATTAAAAAATGCCTATCAAAAGAGTGTCTAGTGGAAAATTACCACATAAAAAATTAGCAAAATGCACGCAGCGAATCTATAGCAAATAAATAATGACCAAATTCATGCAGAAAAATTTTATTGTAAAAACTTTGTATTTTTACTATTGTAAAACTTTGAATTTCGCCAAACTGCTTAAATTGTATTTTTCATTTATCCTTGTGAATTGAATAGAGTAATTTCTACGGAAAAAGCTTAAACATCGAAAAATAGGTGACTATCCGAAATGTTCGGGAAACAAAGCTGGGAGTCAATAAATGGGTCTGACGCGTCTCCTGCATCGCCTGATGGATCCTTTTTGTGACTCTGTCAACTCTACCGCGACCCCTTCTAAGAAAAATAAGCCAATCCTCCCAATTTCCTTGTTTGATTTTTTTCAAAATACCTTACTTACTGACGCCGCTTTCCGCTTCAGAACCTTTATTCTTTTCCTTTGAATTATTCTTTTAAATTTTCTAAATCGTGAGATACCAGAGGATACAGGTAAACCTTGCCTGACTACGTTGATAGAACACGTAATCGATATTGGCGGACACGAACCGTTTGAACAAAGACATTATTTTTTCTCACCTAAGGGCATGGAGGCCATTTTTACTAAGGTTGATGCCATGAATGCAGACGAAGAAGAAATAGGTTCTGTCCAGACTTCCGTAAAGTCAATAAGTGTGACGCATATCCTTTACCACAAATAAATTGTATACTGGACAAATTGCTCCGCGCTAAATACATATCGACCATAGACCTCATTAAGGGATTCCTCCAGATCAAAAGAATGCCCTCCGGGCTCACTTGCGCCCCGAAATTTTCCAGTAATTACTGAATCATCTGATTGATTCAAAGATAATACCAGATGCGTTTGTGTACACTGATATAATATTCGTCAAGGGACTGCAGACTCTGAGTCGACCCAGACTAAGTAGCCCCTACATTGGAATATCCGATTCCACGAGACGTAAAGAAGCTTAAGAGATTCCTCGGTATGTCTTGGCATAGGAGATTTATTCCAGACCATTCGACGTTATCTGCTTCCCTAACTTTGTTGTTTAAGAAGAAGGACCGTTGGAGGTGGACAGGAAACCAATTTTGAGCTTTCGAACAAATACGCTCACCCTGCCAATGCTCGAATATTGTCCTGACCCGATCTCAACATCCCCTTTGAGCTTCAGATTGATGCCAGCAACACCGGGTTGGGTGTTGTTCTATCTGAGATTATTAACAGTGTTGAAAACGTAGTATCGTATGTGAGTACGAGTCCCTCTCAAATGCCAAAAAGAACTACTCTATAACTGAATCCCACTGGAAGGTTAGCTAGATGGGCACTGCCACTTGTGGAATATAGTTACGACATTGTCCACTGTAAAGGAAGTTCGCATCATATCCCTGACGCTCTTTCGAGGATGTTTGAAGGCTTCCGAATCTTGGAATGAGCGCATGAGAAAAATTTAAGTCATGCAGGACTGAATATTTAGAAACCTCGGCTCCGCGTTCCAAGAATAATCTCGACACTGTAGCCTAAGGCGTCGCGAATTACGATGAGTGGGACAACGAGCAAGCTCAGCTATACTCTGGCTAGCGCTACATTAAGCCCTATCGTGGGGTCGTCCTGACCGTTGGGTCGGCTGAGGAGGAGTTAGCAGCATTGACGCTTTACATAATCCACCAAATCTCTGCGGAGGATGACCTTCTCGGTTACTTCTTTAATGATCTTCCGACCCACCCAAACTGACACTGTGATCCCTCCACCGAGCATTACGACCACGGAATTTGCCCATAACAGCCGGTCTGTCGAGTCATGCATGTCCGACCCATTTTACAGTAAGCATTCGATCCTTCGCCTGAATTTCATCCAACATGGGCAGAAATTTCGATATCGGTATCGTTTGATACCGTTAGCTTTGAGATTTTACGAAATCTGTTACTTATTTTGTACTCACTTGAAGTTTTACCTCTCATAGCTTAGCAGGTTAGCTGAGTAGAGTATAATATATTTTGAATAACAATCATGTTGTGATAATAGTAACTTTATGATTATCGTAAAGTAAAATACAGATAACTGTAAGGATATATTACAATATAAAATGACATAGGGTGAATATAAGTAACCCCCGGTGATTATTGACGCCTTAAGTTTTGAATTGGACCCCTTAGTTGAGGAAATTTTGAATTATTTCGTCTCTTGTTTAATTGGTACCATATCTGTACCGGCGATTAATAGTGAAATTGTGTAGCACATTAGCGACACTAAAACTGATCATATTGATCCATAATGACACCCCTACTCTCCTAATTATATAAAGACAGTTCATTGAACTCTTAATAATGTGTGGTATATCATTTAGTACTGAATTTGGTTTCCTTGTTCATTTGTTTTTTTTTGCATGATTCATTGTTAGCACTAGTAACTTATGTTTACCAATTTCAAGTCCAGTCCAGGAGTTCCATCCTTTAAAGTATGTCTTTGGGGTTCTGTCGGATTACGAAGAAGCCTTACCGACGCACAGTGGGACGGAATCCCGAAAAACTGGGCAAAAGTAGAAAATGTTCATAATATAGGAAAAATTTTTTTATTCCGGGGTTTTTGGGTCGCTGATTATACAAAAAGGGGGGATACAAAATGGCGGGTTAAATATGGCGGATGAGAATGCTAAATAAATATTTGGTTCTTTTCAAAATTGGTATATGGGAGTTTTCGAGGTCGCTCATTACGAATCAGAAGTTAAAAATGTACAAAAATATATTCATATTATTATTTGAATAAATGTTTTAATAAAAATAAAAGAAGTATGGGTGTGAGTATCAAAAGTAATAAATTATATGTTTATTGTAATAAAATCGAAATGTCTATGCATCGCCCTTTGTTGAATCGTCTGGACTTTATTACCAAAGAATTTTATGTTTATTTCTATGAAATCTACATAAATTTACATGCCTATGCCTTATCATCTGATGAATCGTCGGTAGGACAATCGCTTAATTCAATGGATAGATTTATTTATTATTGATTCATTATTCTAGTATTCAACATTTGTCTCTTTATTGATCAAATTTTTCTTGTAGATTTTGAATTACAAACATTGGGCTATATTTTAGGTTTATAACGTACAATTTGTATTTTTTCTAATAAAATTTGTGTTTTTTACATAAAAAACACGCACTCAATAGCAGGGAAGCAGTTTTCATAACGATTTCTCATTATTTTTCATAAAATTCAGCAATTTTTTACTCTTCAATGCATGATTTTAATAATTTGTAGCTAATATAGTAGTATTGTACTTACCTTCAACAGAGGACTCCAACTTTTAACTTTTGAATCGGTCAATTTCACAAGTTTTGGCGTCACTTTGAACACGACCCTCACTTTTCTGGTTCGTAACCGACATAACTTGCTCGCACGAGAGCTTGTTTTTAATTACTATATCTGAGCAGGTATAAGGGTTGGGAACCCTTAAGGGGCAAAATTGAAACTTCGGGACATTTGTTTAAGAGACACAAAACCTGATATTTCAAGAATCCAACATTTATTTTTGAATTTTTGGCCAGTTTTTCGGGATTCCATCCCACTGTGCGACGTAAGTCTTTCACGAGAGTAAAGTTTGCATAATTAACTGTCATGTTTCAAGCAAACCCGGGAAATGAAGTACATTTATGGAAGTTGGTATTTAAAGTTTTCTATGAGTAAGAGTTTCCATTTTGCTATGATGACGTTTCACCCACCTTCGGTTAAAGACCTGATGCGGTCCTTTCCGAGGAGAGGGTGTTATGATGTTGCAAAATTTTGCAACTCACAATTTTTAGTAAAGTATTAAATCTAGTGAAATTTAGATTTTTGAACATCAAGTTTTTCATTCTGCGGATTATTGAGATTCTTCAGAGTTTGCACGGTACACCGAGACTAAGGGCTAGATTTAGATTATAATAAGATTTGATACCATAATTCTGTTATTTATTTTTTATGCATTATCGCCGAGGATACCCCTGGACATCGAGTAACCTGAAAGGCCTATGAGAACTCATTCAGGACGTATGCAGTTGTCAAGCTTAACACCTTCCGAATTTTGCTGCCTATTTTCGACCATATTATACAGCCCTCAACTCATGAACTGGGCACCTCTCAAAAATGCAGTCAGGGCCGGCGCTGCCTTTTCTACTACAGAGTACCCAGAATTCCGGGAATCAAGTCTTGAGCAACTTTACCTTCGACTTCCAGTATTGCTAGATAGGTCCTATAAAGCCTGAAAGCCCGTCTGGTTCTTGTTTTAGATTACATACATTTATATGAGGTGAAGTTAAATTTTTCAAATTGCATCACTACTCTTCAGTTCGTTTTCAACTTCTTTCTCTAAAATTATTATAAATGCAGTTCTTTTGAAATGTTTTAAAAATATAGAGTGCCTTAAAACAATAATGATTGTAATCCAAAGTTTTTTATTTCATTATAATTAAAAAGGTTTCGCCAACAAATAATGAAGTAGAGAAATTTAAAAAATGTCGCCAAAAATAATCGAACGTAGTTATATCCAAAAATTTGTTAAGCCAAAAGCGGACTGACACCTGCTGAGGTGCCTTTGTTAGACATAAAAAGTTTTCACTATTTTTTTATACAATAATAAATCATAGGATTAGAGGGTATACGTAAATAAACTTCTGTAAGCTTATAAGAAGTTAAAATGCAACTTGTCACCAAAGATTCACTTTAAGTTCTCATAACTTGACTTCTCTTCGAAATATTTGCAAATGTTACCTTGCCTTTGCTGGCTAGGTTGTCTATGTTGTCTTTATTGCGTGTACATACACTCCCAAATTTTTATTTTACTGGCTGTCAATATACATAATTTCCTCGCATTACTAGCTACGTACGACAGTGGTTCGATAAGTAACTTGGTTTGCTGTAAAAGACAACAATCTAAATTTTGTATTGTACATTATTTTTCGACAAAATCTCCTAGAAGTTTAACACACTTGGCGTTTCTTCAGGTTCCCGATTTCTCTCCTGAAAATGAGGAGGAGTACTACAAACGTTGTGAGACAAATAAAAAATAGATATATTATCAAAGCATGGCATTTTATGAATTATTTGTATCGCGTAGTCAAAAAATTACTCAATATGCAAAACTAGTTCTTATTCATCAAAATTCCAAGATTATTGAATAATATTTTTTTATGTTCTATCGAGCAGCATTTAAATCAAGACACAAGTATTCCTCGATAAGAAATATCTTATATGATTGTAGATTCTTTTCTAATAATCGTCAGCATTTGTACTCGTCAGTCATCAATATTCATTATTTTTGTCGATTTGAAAATCTCCAAAATCTCAGTGCTGACTTTTTCACTAGTCTTTTTGCTATTTTAAATGTGGCTTCTGCCTTGCCGTTGTATCGTTGATTTTTCGGTGCTGAAGTGACGAATTCGAAGCCCCAAGCAAAGGTTTTTCCAATAGGGACATCTTTATATGAACGCATCCTTAAACTTTTTTAATAAACTGTCAATGTCAAAACATTAGTTAAAGTCAACATTTTCATCATAGTAAAGTTCACGAACCAGCAAGTTTGGAAATTGTTAAAAATTACTACCGAAATTCTGAGTCGGTGGTCGCAACTTTAAGAGCGCTTACTCCAATTTTCGGCCGTAATAATCGTCGCACCCGACAGGCTGTGGGTGCTATAGTGGGTAAATTCGAGACCAAATTTACATTATTGGACGTTCCGGTGCCAAAAAGACGTCGTATTGCTCGAAGCGAAGAAATAATCGCAGCCGTAAGTGCATCGATTCAAAATGAGTCAAATCAGTCGATTCCACATCGTTCTCAAGAATTGGGCATCGCTCAAACGACACTTTGAGACATTATGCGAAAAGATCTTGGCCTGCATGCTTTCAAGATTAAATTGACTCAAGAACTAAAGCCATTTGATCATTTGAAACGCCGAAACTTCTCCAATTGGGCTCTGGCAAAGCTTTGAAGAAAATGAAGAATTTCATCGAAAAATCATCTTCAGCGATGAAGCTCATTTCTGGCTAAATGGCTTTGTTAATAAGCAAAATATGCGTTATTGGTCAGCAACAAACTCAAATGTGCTTCTTGAGACACCGTTGCATCCGCAAAAAGTGACTGTTTCGTGCGGTTTTCATGCCGGAGGTGTGATTGGGCCGTATTTTTTCGTGGATGAAAACGACCGTCATGTTACCGTCAATGGAGAGCGCTATCGTGCTATGTCGGAAGATTATTTGTGGCCAGAATTGGATGAACTTGACATCAACGATATATGGTTTCAACAAGACGGTGCCACTAGCTACACAGCACGTGTCACAATCGATTTATTGAAAGGCAAATTCGGTGAAATTTCGAGAAATGGTTTGGTCGAATGGCCGCCTCGTTCATGCGATCTAACGCCACTGGATTTCTTTTTATGGCGCGATATCAAGTCACTGGTCTATGCCAACAAGCCAGCAATTTTACACGACCTCAAAGACAACATCCAACGCGAAATTGCCAACGTTCGGGTCGAAATGTGTGTCAGAGTGGTGACAAATTGGGTCCAAAGAATCGACCGCTGTAAACGGGCTCGTGGTGGTGATATGACCGATATCGAATTGCATTCATAAAATGTAATGCTTACACTACACCCACAATAAATTTGAACTCAATATCTTAAATATTTCTGTGTTTTATTCAAAGATAAAATTGTTATGTCCCTATTGGAAAACCCTTTACGTGCTAGGTCATACATGAGTTTATTCTCAAAATTTGTGCTATTGTCGCTAAAGACCTTCTTTGGAATTCCGTGTCTGCTGAAATTTTCTCCTACAGGCTTTGATTAGCGAATCAGCTGACACATCGGATAATTGATCCAGTTCAAAAAACCTGAAAAGTGGTCCAGGGTTACGAGAGACTTGCTTTTTTTCATTTGTATTTCGTGAAAAATACATCCATTGATACATACTAAAATGGATGATCCGGGATTTTGTGAGTCTGCATCGATGGTTTTTGTTGTTGTGATTTGGTCAATTGTACACAGGTTTCGCAGCCCTGGATAGCCTGGGTAATCTGTGCAGAAATTCCTTGCCAAAAGACATTGTTGCGAGCCAGTTTGACTATCGCCTCCATACCAGTATGGATTGACGTGGATTTTCTTGATCATTTCTCTTCTGAGTAATTGTGGAATGGCGATCCTTTCATTTCGGAGTATGAGTCTGGAGTCTGTGGAGATTTCGTCCTTGAATTTATAGTAAATTTTACAGGAATCGACCAGGTTCGTGATGTACTTTGGCCATCCTGGTTCGAGGAATTTCTTCAATTCCTATAGTCTTACATGCATAACTCAACCGCCTTTTTTATTTGTAAATAATATTCATCAAACGATTCGTCCTTTTTTTGATATAACGTGTGAAAAACATACAGGGCCATACATGAGACTTCTTTCGGAAACGATACGCTCAATTATCATTTTAAGTACATTTTAAGCGGTGGTTTGGTAATAGTCCACTTGAAGATGAAAATTGGAATATTGTTTCTTGGCTTCATCCCCTACGATCGAGTATTATGTTTTATTTAGTTTTATATAAAAATTTACAATTATCAATACACAATAATAGGTATAGCTTTGTAAAAAGTAAACACTATAGACAATATTATGCTCTTCTAGTGTAGCTAATACCGATCAGTATCAAATGTCAAACTGTAAGTCTGTCAAGAAGTAAAAAACATGCGAAAGACGAAAGTTTAAAGGTCTCATTAGTTTCTATGTTCGGGAATCTCCGCCGGTAGTCAGGGCATCGTATGGCTGTGTGAGATGTACGTGAGCAAACAAAGGTTCGCGCGAATTTCGCCTCTATAGCGAATTCGTAACCATTTTCTCACAATAAAGTTGCATTTTCATAAAAAAAACAGCGGAAAGTTTGTTGCGCATCTACTAGTTAAGCCCAATATTCATCAATTTTTTAAATTTTATTCTTTACAATTTTTTCGCCTTGCAGAAGTTTCCATTCATGCTTAAACAGATCAGTCTACAACTTTCAGGGCAAAAATTTTGCGACTATCACAATAGCAGTGGAGCTAGAAGATTTGAACCGCTTAACTCGGTCAAGGTTTTGTCAGTCTCGAAGAATTGTGGCTGATTCTAAGGGAGATTTATTTTAAATGTTTGAAAAGATTATTGCTGTCCAATACTTTGTCATGTAGAAGCTCTACTTTCTTACAGGACCTGCTAATCAAAACTTGCACAACATTCTTCAGCTGTGAATGCAGCAAGTGAACGAGAGGTTGTTCTTTTTGAAAAACATCTTAGTTATATTCCTCAATACTTCAGAACTTGAGGCAACGAAAACAGTTCTGCTTTCATCGCTGGCTTCCGCAAAAGTTTCATAATTCGTAGATAGGACACTTTCTCATGTAACTTCTGACCTCGATAATTCGGAAGAAATTTAAGAAAATACTCAAAAGTAGCTTCCTAAAGAAGTAGGACTCTTTCTCTAGTTCCTTCTGTTACAATCCAGTAATTTTTTTGATTTTCTCATTGCAACTGCATAAAGGCAATAAGTTGTACACGAGTACAAACGAGTAATCTGTAATTTCTTAGATAGTGTTAATCGTGTGATAGTTATCATTCTAACAGGGTAATTACCCACACAAGATGTAACACGTCGTTACCTTAGGTCAAAAGATCATTTATTCTTATGGTAATGAGCAATAAAGTGGAACACTACCCTGACCGCATCGTAATTAATCGGGAGATAATACGCAGCGTTTCTTGTCGCTAAAGTAGCATTATAACGGTAACTATTTATCATTCATCCAAATTTGTTTTATCGCCTTCAAAGTAGGCACCTTCCGAAATAATACACTTATGCCAACGAATAATCCAATCATCAAAACATTTTTCAAACGCATTTTCCGGAATGCGTTGAGTTTTTAGACAGAAATTCGTTCACAATGATAACCTTGTGAGATGGTGCGTTATTGTGGTGCAAAATCCATGAATGTTTCATGCCAAAACAATCGTTTAAAATAGTACAAATTGATTCGCGAGACACAGAAAGTTCAGCGGCTATCTCTCTTAAACTTAAATGACGATTTACAGTCCCCATTTCCTTCACATTAGTTATGTTAACTTTAGTTGAAGACGTTGATGGTCGACCAGAGCGAGGCAAATCTTCCACCACATCTCGACCGCTTTTGAATGCACTGTACCACTCATATGCACGTTTTTCGAATAAATTCGAATCACCGTAAGCCTTCTGAAACATTTTCAGCGATTCCGCACACGAAATTCCATTTGCAATGCAAAATTTGAGACAAATTCTTTGTTCGATATTCTTATCCATTGGTAAAATCGCAGTACACACTTGAGATAAACTGATAACATCAAGCACTGTGAACAAACTAAATAACAGATCGCGCTCGAACTCCACGTCAGTATAGAGGACAGTGGTGCCAACTTAGCGTCAAAAAGGTTTTTGACAGTTCCTTTAAGCGGGCTTTTTGAATGATCATTCCCGGTACTTTCTTGTCAGAATGTAGATCATGGATAAACCAATAATAATAATAATAATAATAATAATATATAATAATAATTATAATAATTATGATAGATAAAACTACTACTAATTATGGTACTAAAATAGATTGTGCCTGGTCACCAAATTGCGATTCGTGCGTGCCTTGCCACCAATTCGTGATTCGTACATGCCTTAGCCCGATTTATGTGATCTGCTCCCACTATTGGAAGAACCAATAGTATATATACCACAGATTTACCCCTGGTGATTTGTGATTAAGTTTCGATCAGTTGTATGATCAACTCGATTTATTTCGAACCATTATAAGTTGTGATATGGTAAATGTCACCCATCACTTAAAAAGATATTTACGTAAACTCAACGGTATGACAGGTGGGGTTATGTCCCGGGAAAAAAGTCGTGTGACGAGGGACCGCACTTCGCCGCCACCCGAGAGCACTTGTAACACTTCACGCACTTAATTGACCTCACGATCGCCGCACCTCGCCTCGCTTCAAGGATAAGCGACTGGTCCGTCCTCGAGGTAATAACCTTGAGTGACCACCGGTGCATCGAATTTGGTCTAGAACAAGGGTGCAAAGCGGCAGAAAAGGGTAGGGGCGGCGAAGGAAGGAGCCCCTCCTGGAACACGAGACGACTCAGCAGGGAAAGACTTCGCGAACACCTCGAAGAAACCAGGCTCATGGATGAGCTTGGTTGGGTCTGCCCTGCTGGGTCGTACGAAGCTGCTGTGCGCTCGGTGAGGCAGAAGGTGGTCGCGGCTTGTGACTACTCGATGCCTCGCCGTAAGCGCAGGCAAGCCAAGGGTTCGATGTACTGGTGGAACGACCAGTTAGCAGCCCTACATCGAGAATGCCTCGCAGCGCGGCGAAAATTCACCCGTTCAAAGGGGGATGCTACGCTGCACGAGGCATGGAAAGGGGCAAAAACAGCTTTGAGGCGAGGCATAAAGAAAAGCCGACTTCAATGCTGGAAAGACTTGATCGGTGAGGTCGAGAAGGATCCATGGGGTCTCGCCTTCAAAATAGTCACCAAGAGATTGGTGACTAGAAGAAAGACCCCGGGCCTGGATAATCCCGATCGAGTCGAGTACATTGTGCGAAGCTTGTTTCCACACGTGGAACCGTTCCAAAGACAGGACCGAAGTTCCTGCGTGGTCCGGCGCGAAGAACTCTTCACTCTCGAAGAACTAAAGAGAGCGGGTGGAAGGCTTAAGGCAAATACAGCGCCGGGTATCGACGGGGTGCCGAAAGAGATCCTCAAAGAGGTGATCGGGGCATACCCGGAGATCCTCCTAGAAGCCTTTAACTCCTGTCTTCGGGATGGGAGGTTCTTCGCAGATTGGAAGAAGCAGAGGTTGGTCTTGCTGAGGAAGGGCAACAAACCTCTAGGGGTTGCCTCGTTGTATAGACCAATATGCTTATTGGATACGATGGGGAAGCTTCTAGAGGAGTTGATTCTACAACGGCTTCAGGCTCTCTTGGTCGGGGAGAACGGGCTCTCGGAAAGCCAGTTCGCATTCAGGAAAGGCAGATCCACTGTGGACGCCATCCAAGCTGTGGTTAACATCGCCACAAATGCAAGAAAAGGAACTGGTAAGCGTAAGGGATTCTGTGCGTTGATTAGCATAGACATACGCCATGCGTTCAATACCGCGAGATGGGACATCTGCATCGAGGCGATGATGCGGAAAAAGGTTCCAGACTACCTGTTGCGAATGATGGATGACTATCTGAGCGACAGGTGGGTGATATACGAGGGCGACAAATGGTCTCTCAAAGAAGAGATGACATGTGGCGCTCCACATGGGTCGCGGGTGGGTCCACTCGTTTGGAACATCATGTATGATGACTTCCTGCGCATGGACCTGCCTGCTGGAACGAGCATCGTCGGCTTCGCGGATGACGCACTTGTCGTGTGCGCCGCTGACGACGTCAGAATCCTAGAGCTGAGGATCAATGAAAGTCTGTGGCGAGCAAAGCGTTGGTAGGATGGCAGAGGCCTTAAAATGGCCCCTGAGAAAACCGAGGCTTTGCTCGTTACGGACAGGAGATCCTTCCAATACCCGAGGATCGTTCTCGGAGAGCATGAAGTCGAGTGGAAAACAAGCATTAAGTACCTGGGGGTGCAGCTGGATCGTAGGCTTAGCTTTGGCGAACACCTAAAGATCGCAGCTGCCAAAGCCATCCAATGTGGAGCGATCTTGACCCGGCTTATGCCAAACATTGGTGGACCCAGGGAAGCGAAAAGAAGATTGGTGGCCAGCGTGGTCCATTCGAAGCTGCTTTATGCAGCTCCGGTCTGGGCCAATGCATTGCAAAACCATGCTATCCAGAAGAAGCTGTTCTCGGCGCAGAGACTTGTCGCGCTGAGAATAGTTTCGGCATATAGAACTATCTCGACGAGCGCTGTGCTGGTCCTGGCGAGCGTCCCGCCAATAGATTTATTGGCGGAGGAAAGGCAGGAAACCTTTCAGCTTCGCAAGGAGCTTACCTGCGCCGACCTGCAGGAAATCGCTCGCGCGAAGGAGGCCATCCGCAAGGATGGAAGGCGCAGACTCGTCGAGAAATGGCAGATGAGATGGCATGGTGAGCAGACAGGGAGATGGACCTACCGCCTGATCCCGGAGCTCGCCACCTGGCTTAACAGAATGCACGGGGAAGTCGGCTTTTACCTGGCGCAAGCGCTCTCGGGCCATGGCTGTTTTAACGCGTACCTGAGGCGCTTTAAGAAGATAGACGAGGAGACGTGTTCTACTGCGATTCTCCGGTGGATAACGCGGAGCACGCACTCTTCGTCTGCGCAAAATGGGGTGTGGCTAGGGGGGTCCTCGGTCAGGCGGTGGGTTCCGAACTTACTCCTGACACGATGGTCCCCCTCATGCTCCAGTCTGAACGGTTCTGGACGCTCATCGAGTCATTCGTCACACTTGTGATGAAGACGAGAGAACTTGATGGGCGTCGAGAGCGAAACAACGGGGAGGGCTAGTAGAAATCGCATCGGGGCCTGCACCCGCGGCCCTGCGTCTCGGGTAGACTTGGCTGTCCGCGTCGTTCGGGGGTGGAATCTGTATGTTTTCTCCCCTGGGTGGCGCGGCTAGTCGGTTCGCCTAGTGGGCGTGTGGCCGCGGATGCAGGTTCCGAGCGAACGGATGACGGAGGAGTCGTACGCGACTTTAATGGAACCAACCACCCGTGAAGTATAAAGCCGAAAGGCGGTTCCGCGGGTGGTGTATTGGTTCGAGAAAGGGGTTTTTTTGGTTTTAACAGGTATGCCTAGACCCGTCCTAGGAGAGTCCTGTACAACGTCTATAAAAGATTTTGCCATTTTTCCTCCTCACCAAAAAAAAAAAAAAACACTTCACGCACTGCCCGCACTTACGCTTTCTGTCCCGTATGTTCCATGCACGGCACGAGGACAACAGGCACCAGAGGATAGCGGCGTTGGAGATGCAGTACGACCGGGGTCCAAGCAGAAATAAACACTGGCAGCCATGCCGCTTTATCGAGCTTCGATTACCGCCGCCATCGAACACTGGAGAGCGACGCACAGGACGACCAGCTTCAACCACGTGACCCGGAAGATGCAGTCTAGGACACACTGACCTCAGAACTTTATATTTAGTATTTCCGACATTAGAGATACTAAATTTATGTTGTATAATGCTATTGGACACTATCTAACATAGTGTCAACGTACCACACGTGCTGTTCGCCGTATTAGAGAGAACCATGTGTTTATAAAAATAATTTGACGAGGGCAACTACGGTACTAGGCACGGATTGCCTAGTCATCCATTACAAATTTAAAATGTGACCTGCTTCCGGGTCCGCGATTGGGTCACGCGATTAATTTGTGGGGCAGGTCGGGAACTTTGCTGGCGTCGCGATTTCCTTCGTGACTCTCGTCTTACGACTGCTAACGGCCAGTGACAAATTTTGGATTTGGTTTTATTTAATTTTCTTTTGGCAAGTGGTCCGGAAATACCGGACATCGTGTAACTGCCAGTAACTCCTTATGGCATCCATCACACCTACCGAGACCACTTTGCCTCTCTTTCCCTCTTGTGTTCGCCAGTGCTCTTTTCTCGACTTATACTTTGATTTATTTAGCACATTCTGTCTCGTAGGAATTAAGGTTTTGATTATCGAATTTAATTACTCTTGAATTCGTGTTTTCTAAGGTGGTGGTGCGATAGATTAAGTTAAATTCGCCATATTGTCGCGTGCTGATTTGAAAAGTTCCGAGCATTGTACAGTTACATTTTTTCCGATAGTCTGGCAATTTTCTTTACATAAATTTAAATTATATAGAGTCTATTTATTTAAATAAATTTTTTGATGCCACATTTCCTTATTACTTAAATTCTGTTTTTTTAAATTTATTACCCGCTAACTGTCGTGATTTTTAATTGACCCTCCCTTGTCCTTGGTCGTTAAGTGGTGCAAGTCCGAAAACAGTCGTGCTATCTAGTTCTTTTGGATTGCGTGAATTGACGTATTTAGTGGTGTTCGGTTAATAGTGATTCAATTCTGAAATTGGGACGAACTAACCTAACTTGTCAACAAGTGCACGTCAGATTCATTTCTCGTTTATTTAGCAAAATACGTAGGCGGATAATTGATCATACCAGTTGGTAGACTTGCATCCCTTACATCTCAATACCTCATGCGAAATTTATCGTTGTTTTGTTACCTCACGGAGACTCAAACGAAGCCAAACTATTCTGCAAGACTTTGTGCCGTTGGCTCGCAAATACGGAAGTAGCGAGCGACAACTCTTTTTTCTTCTCTAATCTAAGCGGTAGAAAAGTAAGATAACAAATAAGTATCGTTCCTTACTGTACACTTTACATCATAAATTTGTTACATAAAATAAACTTCCATACATTTAGAAATCAGTGTTTTATTATCTTCGTGAACAACTCAGGACCCATGGACCTGACAAGTGACCACGTACCCACAAATAAAAATAAATTATCGGGCCTTACCAACCTGATATAATCAGCCAACCGCCTTCCTTACATAAAAAAATCCAAACTACCCTCGCCTTATGCTCTGGACGTAATACCTGAATTGTAAGTCAACGCGAAGATGTGTGCTTGATAAAATGTAATAGCGGTACATTACATTTTTTAAATTGCGCAAAAATGTTCCCATTTAACAGGCCAACCTTGAATGCATTATGACAAATGTTTATATTGCAGGTAGCGATGTCAAACATTTTTTTCTGGGCCCTATTAGTCGGTCATTCATCTTCCTAAAAACTCCTTTATTATATTTGCTTGACAGAGCATGTTGCATGATAGCCTAAAACTCTTTACTTGATCACACAAGGTTTGCATCACTGCATACATAGTAAAAAGGCTCTTGATCTATCATCATCCACTCTTTTACTTTTTTTTCATTACAGCCTTGCCTGTCATCTCTTTCAAACCACAAAGTGGAACAGCTGCAATTCTTCTCCATTGCGTTTTATAGCAATTGTACCTCATAGGAAGTGACAAAAGGAACTTTACTATTATTATATTTCACAACGCGGCGTTTAAAATTATGTTTCAGTAGACTAATAGAGTACATACTCTCGATAAATTTTACTCGTGCTTCAGTTTCCTGCGCGCTAACCTGTCAAGATATTAGTGTAGATTATATTTTCGGAAAGTTGAAGCAGTTTCAGATTTATCTGTTGGTTTTTTTGGAGTAATTGATAGATTTAATCAGTACGGTACTCTAGGCGATAGAAGGCATGAGCTTCCAGGACCTTTGCGAACTATAACTACAGATCTTAAGAATTTCACTCCATTGAATTTTGAAATATTTTTTAAATTTTCATCCTTAAAAAATTACCGTACATAAATTACTGGAAAAGTGATGGCTAATCATGTAGAATTCTGTCAATAACTTAATCATATGATTAAACCTGGAGAACGGTCTGTTGAAAGCTGTACTATTATCTTCTCCGATGAAGCACATCTTTCGTTGTAAGACTTTGTAAACAAAAAGAATTTTCGCTTTTAGGGAAGAGAACCGCCTCACTTCGTTAAATCTAAATCTTCAAACCTCAAATGCAATTAGGGACTTCGTTCGAAGTATTAACGAAAGAAAAATACAGCGCCTTTATACTAGTTTCAAATGTATGGTAGAGTTCTGCAGTATAAGTAATGGCTCTTCCTATGGAACACCCTGCATACATAGATATATTTGTTTTTGAATTAAAAATTTGAAAATATTGATACTTCTTTATATTAAAAAAAGTATTAATCACTTTTTTTGAGGAAATCATATAAAAAATAGAAAAAAATAATTGCCATCCGAAGCACTAAGACAGTCTAAAAGTTCTGAAAGGTGTCAGATATTTCTCTGCAATCCAACAATGATATTCCAAACATTTTTCTAAACTTCTAAAATTATTGTAGTTGTTGAAAATTAAATCCTAGGATATTCTTGATTATTTTTTCTAAAAGTGATTGCGTACTCAATTACACAACATTATTATATGATAATAATGATAATGATAATAATCATGAGTAGTTTCACGCTTCCGCAACGTTTGGAAATTGTCCAATTATTTTATCAAAATTCGAGAAGTTTTGTCGGTGTTCAAAGAGCATATCGTGCAGAATATGGTCGTCATTCTGCTCCATCCGCGCTCTCAATTCGTCGAATAATCGATAAGTTGGAGAGTCAATTTACTCTATTGGATACTAAGCCTAAAAATCGTATGCGTACCGCACGTTCTACACAGAATATAGCCGCCGTACAGGCCAGTATCGAGGAAAACCGTGAATTGTCCGTGCCACGCCGATCTCAGGAATTGGGCCTGTCCAGGATGACTACCTGGCGTATTTTGCGATTGGATCTTGGCCTGCATCCCTATAAGATGATTCTGGCCCAAGAACTGAAGCCTAATGACCATCGTTTGCGTCGGGAGTTCGCGGATTGGGCTCTGGAATCAATTGAAAATGATCCCAATTTTCATCAAAAAATCATCTTTTCTGATGAGGCGCATTTTTGGCTCAACGGCTTTGTAAACAAGCAAAATTGTCGTTATTGGTGTAAGGAAAACCCTCAGGTCATTCATTCATCTCCATTATATCCCGAGAAACTAACCGTTTGGTGCGGTTCATGGTATGGTGGCATCATCGGACCATTTTTTTTCAAAAACGCCGAGAACCGAACCGTAACTGTGAATGGAGAGCGATATCGGGCCATGTTAACCGATTTTTTCTTTCCGGAATATGATGATATTGATGTAGAGGACCTTTACTTTCAACAAGACGGCGCAACTTGCCATACTGCTGGCCAAACAATAGATTTATTGCGAGGAACGTTTGGAGAATCGATTATCTCAAGAAATGGCCCTTTCAATTGGCCGCCAAGATCTTGCGATTTAACGCCTCTGGATTATTTCCTTTGGGGATACGTTAAATCTAAGGTTTATGCCAATAAACCAAAGACAATTGGAGAGCTTGAAACCAATATCCGAGCCGCTATAGCAGCCATACCACCAGAAATGCTCCACAAAGTCATCGAAAATTGGCTTGAACGCATTCGGGTTTGCAAGAAGAGTCTCGGGGGACATTTGGCCGATATATTGTTTAAATCATAAATGGCATAGAATATCCAATATAATAAAAAAGATTTCGATCAATTCCGAATGAATATTCAGTGTTTTTTTCAATTTCAAAACATATCACCCTTATTGGGAAACCCTTTATATTTAAGAAGTATTTACTTATTCTCAAAATTGGAAACAGTAAAGTTGTAGCGAATATTTTTCTCGAAAAAATAGGCAATGAATTATAAAAATCCAATCAGTTTATAAATAAGAGTAAGAAGCGAGAATTAAGAAAAACTATATTACAAAAAACATTATTAAAAGTATTATTTTTCAAGTTTTAAATTTGTTTCATGAAAATAATGTTTTTATTTAGAAATATTATCGTTTATTAAGGGTCGTTATACTTTTCATTATTTATTTAAAAAATGTGATTTATTTATTTTACTCAAATGTGAATGAAATTAAACAAAAATTCTACTATCTCCATAAATTGATGCGTTTACAAGTCGTATGTAATTTATACAATAAACTTTGTATAAAATGTCCATGCCTTCATTGTTAATTTGGTAAATTTTTGAAATCCAGTTGAATAGTTGTATACTCATTGTCAGTATCAAAAATTCTGTTCCGTGTTGCCAAAAAATGTTAATTTATACATTAAATATTATTTGAAATGGAAAATCGACCTTTTTTTAGTATTAATTACTCATTAATCTTTCAATTATCCATGATAAAAACATGCTACATTATCTACATTTGCAGAAACCAATTTTCATAACATGGCAGTAAATTTTTGCGACATTGTCTGTTTAAACCTGAACTCGAACTCGCATACCACGAACCCGGATTCCTCTCAACGTCCAAACAAAATCACAATTTTTTTTTTTCTTTCCTCCATTTTTGTTTTTCTCAAAGTTTTTTTGTACTTGTGATTTTGGTCCAAATTTGGTTGTTTTTTTTTGTTATTTTGAGGATTCGATTACTTTCGAATCCTTGAAATTTTTAATTGTGATTTTGTTTGGACGTTGAGAGGAATCCGGGTTCGTGGTATGCGAGTTCGAGTTCAGGTTTAAATTGTATTGGCTTGGATTGGAGGTCAAATTTTAATAATTGCTTTTAATTTGTTTACTATTTTATAAAACATTGTTTTTAAGTGGGATTAAAACCAGATTTGGTACTGAAGCATTTGGGAAGGTGAGACTGTGGTGCGATATTAATTAAAAAATGAGAATTAATATTCTCCAGAGGAATTTTTTAATAGAATGTAGGAGGAATTTTTTTTTAATCATTACCCGCAAGATTTGATTGAAAAGCATATAAAAGTTAGAATTCAACAAATTAAAAGTAGAAAGAGTAAAAACGTAGACACAGATACACAAAGTGAAATTTTTGATAAAAATAACACTATTGTTCTCCCATATTTTGGTCGAATTTCAAAAAAAATTCAATCTATGTTAAAAAAATTTCAAATCCATACAATTTTTAGAATACCGTTTGGGTTGGAAGGACTCATAACTTTGAGTAAAGACGTCTTGAATAGATTAGAAAAAAGTGGTGTGATATACAAACTGATTTGTAAAAGGTGTAAAGTGACTTATGTGGGACAAACAGGCAGACTTCTTAATACTAGAGTAGAACACAGAAAGAATCTTGGGAGAAAGTGTAATTATCATAATGTTTTGTCTGATCATAGAAAGGAATATGCTGATCATGACTTTGATTGAAACAATGTAGAGATTTTACACTCAGAAAGTAATAAGGGAAAAAGAGAATTTATGGAAATGTTATATATAAAAAGAGAGGGAACATATTCTATAAATTTAAAAACGGATTTGGTTAAGTACAACGGCTGTTATGACAGCATGATAAGTTATCTTTAACAACAATGTTCCACAGTAAATATCCTTGAGGTTTCTAGATTCTGCGAAACGATTTAAATTCTATTGAATGACCCTTGGGGTCCTTTAGGTGCTTAAAAGGGAGGGATACACAGGGTGTTCTTGCAGTTTCCTGTTGGCGTTCCATGGAGAAGGATCTGCGTCCCCATGGAGGGTTATAGGAGACACAACATTCGTTAAAAAATTTTGTTTTTTCTTTTAGTGTTGCAGCTTTGAAGAGGGTGCTGGAAGAGCACCGAAACGTCGGCGAGCAGTTTGAATTTTATTTATGTAAATGGTGGTGGGAGTAAAGACAAAAAAGGACGAAAGAAAGAAAAAGAAGGAAGGGGTTTTGGAAGGTTGCCTTCTTTTTTCTTTCCTCCTTTTTTGTTTTTCTCAAAGTTTTTTTGTATTTGTGATTTTGGTCCAAATTTGGTTGTTTTTTTTGTTATTTTGAGGATTCGATTACTTTCGAATCCTTGAAATTTTTAATTGTCTGTTTAATTTTTCTTTAACTTTACTTTACTTCACATTCATTCCACTCACATAGAAATTGTAATGCAGACAATAAAACAGCATAATGACAGTCTTAACTCAGTAAAATGCAGAAAGGAGTTTTATTAACAAAGAAATGAGTCAAACTTAAATAAAAAAATAAAATATATTTTAGATTTTGAGAAAAAGGGGTAAAAATTAGAGTTTTCCAAAAAAAATTTAAAACTATTCGCTAGTTTGTAAAAAAATCTTTTGAAAACGTTCAGGCCAAAAATGTTTTTATCTCATAGGAAAGCAGTACTACCTAATGATACTACACTTTGCCCAAATTTGAGCCCAATTGGTGAAACTCCATTTCTAGGGTGGGTACACTTGAAAAATAATCCCCCATATTCGATAGAATTTTTATTAACTGTTGACGGTTGACTCTAAAGGTTGAACTCCAATGCCTGAATACGATAGGATCTTCCCTTCCCTTGTACGAGGTCTGTTAAAAAAATAAGGTGAATTTTCAAATTTCGCGGGCTATGTACATTCGATTTTCGATTTTTTTTCTATGTTGGCACACTTGTTCTGAATGTATGTTCATAGTTTCAGCAATATAGCATTTTTTCTTTGTTTGGGAGAGGCATAAAGGTCAGAATTGTTTTGCGTGTGTTGGCGATTTTCTGCTGTCGAAAAAAATGGATCAAGGAATATGCATCAAGTTTTGTGTAAAAAATGGAATTAAGTGCTCAAAAACACTTGAAATATTGAAGGTAGCATACGGTGAGTGTACTGTAAGTCAAAAAAGTGTTTACAAGTGGTACAAGCTCTTCACAGAAGGTCGAGAAGAGGTGAATGACGACGCTCGCCTTGGACGGCCCAGAACGTCAACAACCAACGAAAACACTGAAGCAGTGATGAAAATTGTTATGAAGAATCGTCGAATCACTATTAGAGAAGTTGCTGAGGATGTCGGCATATCGGTTGGCTCATGCCAGGCAATTTTTTCGGATATTTTGGGTCTGAAGCGTATGGCAGCGAAGTTCTTTCCAAAATTGCTGAATTTTGACCTGTTTACTCGTCATTGCTTGTTCGTAATTTTTTGGCCAAAAACAACACCGTAATCATGCCTCAGCCACTGTATTCACCAGATTTAGCCCCCTGTGACTTTTTCCTGTTCCCAAGATTGAAGAGACTCATGAAAGGACGGCGTTTTGACACGATTGAGGAGATAAAAACCAGATTGCTGAGAGAGCTTAAAGACATACCAAAAAGTGTATATCAGAAGTGCTTCGAGGATTGGAAGAAACGCTGGCACAAGTGTATTATATCTGAGGGGGATTACTTTGAAGGGGACAACATAGAAAGTCATGAATAAATTACTATTTTTTGAACAAAATGAAAATTCACCTTATTTTTTTAACAGACCTCGTATAAGATAGACAGGTAGATCCTATCGTTTTTGATACGATCATCCTTTCAGGGCAATTAGATCTCTCTGTTTATCATATGAGTTTTACGAAAGAAGATTTGATCGTGCGAAAACGAGAAGTCAATCTATAAGCAGACAGGTCCAACCGCTTTGAAACAATTGTTTTAAATACTATCAGACCTACTTGTTTACCCCATACGATAGAAGGAAATATCTTATCATATTGAAGCAAACGAACACTTGATAAAGTGATCATTCTCTGTAATCTTGTCTAAGATCATAATGCCTTTACATCGCCTGTCTATTGATAACCCTGATTTACTAAACTTCTATAATACATATTAATCCTTGTTCAAGGAATGACTGAATTTCACCTTATTCAAAACTTTAATTCATGCTTGTGAGTGTGAAGGCGTGTTGAGTACGTGTGTTAGGAAGTAAGCGATAAGAGAGTCAGTGTGACACTACTCGTGAACCGCGACGGATTATCGTTGCCTATCGAACCTTTAATTAAAAGGACAATTATTCAAACTCTCTTTAATCTTATTTTACAAGTATTAAGTTAACTACTCTTAGTGAGAGTCAGTCCCAAACCTAAAAGGAACAAAACTTTAATGTAGTGAAAAATAAACAGTTCATAACAAGACGGTTTAAATCATCATTGTCTACCTCTTCCGAATCCAGCAATCTCTAACGAATAATAAGGAGCTATCGAAAATAAATTAAACAATCCTATAGGTTCTTGTTTCAGACGAGGTACTTCGGATGCTCCGCAAGCAAGTGGAGTTGAAGCGTCAGCCGGGAAATGAGAAGAGAATTCTTGAAGAAGCGCTCGAAGAGAAAGAAAAAGAAGTCAGAGAAAGCGCCGGGCCATCCCCAAAGGTTTCGGCTCCAGCCAAAGATAACATTTACTTTAAGAAAGAGGAAAAACGGACCCGATACAAAGGCTTAAAATTCGAACTCGATAGATTGTATCCAAAACATATTATACATTTTGTAGTCATGATCATCAACTATTCAAGAGGCATATAAGTTTCGAAGGCGCTGTCTGATTCGAAACCATCCGAAATCTCAAAAAAAAATTCAAGTGGCCTGCAAACACACTACTAAACATAATCTTGAATTTCCCGTGTTTGCTCATTTTTGTGGCAAAAGGGAGCAGATTTGGGTTACGTCGAAATGCGGTTGAAATATTTCAATCAAGTTTAATAGTTTAAGAAAATTTGATTAATTGACAGACAGATGTTCTCTGAATAATGGGATTTCATATATTCCAGATTTGTGTCCACCACAAATCAACTTATTAATTCTTTACAAAATTATTTCAAAGTAAATTTATTATAAATGTATTTTGTAATTGGCCAAAAATAAAAATACTGAAAATATAATTTTTCAGGTGAATTATTTCAGCAACATGAATCAGTGATCCCAGAATGCGTAAGATTTTTGCTCCCACCATGGATCCCACCAGCTCATGGTTTCTTCCTCGCTCTACTGCACGAAGTTGGTTGAATGAGGAAGACGCAATGAGCTGGTGGGATGCATGGTGGGAGCAAAAATCTTACGCATTCTGGGATCACTGACATGAATTCTACATTGCAAAATAATACAAAACACATGATAGTAAAAACTACTAAAAAAAATATATAAAAAACGAATAGACAATTTGAATCTAAATAAAGTATTACTTCTACTACTTTATAGGAAGACCTGTGATTCTTTAATATGATTTTTTTAAATTTAAGACATCGAAGACGTACATTCTACCTTCAAACATTCATACATAACTAAAATACAACTTCCGAAGAAAAGGATTTGAAATATTGTTCGATTTTTCAACCCACCTTGGTTCAAGTTGTCGCATGATTCGGCCGAACCACTGATACCCTGAAGTTGGAAGCAAAGAATTCGCTTCTTCTTCCTGCGAGATATCAAATTTCCTAATAAAAGGATGTTCCATAAGTTTGTTGTACTTTGGTCGATGTTTATAGTTTTTTGTAAGACAGCAATTAACAAAACTCCTAAATTCCTTAGAAAAAGATGTGTCGACTGGAAGAGATGGAGGGTCATCTTGAACTACCCTACTCAAAACCTAAAAACCAGAAAAAATACAAGATGTAATAAGTATGTTATTTTTTTTATTGCAGCCCTGCAGTAAAAAAGTGAAAAAATTGTATTCTATCTTATAACAAAATTCAAATTATATGCAGAAAATCAAATTTATCAATATGATTGACTAAAATGATTTCATAAAATACTATCTCATTCAATTTTCGTCCTAGAAATCACAAAACCTTGCAGCTGATGGATGCGGGGGGGGGGGGGGGGGTCTTAAGGGCCAACGCGGGCGTATCATCCTATCTAATCCAAATGGGGTACTGGGGGACTATGATTCATTTGATGACGATCTTTAGAACAAACTAGTGGTCTCCATACGAAATGAACAGCATTTCCGAGGCATCTGATTGAGTGGATCAATGGGTGGGATTGCAGAACAGTGGGCATTGGGCAGCGATGCCCAAGAACCATCGGACGCGGAATGGCCTCTGCTCTGTGGGACATGAGCAAGGAGTGATCTATCCACTGGGTGATGGCATAGTAAATTGAATAATCCAGGGCGAGAATCTTCCCGACCCCAAATGCAAGGCGTATTCAACCGTGGCGAGGGATGAATTGCTTCAGGCTTACCAATTCGTGGTGGGATACGGCGGGGTAGAGGGGAAGTAAGAATACTTTTCGGATCCCTCGCCGTGGCCTACCTACTTACTTAACTTACTAATGCATACTACTTCTGTGGTGGTTCGTAGTGGATGTACTTCTGCGCACACTTAAAGGGGAGGGCTTCTTTGCCCAATAATATGTAGACAACTTTGTAATCATCGTGGAGGGGGGGTTTATCTAGAAACTCTGACGGGAATATCAAGGTCAGCACTCCATATAGTAGAGCTCCAGTGTGACTTTTCAGAGTTCACCTTCAACCCAGGAAAGACCAGCATAATGGTATTTATGAGAAAATATGGGGTGATCCCGATGAATGGCCCCAAATTCTGTGAGAAGATGCTGCAAATCTCTGACTCGGTTAGGTATGTAGGGGTAATTTTGAACAGTTAATCGAGCTGCAAGGAGTATCTGGAATTGCAATGCAGTATGTTTGGTATTACCTACTGGTCCTGTAGAAAGTCCACACACACTGGCCTTTAGGGGGAATGCGCGAGCAATGAGGAGTACACCCGCAGAGGGTATGGGCTTTGCGTTCGGAGTGGAACACCTATCTATAACAGCAATAACACCCGTGTCCTAGGCAATAGGATGACTATTGGCGGCTAACTAATGAAGATAGGTGACTCGGCAAGATAATATAGTTCAACGATTCAACTTCATCAAACCCTTTCGGGTACGCATCTTTAGTAGGGAAGCAAGGGAGGACAATGTAAGAGAACCACTGCTACGAGGAGAAGTCTGGTTCATAGATTGCTCCAGATGTGAGAAGGGGACGGAAGTAGGCATATAAAACAGTACAAAGAAGCGGGTATTGGTAGTTCCCTTAAGCCAGTTCGCTACAATTCTCCAGGTAGAGGTGCTGTCAATGCAACTCAGTCCTGAAACCATCTTGAATAAATAAACAAACGGAAAATGAAAAAGAACGAAGTAACCATAATTTGGGTCATCGGTCATACGAAGATTAAAGGAAACAAAAATGCGGACTAAAGGAATCCAAACGCTAGGGCCAGAAATATACACGGATTCCTAAGAAGGTCGGGAATCTTGGGATGGAACAGCAAAGTCTTCTTTAGGACGACACAAAGGGCATAGTCTAAGCGCCAGGGATCATCATTAGAAGATCCCACCCAAAACAAAACAAATACAACACAATGTCCAAAGCGAACATTAGTGCTAAAATTCGAGCTGTTTAAGGACAAGGAAAATAGATTATTTATCGTCCAACTGAATACAACATAATGTTTAAAATAAATGATTGAATTATTATAACTTCATATCTATAAAAATTCAATAATTTATTTTGAACATTTTTTTATAATTTCTGTTCTCATCATTATTTTAAACATTATGTTATATTTGAATTAATTAACATACACAACATACACATTCTAAATAATTAATGAAAATTAAACAAATACAAATTTTTAAATAAAATTAATTGCTTAAAACATGTGCCCTGCGTAAGCCCCACTTCTTTATAGCTGATTTCGGTCGTGCCTCGACAAACCAGGGAACTGGCGAGACCGTTGAATCCTGCGACGGTCGATCTGAGCTCAGTCATTTCATGCAGGTACATTTTATTTATTTTCTCGCGAACAAATGAAGATTTTTAATTTTTTTTTTTTTTTTTTTTGCTTAAATTAGAGGTAAGTCTTGGGAGATTATGTATGAGAAATTTCTATTTTTTCTCCCATTTTCCTAACTCATGCAAAGAGTTAAAGTTGAGGTAGTAAATTCTGGAAAACCAGAATATTTTCCGGTTTTTCTTTCACGATGTCCAAATACCTATAAAAACAAATCATTTCAAACAGGGCTCATTTCATTCGAAATTTCATAAGTTTTCCAACGTTCCTAGTAAAAGTTTGCATCTCATCTGTTCTGGAGTTTTCACTCTTCAAACGCAAGTGTGATTTTTAATAGTACCCACGGAGAGCGTGCCCACAATTTGCACTGGCAGTGTATTATTTTTAGTAAAAAATGTGAATGTTTACGTAGAAGTTGAAAAATTAGTACTAATAATCAAAAATTGATCCTGCGTTACCATAATGAACAAAAAACCCGTTACGACATAAAACATACCCTTATAAGGGTTAAAAATAGATATTTCGTTTGTCTCTGCTTTCAAGTGTAATTAATTTCACGAGTTTGTTTAGTGTTATGGAAGATTCAGAAAAACTACCAAAACCAACGTCTATTAAAATACCCCTAATAATTTTCAAATTAGGTGTTTTGTTTCTTTTATGAATTGTTAGAATATTTTTTATTTACTTAAGTAATCGAACAGATTTACCAAGCTTAGAAAATATAATTATTTTATTTGGAAAGAAAGCAAATATAGAATGTAAAAAATTATCATTTATGAAGCCGGAAAAGGTATATTTTTATTTCTTTGTCAGTTTCTTGAATTAATTTCACAAATTTATTCTTAAATGTCATGAAAAGATGCAGAATATTCACCAGAATATTTTTAGAAAAACATTGAACTTTAAAAATGAAAATATCCACTCCACACAATTCAAAAAAAATTTTCTATCCATACAATTCTGTTGAATATTTGATTACAAAGAATTCAAGTTTCTCATGAAATATAGATCCAGAATAACTTGATATCATTAATTTGGCATGGAGTGAGTTCTTATCACCTAAAGATCATTTCAAAAAAACTCACCCTATGCCGAATTAATTATATCTCTAGACATCTTACTTGGAATTTTCAAGAACGTATTAACCCGTAGTGGCCACGCCTCCTAAAAATAATGTAATAGTCAAACTGAGTTCAATGGATCCCACACAGAAAAACAATTGACATTACATTTCTCATAATATTAAAATTTATAGTTAGGAAATGATGTGGAAAATTATTTCATCAAATAGCTCCAGAAAAATAGAAGTGATTTTCCAAATATCGTTTTCGTGAGAAATTTTTATTTACCAAGTTATTTAAATACTAATTCTGCAGTTTAGTACTTTAGTGGCATTATGACGTCTAGTAGTGAATAATCGAGCGTAATTGATTGATCTTAGTATCACAAATATTTTATGTAAAAGCTAAATTTGTGCTACAATTAAATAGCCAAATTGCATTTCTCTTTGAATCCCAATAAATGGTCTTTCAAAAATAGGTCACTTACTTTCAACAGAAACAATGTTAACAAAGTAAATTACAAAAATGCGGTTGAACGAAATAGTATAAGAAACCTTCTGAAAATGTCAGAAAAGTGGAAGGATGACAGAAGAAATGTTGAAGAAAAACAAGTAAAGAGTATCTGTTGAGAAAAGTATAAAGTATTTATAAAAGTTGATATTATTTGACACTTATATTTGTTCGTATTTATACATGTATATATTTGTGAAAAAATTATAATTGTGAATTATAAAAATAAAAATAACTTTTGAACATGAGTTCCTCGATAAACAATAATTTCGAAGTTTTTTATTCTCAACTATTTCAGCATTTGATGAGAATAGATTACGCAAACAAATCAACATTCTTAAAGAGATCCTAAACAAGATATTGGGTTGTCAAATAAGTTCGTTCAGTTTATTTCTCATAATACGAAGGAGAACCAAACGAAGCTATTTTCCGAAACCAATAAAATATAAATAATAAGTATGCTTGAATTTGAAAAATTTTAGTTTTTATAAACACAAGTCGACCGGTTCTATAGATTTGCCTATATGGTCTTAAGGGGCGTACCTCGTTTAGAGAGTAAAAAAAATCAATTTTTTGAAAGTCATCTCACTTTTGGCTCAAAATGAGTTTTACGAAGAAGTTGAAGGACTAATGTATGGAGCAGGACACAGTGTTCCTGAAGCATGCAAAAGTGGTCCAAAAATGGATCCAAAATCCGCTAACGTAGAAAGTTTCTACATCATTTGTAGATGAAAAAAATAAAAAATTGAAAATCCTAAGTGATCGGTTTCGAAAGTTACGGACGTTTTTGTATTTACGCTATGCACGCTCATGAAGTGCTATAAGTAGAGCTTTCGAGGCCACATGTGCAATCCGTTTTTTAACTATAAATCAAGTAAATTGAGCCTTTATTCAGTATTTATTGTTATGTTAATAAATTATTAACTTGGCTTAGTGAACAATCCAAGACTTAAGTGTCGTTCTTACGATGCATAAACAATTTTTTTTAGATCAATTAATGTTTTACTATAAAAAAAATTGTTTTCGTTTTTAACAAACTTCGCAACAACAAATTGAGTAATTAAAAAATTGGCTGAAATAAATTTTGAAATAATAATTTCAGAATTAACCTACTGAACCCACTTTTAGTGCGACCCAGGATCAACGACGAGGACGTAGTGGTTACCTGATCCCTTTTTTGTTTTTTTTTTCTTTTTAATTTTTTTTTTTTTTTTTTTTTTATATTTTGTATAAACGTAAGTTGACAATAGAGCTTTTGATAATTTTTTCTTTAACAACAATGGAACGAGTAATAGAGTTTTCTTTAAATATTTGTAATTAATAGTTAAAGATGCAGTGATGAAAATTCAACTACAGCTTTTAGTAGATTTGGTAAATAAGTTTCACGGTGATAACCATTTACTTTGTAACGTTCCCAAAACTTTAAGAAGTCACGATGAATTGACTCACCACTCTACTCTGACCAAAAACCTAAGCCATTATTGTTTTCAATAAACTTAAAACCTTCTTTTACGTGTGAAAGAATAACATGAATTTTTAATGTCTCTGAAAGCTGTTCAATACTTTCCAAAGCTTGTTTTAATTCTTCAATATAATCATCAAGTGAAGATCCTACTTTTCCAGAGGTGAAACAACAGTTTACCACCTTGTCCATAGCTTTAAAAGCTGCAATAAAAGGTAAAATTTTAAAAATACCTACCTCTCCACATATTTCAATATCTTTGAGTCTATCAGACTCTTTCACAAGCTTCCTACACGCATTGCCCTCAAAAGCATCGCCATGATAATTTTTTGAAATAAGATTGAGTTTGTGTGGCCATAATAGAGCTTTTTCTAAGCCTAAAAAGGAAACCAAACCTTGCCAAAATAAGTGGTTTACGAAGCCTTGCAGGACATGTAATTCAGGTATAACACATTTCTCCAAAACACAAACATCATCTTTTTCATCAAAAATGGGAGGATTAATTGTGCTGTGACACATCCTACTACATTCCTTTTCTTCTCCTTGATTTCTTAAAAGTTGATATCTATCGAAATCTCTTCTTAAATCGCCAAATGTTTTTAACTTCGTAGCATTTGCGACTTCCAGTTCATCAGATTCATTTGAAGTAGTGTTGCCATTCAAACTTGTATCTGGAGTCGATTTGCGTCTCAATTCATTTAGAGAGACGAAGCAGTACGGACAAGGATATGACGAAGTTGCAGTTTGTTGACCATTTACAATCAGCAAAAGCTTAAAGTCTGCAACAAATTTAAAGGGGATATCATTAAGTTTAGTCAAATCAAATAAAAGCTGAATATTTGCGTGAGTTTCTTTGATTCCAGGAACCACACACAACAATATCAACCTATTGACACTTGATAGCTTACCTTTTTTGCTTAAGCGACCTCCCTCAGAGTACAGCGTTCTTTTTTTGGGGCAATTGAAATCAACTGAATCTTCTGGATCACTTTCGTCATAACAATCTTCTTGCATGGAACTTTCTTCATTTTTAGGTGAATAACTAGCAGGCATAATACATAAACTAATTTTGAAAAAAATTTTGTCCACCATCAGCCATAGCTTTGATACAAAAATTGCCCACTAATCCTCTACTTTCGATAACTTTGTCTAAAAGTTCTTCTGCGTTGGCATAGACAACAGGGCGTGATTGCTTTTCTGCGTCTGTTCCGCTTTCACAATCAAATTCATGTACACCTGATTTGTAAACATCTTTTAATTCTTTAGACTTTTTTGACATATGCTCTCTGTAGTTTTTTGGAATAGACATTCTACCCACATTACACCTTATGAAATTTGTAATTTTTTTCATTTCTCTTTGTGAAGCTGCTAGTTGGACTCGAAAATTATCTAATTTATCTTCATCGAAGAACACTGTCTTATCAATCTTATTTACTGTGATCCTTGTACTTCGCCCAGCAGTACTTAAGTTCAAGTCGACATTGACTCGTCTGCCATTTAGATCAGGTTGAGATTCTAGATTGTTTTTAATAACATGCGTTGCAATTTGCTGTTGTACTTTTTCTGGGAGTTTCTCAACCAAGCTTATTATATTATCCCTAAGATTTTTGCAAGTATGAGTTTTACCTCTTTTTATTTCTTGATAACACTTGCTGCAATATTTATTAAGATCAACAGAATCACTACTTTTATTCAATGAAAGCTTCTCTAGTTTGTGTGATTCATAAAAGCCAGTAGAAATATCAATTTCTTTATTTATATCTCTAAATTTCCCTCTGCCTTTCTCAACTTTAATGTGCCCTTTGGACTTGGCAGTCAAGCACACATAACAATCACAATCGTTATTCAAGCGAGTTTGTTTCAATAATACTAATTCCTCATAATGAGGCATAGTTGGTACTTGCCGATTGAAAATTTCTTTTTCAAGATCAAGCAGTGTCAAATAACAAGACCTGCATATGCACAAAGGATATTTTTCATCATTTAAATCAAATTTATAAGTTTTTCAGTAGATTGACTTATTAAAAATTTGTCTGGCTTAATTTTGCCAAAGATAATTTTTCGACCACAGGGGCCACATACTTTTTTTCTATTATCCTGATGAGAACACGGCGGAGTCATTTTTAAAACATAAGTTTCAAAAATGCAACTCAAAGAGGTTTTGTGGATTTTTCTTCGGTATATATGTTACTTCAACATGAATTTTCCTCTCACAGATTAGCATGCGCCACCCAGCGGTATAAATAGAAGCTGAAAATTGGCATATATTTAGAAAAAAAAACAAGAACTCTATAAAAATTAGCTGACGCATTTTGAGATAAATGGACGATTAAACGTTTCAAGTTTTGGATTGTTCATTAAGCCAAGTAAATAATTTATCAACATAACAATAAATTGTTGAAAAAATACTATAATTAACAATAAATACTGAATAAAAGCTCAATTTACTTGATTTATAGTTAAAAAACGGATTGCACATGTGGCCTCGAAAGCTCTACTTATAGCACTTCATGAGCGCGCATAGCGTAAATACAAAAACGTCCGTAACTTTCGAAACCGATCACTTAGGATTTTCAATTTTTCATTTTTTTCATCTACAAATGATGTAGAAACTTTCTACGTTAGCGGATTTTGGATCCATTTTTGGACCACTTTTGCATGCTTCAGGAACACTGTGAGGAATAGTAGACTAGCATTTGGTGTTGGTGAGTTTGAAATGTATACAATTAACTTTGGGAAAAAACTTTGAACGCGATTTTCTCGAAACAGCGTTTTCCTGCACTGCGTACACGATTAAGAATGTTGTAATTGCCGCATTTTTATAAGTGATAGCTCTTTTTAGAGCTGAAAGTGTAAGCTTCTATGAGAACCTAAAAAATCACATAAAAAATGTTTTTTTAATAACTATTTTTTGTTAATTATCTCAAAATTTCGTCAGTAAAACGCGAATTTTTTTAAACACTCATAAAATTTACAATTTTTAACATTTCAATAAATTTCTTAGGTTTGAATAGAAGATAAACTCCTAAAGTGCAAAAAAAAATTTGGTTTTAATGTTTCACATAAAAGGGACGATCGCTATCATGTACGCAGTGGAGAATCTTCAAGCGAGTAGTGCCCCAAACAAATACGAATTTTTATTGCTAAACATTATCGAATAAAATAAAAATAAATTGTTTCTGCAAGATTTGTGTATCTAGGACCTATTTCAACAGTACTTGAAACATTTCATAAGTTAGGCAGCCTAAAAAACTGTGCCGAATATCATGCAATTTTCGGCGTTCTAAACCAGGTTCCCCCCTTAAGGGCATGTGATACTTCAGTATTGTGAGCATCTAGAGATGTTTCCACATGTACAAATTGTTCTTAGGGAATTGTCGTTCCAATTAGGGGTAGATAGAGAAATACATGGACTCCAATGTTAGGGTGTGCTGAGTGCGCACGCTACGCAAAATAGTATATATGACGCGCGCACTCAACACGCTGTCACATTGCAGTTCACGTACCTTTGTACGCAACTTGTACTTCTGTAAAAGTTTTTCATCAACTTGTACTTTCTGTCACACCCGAAATACGCATCAGATCTATAAATTTTTAGGACTTTTTTCCCTCTTCTATTGACCCTTAAAATGAATGACAGTTCTTCAGGAACACCTTGTATATATTTAACATAACTAAAATTATAGAATAAGAATGTAAGAGAGACTAAGGCATGTAGAAACGGATAGAGATAATCTATTTTTAGTTTCCATAATGAAAAAAGTTTATTTATTAGAAGTCGATAACTTGGTAGGATTACAATTTTTTTTATTCAGGACATCAACATGTAGAAACCTAAAATCGATAAGATCTGCACGTTCCCTAAATATCACGTTCCCTAATCCTCACCATTGTTTAGAATAAAACACAAATAATTGCGTCCTAATCTAACCAAAGTGAAGTAATGTCGAAGATTTTCTTGAACTCTGGTGAAATTAGTCAATGAGTATGGGCAATACCAACGCATGTTTAGTTTTGAGAAATTCACGAGCGCTCGTTTTAATAACAGACATAAAAGTACATTTCGTACGGAGTGGAAGTTACCGTCCTGAGTTAAAGATATGACCGGAACCTAACAATCTTTGGCACATGATTTTCGAAATGCAGACAATAGGCCAGAAGAGATTATGGACATCATTTTTTATTTTTCAATGCTATTTCTTAACAAATCGTGCGTTTAGTGATTTTTTTCTTCAAAACCCGTGATTTCAGCTTTTTACGCAAAGATCGTAGTATATTTTTTCGTAAACATCGCGTGATATTTAGTAGAATTATAGATTTATCTTGAAGATCATATAACCATTTTAAATCTGCTCAAAACTCCAACAAATTTTTTTTTGACTAAATAAATTGTAAAATATCGGAAAAGTAACATAATTAATAGTTGGAAGATAGACAAGTTTAAAGAAACGTCATTAGTTGTGAATAACAAAAAGATGGATCAAAGTAAAGCTTCACCTCGAAATCAGTCTTGCAGTCTCGGTAAGGGAATACTCCAGTTGCTAACTCTACTAAAGTTATACCCAAACTCCACACATCTGCTCTTATATCGTAGTCAGGCTTCGTTGGATCAGGAGGATCTATTCTTTCAGGCTAAAAGGAAAATATCAGTCAATAAAGTACAAGTATGCAAAAAACATGATAGTTGAAGAACAATAAAAAATAAATGAATTCTTACGGCCATGTATGCTGCACATCCAGCACTCCTAGTTTTCGCCTTGCTATCTACTAAACGACCAGAAATTCCAAAGTCACAAAGTTTGACACCTCCCACCTCGTCCAAGAGAATATTACTAGGTTTAACGTCTCTGTGGATCACACCGTGTTTTTCTTTCAGGTACGACAATGCTTTCACAGTCTAAAAAAACAACAACAGAATATGTAAAACAAATTATACAAATGACCTTGAAATTAAAATCTAGGATTTTTCGACAAATTAATCTTTTTAGGAAAAACGTTTAAAGTAACAAAATGCGCATGATTTTAGATTTTGTAATAAACGTTTTTGGCCTAACGAAGAAAAAACATGATTTGTTCTTCCGTTCTTAGAGAAAACCAAAACTTGTCTCCTTTACTCGATCAAAACAAAGAAAGTTATAAACACGTGTGTGAATCTTTCATGGTAGACTCTCGTTAGGATCAAATTTAAAAAAAATAATAGTCACTGCATGCTCCCGGTACCACCTTTGTATATATATATATACAAATTATGATAACTTAGAAAATTGAGGTAGGTAAATGCATTACGGAGTAATAGTGATGGTTAAGCCCCACCCTTGGGATAGGTTTATACCGCAATGGGGACTACTTCTTGATACATAACATGGCAGTACAGTACACTCATTGTGGAGTCAATTGAACACCACGTTGAAGCATTTCGAGCATTGCGAACCAAGCAAGAAAACATGAATTAAAAATTATTAAATTTAATCAAACCCCAATCAAATTATCAAAATGAAGATTGAAAATTATTAAACTTGATTGCAATTTTATTAAATTCTATTATATCCAATCGCCGTTTTGTCCTTCAATTTTAATTTTTCAAAATTTAGCAAAGAATGACGTTATTATTCATGTTTTATTGTTTAACGTTACTGATAGGATAGCTAGAGTAAATTCTTCTGTACACAGAGAGAAACATGAGATAAGATGTTAATGATTCAACTAATCATTACGCAGTCCTTCTCTGGTCCTTCTCTTGGCTATGCCAAAAAAGGACGGGTGGGGAGGCTTAGCAGACGACCCTCGGGTCATGGATGCTGTAGTGTCCCGATGAATCGGTGAACAAATGCAGGGGGCTCTATAGACGGGCATTTTCCCATTGCGTGAAGGGTGCCCTGTAAACGAGTCTATCCCAGGTTGCAAGCGGGGGACGCTATAGACGCGTCCATCCCCATGCATGAAGAAGGATGCATGCCCCAGGCAGCGGCGCTGAGAATGAGTCTGCGAGTGCCTGCGAGGAATGAGTGAACTGAATGAATGTCAGCGCCGCAAGACTGTGATATGTGTCGTTCGAATGTGAGAGAAGAACCTATGGACGGGCTCTCTCTTGAATATGGCGCAGAATGATTTGGTGAACGGAATCTCCTGGGGGACACTGCAAAGCCTCCGCAGTCTGTGACCAAGAACAGTCCAAACGATCGTTTCCGTATGGCATCCCACTGGGAGTGCTTCGTCGCCGAGTGGTGTCTTCCCCGGCCCACAAGGAGGCGAGGTTGATTTGAGCCTAGCTCTGCTGCTGTTCGGTCCGGTCCGGTCTGACCGCGCATTCCGGGACCGGCTAAACGGAGGTTGGGCCTCAGGGAACTGGGGTAGGAATTCGTTCTGAGGGTACACCCGTTTCCAACTATTCCGACCTATTCCTCTACGCTCGATGCGCTGGTAAAGAAGATTAATGGATTAAACTGACAAAACGGTGGGGAAAGTGAACTTGGGTGCTCCTCCAGGAGCTGAGGGATGGAAGGACGTCCTTCAGCTCCTGCGGGAGCAAAGTGAAAAAATGGAAAAATTGGCCAGCACTCTCAGCGTTATCCAGCAACGTATGCTGAGAAATAACCCTGGCCACGTAAAGGACAGCGTAAACGTGGCCACAGAGGTGTTGAGCGGAATGCTTAACACCCACAAGTGCCTTCTAGAAATCGGGGTGGAAATACACAAGAGGCTGGAATCCCACTCCGCCTCTAAAAAGGTGGGTATCTTTCGAAGACCGCGCTCTGCGTCTCTGGGAGATACCCCAAAATAGCTGACAAAGCGGGAGAAGAGGGTTGCTCCTTCTCCCCTCGAGGATCGGCTTCCCAAGAAAGGAAAGGGCGGCACATCGCCAACATACACTGCGGCCACCAGAGGCTTCACCCCACAGAAGGATGGGGAATGGCAGCTGGTAAAAAGGAAAAAAAGGAAAAAAGTTCCTGTGTCCTCTGCGCAGGAACCTAAAGTCAAGGTAAAGTTGCCGAGGCGCTCTCCGGCCGTTGGGTCGGGCGACGCTGTCAGGGTATCGGCGAAGGACGGTGAGTCCTACGCCGAGATCCTGAAAGCCATGAAGGCCAGGGTGAACCCCCAAGATTCGGGAGCGGAGGTCCTATCAATCCGAAGAACCAGGAGGGAAGAGATCCTTCTAGTCCTGAAGAAGGGTGGTGACGTCTCGGCCATCGAGAAAGCGCTCAACCGGGCGTTCGGGGGATATAATCGGCATTAGCCGACGTAAGGTCTTTGATCTCGAAGAGGACCCTTGAAGTTAGGGGCATTGACGAGACCGTCACAAGGGAAGAGGTTGTTGCCGCGCTCTGCATCGCGCTGGGCAAGCCAGAACTCGGGGACCTATTTGTCTGTTGGATACAATGGGAAAGCTTCTAGAGGAAATGATCCTACAAAGACTACAGGGTCACACAGTGAGCGAGAACGGTCTCTCGGAAAACCAGTTCGGCTTTCGGTAAGGCAGGTCCACAGTTGACGCCATCCAGGCAGTGGTGGACATCGCCACTAAAGCAAGAAGAGGAACTGGTAAGCGTAAGGGATTCTGCGCGTTAATCAGCATTGACATACGCAATGCGTTCAATACCGAGAGGTGGAACATCTGCATCGAGGTGATGGTGCGGAAAAAGGTTCCAGACTACCTTTTGCGAATGATAGATGACTATCTGAGCGACAGGTGGGTGGTATACGAGAGCGACAAGTGATCTCTCAAAGAAAAGATGACATGTGGCGCCCCTTAAGGGTCACGGGTGCGTCCACTCGTTTGGAACGTCATGTATGACCTGCTGGAACGAACGTCATCGGCTTCGCGGACGACACACTTGACGTCTGCGCCGCTGACAATGTCAGAATCCTGGAGCTGAGAATTAATGAAAGTCGATAGCAGGAAAAGCGTTCTTCTCTCCGACCGCCTGGTCAAGCGTCTTTTCGAAGGTCGAGACGTCACCCCCCTTTCTGAGGACCAGGAGGATCTCCTCCCTCCTAGTTCTCCGAATGGAGAGGACCTCCACCCCTGCGTTTTGGAGGTTTACCTTCGCCTTCATAGCCTTCAGGATATCGGCGTAGGACTCTCCATCCTTCGCCGACACCCTGATAGTGTCGCCCGACCATGCGGCCGGAGAGCGCCTCGCCAACTTCCCCTTTGTTTTAGGTTCCTGCGCAGATGGCACAGGAACCTCTTTCTTTTTCTTCTCTTTTTTTCTTTTTTTTCTTCTCCACCAGCTGCCATTCCCCATCCTTTTTTGGGTTTTGGCCTCTGGTGGCCGCAGCGTAAGTTGGCGATATGCCGTCCTTCCCTTTCTTGGGAAGCCGATCTTCGGAGGGAGAAGGAGCAACCCTCTTCTCCCCCTTTGTCAGCTTTTTTGGGGTATCTCCCAGAGACGCAGAGCGCAGTCTCCGTAAGATACCCATCTTTTTGGCGGGAAGTTTTTATTTTCTCCTTTCATTTGAAGAACACTGCGACTGAGGTTCATCAAATTCTCTCAGGTACTTACGGGAAGGCTGCTCCTAGTGAAAAAATGCCTCAAAGCCATGGGAATGCTTGTGAACAGGTGCTTCAAAGATAAAATCGGAAGGGGTTTTCACATCGCATTGTGACTGGCATCGAAAAATGGGTTCACTACTATAATCCCAAGTGCAGAAAATCATAAGGAATGCCCGGAAATGCCTCCACGTTGACGGCATGACCAAATATTCACGGTGCCAAAAGTATGCTCTGCATTTAGTGGGACTCTTGGATAGCCTCAAAAGACGTGTCATTTTTCCGACATGGAATTCATATGCTTGCAGAAAGATGGGAAAAAGTAGTAGCGATGGACACTACTTTGCATCGTAAATAGGTAATAACTTTTTCAAAATGAAGCCTCAAATTTTGGGAAAAAACGGCGAAAGCAAAGTTGTACACCTAATATTTTAGAGAAAAAGTTGATAATGTTTATTCCATAAAACTTTTAGGTGACAACGTAAGAGAACATTTTTCTAAAATCTTGTTGCGCAGTCATCACTGCGCAAGCGGCAGTAGTCGTAGTAAAAGTAGTAGTTGCAGCTTATAAGGGAGTATGTTGGATAAGACTATTAAAAATGAGAATTACTTGTAATTTTGACAGAACGCGTATTATAGCTTACTTGAACTATGGTTCAAATTTCGTGACCCTTCAGAACCTCAAACCCGAGAAATTAATTATTGAAAATAACAAGTGATCTTATGGGAAAATGCTGTTTTTTAAGGTTTATTTAAAAATGAGAAAATTATGAAAAAACTCTGTGATACGTGGAATTTTTTCATAATTTTCCCATTTTCAAATAATTTTGAAATATCTTTATAATTTACAAAAACAGCATTTTCCCATAAGATCACATGTTATTTTCAATAATTAATTTCTCGGGTTTGAGGTTCTGAAGGGTCACGAAATTTGAACCATAGTTCAATTAAGCTATAATACGTGTTCTGTCAAAATTACAAGTAATTCTCATTTTTAATAATCTTATCCACCATACTCCCTTATAAGGGCTATTTCTTCTTTCTCCTTCAAGCAAGCATAGCAGGTAGGCTTAGTTGGTAGCTTAGTAATGCATTAGTTATAAGTAGATAGGGTTTGAACTTGCAGCGATTAAGAATAATTTTAATATCTTTTAAACAAGCAACCATGCGTGTGGTGAGTGCGTGTAAGAGTGAGTTGTTGTGTACTCAAAAGTAAATAAAGTGTGTAATCAAAATAATATGAGAAATATATTTTTTAGCTCATTATACCCTATAACAGAAACGGTTCTAACTTTCATTAAGTTATCCTTTGTATCCGCTAAGACGTTTCAGTCTCGACTGAAAAGCTCTTAAGAATAGAATCAATAACTAGTAGAAGAGAGAATGTTTGAAATCTGTTCACATAGAAAAATACGTATTAGAAACATAGATTTATGCATATATTTCAGCATCCCCTTGATTGATCATGATAAACAATCAATTGGCCAATTTTTTAAACTAAACTAAATGTGCTGCCTCTCACCTGATCGCTGAGGTTAAACAACCTCAGATGTGGCCAGTAGTCGGATGGGTCTCCTGTATTAATTTTTTTTCTATTAGTTATTTTTCCTTTTATAGTAATAATTAGGAATTTGATTTATAACTCCGATTTGTTATTATATGAAACTACAACACAATTTGCACGCACTTTTTAAGTTAGATAATTTTCTTTTTTAGTAATTAAATTACATTAGTTTTTTTCATTTGCTTTGCATATAAACCTCAAATAAAATTAATAATCGAATTCTCGCAAAAGGGCAAATTCCTGAATTTTAATTATCAAAAATATTTAGATGTAAGTATATTATAGTCATGCATATTTTTAATAATTTTAAATTAACATTCCCTAAGAATAGACATTCATTTAGGTTATGCATCTTATTAGCTCCTTAAATATAAGCAATCGACCAATGAACAATTGCAGAACGCGTGGAGCCATCTCCCTACTAAACGAAACGCGCTTGGCGGGGGAGCCCTGTCTTCTTTCTGCGCATGATACGTCTTCTCCTTCTCACACGCGCCAATCTTCCAATGCAGGTTTTAGAGCTAAAAAGCATACCCTTGTGATCACGAAAATGTAAGCTGTCTTCTAATGTTTAAATTCATGCTCAAAACCGTGTAAAAAGGGTTGAAAAAAATCATGTAGAAATTTTTTAATTTATCGACTAAATTATCCTGGATCGTGCTCACCAATGAAGACGTGCGCGCATCTGATTGAAATCGGGATCGGCCAGAGAGGTAGAAATTAAAGCTTACGATCTTGTTTACCGATCCTCGAAAATCACTTCATTGCCCGCACCTCTTCAAGGTAAGGCGCCATCACTTGTCGACAAAATAGATCGAGGGCTCGGTGTCTGTTCGTATGTATTGTAGTCATACGAGCAGCACTTAGAGAACCTGATTAGAAATGCTCCTCGTCCTCCCATAGTTAGGGACCAATGAGTTTAAAAAAACGAGGGGATTTGTTTAAAGGACTAAGATTTAATATTGAATTCGTGTTTTCTTTTTCTTGTTATCCATCTGGTTGGCTCGACTCGTGCCACCTGTAGTGTGCACTCTTATATAGAGAGACACAGCGAACGTGGCACTTGCCATAAGCAAAAAGAGAATTTACAGAATACTGGTTTACTGATGCCCTTGTTTTCATTTTTATAAAAATAAATTGTGAGACTATTAGGAGTGGGAAAAGGAAAGTCTGCTACTAAGGGTTATTAATGACATGATCAACTAAACAACTCATTGACTAACAAATATTTTATTTGCAGGAGTGGGGAAGCTCCCCAAAATTAGAACGGGCGGCTCGAAATGAGACGGTAATGCGCGTTTTTTCTCATGCTTGCAGAATTTAAAACCGCAAGTGTTGACACGAAAACCCTAACTTTTAGACGCGTGAAGTTCTTTTACGTTTAATCAGCAAAACATAAATTTTCTCTTTCTTTTATATTACCACGCGTTGAAAAAAAAGACTGATTGCGCGAAATTTTCCTAGCTGCGTGTGACCAGATTATAAATTTTGAACAGGTGGTTGAACGCAAATTGGACGAAAATAGCCTCGCAAAAACGTTAGAATTTAGAATTAAAACGACAGAAATCGTGAAATGTTTCATCGCTCATCTAAAAATATTTCTCTAAACTTAGAAAAACGCTTTTCTTTTGTGTATAAGAACTGAAATCTTTAAATTTTGAATCTAAATTGAATATCTACCTGCGTAAAACATCATGTCTTCTACCTTCAATTAAATAATTTTTTTGAAGGATACTTTTCCTCATTTTGTGAAAGGTGTCAGATCTAAGTTATACTTTCGTTGAAGACTCAGTACCAAATATGGTCCCAATCCCACCCAAAGACATTATGATCACGCAAATTTTAACAAAAACAAAATTGTTACTAAAAATGACCTCGAACCCAAGTTAATACAATTCAAAATAGAATTTGTATCACCACAAACCCAAACTCGCATTAACGTCCAAGCAAAACTATACAATTCATAATTTTAAGAAGTCTAAACAATTTGAATTCTTAAATTTTCACAATAACCGAATTTGGACTAATAGCTAGATATACAAGCTTTTTTCATTAAACGATTTAAAAAGAACCAAATCAATAATAAGGGAAATTGAATTAGAAACGCGCTTGTTCTTGAAAGCGACTATCTCCATGAAAAATTAGGTAAGAAATATTTTTAAAAACGCTATATTTGAGACCAATAACATTTGATAAATTTCAATTCAAAATTTAAAGAATTAGAAACCGTTCGAATTCTCAAAATACAAAAAAAAACAATGACCAAATTTGGACCAAAAAACTTTACCCAAAATAAACAATCATGAGAAAAACCAACAAAAAAGGAGGAAAGAAAAAAGGAAAGCAATGACCAAATTTGGACCAAAAAACTTTACCCAAAATAAACAATCATGAGAAAAACCAACAAAAAAGGAGGAAAGAAAAAAGGAAAGCAACCTTCCAAAACCCCTTCCTCCTTTTTCTTTCTTTCGACTTTAGTCTTTATTTCCCACCATGAAATAAGATAATTTTTAAATATTTCTTTTAGGATTCTAGCTTTGAAGAGGGTGTTGGGAGAGCACCGAAACGTCGCGCAAGTAGTTTAGAATTTTATTTTTTATTTTTATGCAGATGGTGATGGGAAATAAAGACAAAAGAAGACGAAAGAAAGAAATATATAATATAACTATTACAAAAGAGTACAAAAATATTGTATTTCTCAATAAAGAGCACTTAAATAAGATAGGAGATATTAATTATGCGAAAGAGACTAGAATTAATCAATAAATCAAGCTATATCTTGAAAACTAATGAAAGCTTTTAAAAGTTGTGACGTAAAGAATCAAACGTCACTCTTTTTCGTCCAGCAAAAGCAGGATGAAGTCCAATCAATTCAGGATAAATGTAAACTCACTGTTACAGGGAGTCAGAGAGCTGCTTTCCATTCAATTAAAAACCTTTAGTTCTCTTTTTCAGATTTTGCTTTTTTTTATCTAGCTGGAAATGCCGGTCATGGAGACGTTTCTGTCACTATCTCATGCCAAAGTGGTATACAAACCACCGATCTGAGGTCAGCACTCAACCTGCAAGGCACGAGGACCCGATGGGAAACAACAATACTTCGTTGCAAATAACCAATATTGCTATTCTCATTATCTGCAGAGGTTGTAGTCTTAATAACTCTCTGTCAGACATGTTTTAGGTTACATAATGAGGGATATACATTCAAAACGATCGAAAAATCACTTTTTTAACTATTTTTAAACGATAGAACTATACTTGTAGAATATTTGTCCAGAATTTCGGGGCGAAATTCAAAAGATTTCAAAAGTTACAAACGAAAATCCAGGGCACGAGTAGTGTTCACTTGAAGGCAATAGCTGGTGCGAATGGAAAAAAAGTAGAAGCTATAGAAGCCAATCCAGTGCAATTAGAGCCGTCTGCAGCACTCCACTCAGACGTACAAAAAAACGTTCTGACGATTTATGAAGATTTATCCAAAGACGATTTATTCGAGAGGTATATGGTCAGACTCAAGCAAAATGTCAACGACAGTTTCCATTCGGCCATTTGATATTTTACTCTGAAAATGCATACTCACAATTACTTGGCCACATTAAACCTCTAGTGATTAACTTTTCAGAGGGGGAGTATACATCCAAGAAAATAAAGGCGCTTTAAGGGGTTATACTACCCAGAAATTTTTTTCCATTTTTTTTGGCATAAATGATACATAAACTATTCAAGAATTATATTCAAAAAATATTTTGTGGAAAAAAATTTGATAAACAATTTTGTTAGCTTATTTTTCGAGACGCCTTTGAGCGCTCCAAAAGACGAGCAAAACTCATGCTTGGAAAGGCAGTTATATAAAGCTGGAATAGCAGAATTTAAAGTCGATTTTTAATCAAAAAATGAAAAAAAAATTCATACTGATGCCAATTTGCGAATTTAAAAAAAAAAATTTAATCGTGGGTACTTCCATAGAAAAACTAATGTAGATTAACGAAAAAAAATTTTTATTGCTCTAGGTCAGCCCTATCGGACTCCCTGCCTGCAACGGCGAGAACTTGCTTCCCTTAGTGATTATAGTTTCTATGTGCAAAATTTTCTCACCAGAGCGCGTTGCACGCGTCACGCTCTACAAAAGCATTGTGTTGAACGGGTGATTTTCTGAAAAAAGTGTAAGTCAGGTTATAGTTCACAAAGCGATATCAGAGATGAGTTGGGAGATTGCTAAAGTAATGGAATATGAGAATTTCACAAAAGTGGTCTGGTAAACGCGCCCTCTGAACGCGTTGCGCAAAAGTTGTACTTTGCGCGTCGGTAAATAATGAAAGTTAGAAAATCCAGAAATGATTTACCATCAGAATTTCTCCCACTTCTCCTTATTCTCCTCGCTTCCTCCATGCAATGCTATTTTTAGATTTCACGCTTTCGGTTATCGAGTCGAAATTGAGAATTGTGTATTTCTGTCGAAACCGTGCAAAAGAGGCGCGAAGCAGACGACAATTTCAAATTTACGAAATATGTTATTTAAGAATCAACACTTTTTTTTCCGATATTTTTGGAAACAATCTGCCTAAAATAAAAATCTGAAATATCGTGTGAAATGTTATAAGCATTTGAACACTTCAAAAATAAACTTTCAGTAAAATTTGATGCCAATAAATGTTCCAAATTTGAATCAATATATATTTTCCTATTCAAATTTCCATACTTCTTATCAATTTTGTACATTTAAAAACTTTTTAGTTAGAGAGATATTTTCTATTAAGAAGAGATAAACATAAAATTCAAGTTTAAAATTTACATTCTCAGTTTTATGTTAGAAATATTTTCATCTCACATTTTTGTAGCCTAGGCACAGACTTTTCATTAAAAAAATGAAATGGTCTATGGAAAGGAAAAATTTTCTAACAGATGTGGCTAAATTAAAAAGCTAAAATATGTGTTCATTAATATCTTCATATGAATATGTAAATATTTATCGATATTAAATTTTACGTAAAAATTTTTGTCCGAAGTGTTCAAATCTTGTTACAATATGACAAGATCATATGGACGAGTTCAATTTTTTTAATGAAATATTTTGTAATTTTTAATTTGTCTGTTCTTCTGAAATCGGAGGAAGATTTGAACAGTAAACACATATTTTCCAATGGAATTCAAGGTCAATAAATGCTTAAAGTTTTATATTAAAATTTTAATTACAAAATTTTGAAGCTTTGTAACTATAACATTTTTTGGAAATTACATCTTCTACATGGCAATTTGTATATATATATATATGAATTACCATCGGGAATTACAGGTTGACCTGGAGTTTCAACATTCGTTAAAGTGATTTATTTTATAGAAAGATATTACAAAATAAATTTTAATTTAGATATCTTTGAAGGAAATTAATAAGTATGTAAAAAAATTAAAATTTTAAAAGATTTTTTTTATTATGTCTTCATAGTGATTTGTTAACCTAATTAAAATATTTTTAGAAAGTCTTTTCTGGATTCTATATGCTGGGGTTGAACATGTTACAAAAAGTCGTGTAATTTTAAAAATGTGTATCCCCATACCAATGAAATCTTAAAGTGTGCTGATCGATAAAATATTAGATAGGATATATTTTACTTTTGAATAATCAAACCTTTTATTTATACTTATATATTGCAATTTTCATTTAAAATATGTTATGTATTCTGAAGGTTTTTTCAAAAAATTAGCCTTAAAGAACACATTCTTATCATGACACTTGCGCTTCGCGCTCGATTTTCTGTATACATTTCTGTAACTTTCTAATAATTTACAAGATTACAAAAAATCTATTTTCTTCCAAATATTTAAAAAAGGAAGAGAATTCATAGACTCTTTTTGAGGAAACGATTTTTTGTATTATCGCTTATTATGTATCTCACATATTTTGGTTCAAAAATGGAATTTTTTATTTTCAATAGTGTTCTTTTAAAACCAAAACATAAAATATACATCTTGTCAAAAAATTTCCTACTGAGAATTTGTAGACCTCATTTAGGCAAATAATTTTCCATCTCAACGTTTTTTTAGTATGTCACATATTTTGTTCAAATAATGGAATTTTTGAATTTTAATCGTATTTTTTAAAATTAAAATGAAAAATATATGTTTTATCAGAAACTATATCCAAAAATATTTGTATATATTATTGAAACGAACAATTTTCCATTCTTACGTTTTTTTCGTATTTCACATATTTTAGTTAAAAAATTGAGTTTCGTATTTTCAATGGTATTTTTTTTTTTTTAATTAAAAAGAAAAATATACATCTTATGAAAAAATGTTGCAGTTCAAACTTCTATAGATCTTTATATCATATAGGTTTGGTGTCGTCGGTCTTACGGTCAATAAAACAACATTCTATAAAAAAACTCCTTCATTATATTTGGTCAAAAATTCTCCTATGTTTCAACCTCACTGCGAGTCTTTTTCAAGGAATATATATGTTACTAAAAATTGAACAAATCAATTTACAATCAAATTTCTTTTTCCAAAGAAAACTATTTTATGTTGTGTTGATATAATAAATAAGTACTTACATAAGTTACAAATAAACGAAAGCACACATGAAGATTCAGTCCTATTCTTGAAAATGTCATTAAAATTAAAGCCTCAAAGATTGAGGGCTTCAATAATTTAAAATTACATTATAATACGGTGTGTAAGTACAATCCGATGAAACAACGCAAACTGTAGGATAGAGACGAAGATACGATAAATTGAATTAAATTCACCAATGAAAAGTGTGCTAAAGCTTTTGAGAACACAAACTTGAAAATCATATGTTAAATAATGCCATGGCAAATTCGATTAATACTCATCCCGTGTAGAAATTGCCCTATCTTTCCTTATTTCAAGTTGGGTTCTAGTGGGGCCCGGACTAGAATTTCCTCATCTAGAAAAAACTAATAGGGGCCCTGTTAGCACCCGATAACATTTATTCTTTATTCTCATTAAAATTTGATCTTATCTGATAAAAATGGAGATTTTCTGAACACGGTCTTGGATAAAATCAATACTTAAGAGGAAGCAACAACATTTGAGAAAACTTTTTCATAATTTTAACTCGAATTCGCATGTAATTATAATAATCATATGCGAGCACGTATGTGTATGTGTGTGTATCTTATTGTGTCGAGGTAATAACAATAACGAAACATGTAGTTCAATTAACATGGGGTGAATAGTAAAATCAATTGAAGCTTTCATAATAAACATAAGCGGTAGAAGTTACTACATAAGTGTAGTTAGAAAAACAAACTATTGATAAGTAAATAAGTGTACTATTTTTTTCATAGTACTTCATTAGTTGGAATTACTTATTGCGAACTTTAATGCATAATTTCGTTATGCGATAATTTTCTTGATTCAAAAGTTTCATCATATTTTTGAAATTGAAAAAACTCAAATTTTTTAGATTCTGAACATACGTTGATTTTACTCTTAAAAACAAAAATTAAAGGAATCATAACGTGTATAAAGTATCACTAATATACAATAATAAAAATTAATACTTCTAAAATGTATATAAAGCTTTTTATTATGTAATGTTCTTGAATTCAAAAATTTGATCTGTTTATTTCAAAAATATTTCATTTTATAGAAAATCGATTCAATAATTAAAAATTTTAATCAGAATCATAAATTGGCATAAAATTTAAAAATTCCCGATTACACGGGGCCCATACACTTCTTACACGGCCCTGCAGTAGTTGCAGGTTATAAGCGCTATTTTCTTTCTTGTATACCAAGCGTGCGCAGCCGAGAGGCTTAGTCGTTAGGTTAGTAATGCGTTAATCATAAGTAGAGAGGGTTCGAACCCGCAGCGTTAAGAATAATTTTTAATACCACCAGAACGAGCGTTTGTGTAGTGTAGAAAGGGGGGGTGTGTGTTTGTAGGTGTGTATATAAAAATAGTAAGTTAGAGTCAACTTGAAAGTAAATAAGTTATGAAATGTACAAATAAGAATATTCATCGATTCAACTACTGCTTTTACTTGATTTACCCCTATGTTCCTGCGGTTCACTTAACTTCAAAAATTACACTGGGGCCTTTGTAAACTATGGAAAGTAAGTTAAAAAGTAGTTAAACTTACTGAGGTTTTTTTTCAGTGTACGTGTAATGAAAAAGTACTGTCAATTTACTCAGAAAAAAATTTCCTAGCTTGAAAACAGATTTTTTACTGTGAAAACAATAAACTTAATCTTCCAAGCGAATATCCCTCCATTGCCGTTAAAAATGTTAAATATTAGAGTCTTAACTCGAATTTCCCCTGTACTTTTTCTCTCAGTGTGGAAAATCGTTTTTATTTATTATTTTCTCAGTGAGATACCTGAACAAAATTGGTCACGCGACTCTGCTAATATATGCCCTTAAATTCAATGCGGAAGTCCAATAGGGCCCTAATGGTGTCCTTTTTTGTAGGTGGGGAAGTGTAAGGTCTGACCTCACTAAACCCCTACTAGAAAGTCTAGTAGGGCCCACCTCGACAAAAGCGTTACGTTACCGACGGGGCCCTGACTAGTTTTCCACGCTAGATCCCGACTAGAGATGGGGCAAACTCGTCGGGGCCCCACTAGACCCCTATCAAAATTTCTATACGGGATAATTTCAGCCTTACAATTTATTGAAATATTAATATTTTTATTGATATAAATTGATTCAATAATTTTTCTTTAATGTTGTTTTATTTACCTTAAGACCGACGAAACCAAACCTATATGATATAATAATATAACGGTCGAAGAAATGGTCATCCGTTCTTTATAAAGGAAAAAAAACAAACAAAAATTCTGGCCTGTTGTTTACCAATTTCCAAGTTTTTCGTTCATTTTATCCGGTTTTCTATATACAGTGAATTCTACATATTTTTTCCAATTCGTGTTGTTGCTTACTGGTCTTCTTCATTTTGAATTGCAAGCAATGAGATAAGTTTTTGAGTTTCATTATTATCCTTATTTTAACTATCTTCTACATTTTTATCTTTTACGAAAATTTTAAATTAATCTTTTAATTTATGGCACTGAAGAGGGCCCCCGCATATGTAGCCGAAACGTTTGCCTTCTCTCTTTTTTTGCGTTTTTTATCGTAAGTAGCATTGATAATATTAATAGAAGAAAATAAAAAGAGGCTGACCCAATGCCAAAAAAATGAGAAATTAACAAAAATTCTGTGAATTTTGGGTCAATATAATAGCCGACATGTCATCAAGCATGTCACTTTACAGTTATTACTCTTGTAGATCTTTATGTAGTAAACCACTTTTTATCATAACTTTTATTCGTATCTCGTATAATTTAACTGGAAAATAGATATTGACTTTTTTCAAGTTTTAATATACTGTGACTTTTTTAATTTTATTTTAATTGCAAAATATTATGAGGATAATTAGTAGAGCTTTACGAGAATTATAAGAAACCAGTCTTTAAATTTTTGATTTTTTCATAAAGTTTTTTTCAAAAACACAAAAAATGCTCCTATTTTGACAATTTTTGTCAGATGTAGCTGGTTAACGAACTTGTCCATACTTTTTCAGCTGCGATAATGTATGCCAAAGCTAAATTCAATCTGACAATTTTTTTCTATCCAGAGTTATTGAGTATATGACCTATTACTACTGCAGACGGACAGACAGACACTTTCGTAAAAAACGCTTTTTCTGACTCAAGGGATCTCAAAACGTAAAGATTTGACGAAAATTCCGAAAATGATTTTTCACATAAAACCAAAACTTTAATTGTCATATGATGAGAATCTAAAAGCCATCAAATTTAGATCTTTCTTAATAATATTAATAACTCTAAAATTAATTAACATTGTGAAATGTCTGTAGTCTCATTTCAAAGGTAAGTTTTCATAGTATTTTTCTAACTAATTAAGATGTTTTTGGAATTTTTCTGCTAGATTCTGCTCTAGAATCAAACATGGTAATGAAAAATCATCAAATTTCAAATGATGATTGTACTACATTCATTTGAAGAATTCAAAAAATCCAAACTATCAATATTTTGATAAAAATTTCTAAATTTATTAAAATATGATATACATCGATTTTTAAAAACTTCTCGAAGAAGCTACATATTTTAAAAATTGCATGACTTTTTTTTTAATTCTGTTCAACCTCAAGATAGAATCCAGGAAAGAATTTCTAAAAATATTTTGATTAGGTTAAGAAATCACTATGAAGACATACTGAAAAAAACCTTTTGAAATCTAAATCTAATTAAAATTTCTTTTGTAATATCTTTCTATAAAATAAAACACTTTGACAAAAGTTGAAACTCCAGGTCACTCTGTAATTTCCGATGGTAGTTTATATATATATATACGAATTGTCATGTAAAAGATGTTAAATTCCAAAAAATTTTATTCAATGTATTTTATTTTTTAGTGAAGGTTTGTCGACTTAGCTTCATATCAAGAAAAGTTTGAGGTGTAAATTCACATATAATTTATGTATTTTCTTAAATCATCAAACACTTCATTTACATTCATCTATTGAAATTGCCATGTGTATAAGATGTTTCATACTTCAAAAAATTTAAGTTGTAAATTCATATTGCGAATTCAGATATAATTTATGTACTTTCTTCGTAGTTTATCTTCAAAAATTAGATCTTAGGTAAAAAAAGATAATTTTGCGTCCAAAAATGGAAAAATTATTATTGAAGAGATCATTTCAAAGAAAAGAGATTAATTTCAAAGAAAAATATTTGAAGGATTTGAAAAAATAAATTCAACAAATTTTATTTTTACCCCGACTTTTTTTCTTATCGCTTCATACCAAATTTAAAAAAAAAGATGTGATTCAAATAAATCAAGAATCGTTTTTTTCAGGAAAAAGACCTAATACAACCTAGCCGTTTCCATATTTTTAAAATGAATAAGTGTTTACCAAATTCAGTAATTTTTTTACCAGAATTTTGTTTTGGAAAATTTATTTTTAATGGTTTCAGCCATTGAAGAATATATTATAATTTCCAAAAAATGGAAACGGTTAAGTTGCAGAAATCCTTTTTCTTAAAAAAATTATCCGTGATTTCACAGAATCACATCATTTTTTAAAATTTGGCTCGAAGCGATAAGAAAACAAGTCCGGGTAAAAATAAAATTTGTTAAATGCATTATTTGTTTATGTTTTAATTTTTTTTTCTTGGAAACTAATCTCTTTTCTTCCAAATGATCTCTTTAATAATAATATTGCTGTTCTTGAAAAAAAATTTATCTATTTTTGCCTGAAGTCTAATTTTTATGGATGAACTACCTTAAATCAGCAAACACTTCATTTACATTTATTTATCGAAATTTTCATACAAAAGATGTTACCTATTATAAAAATGTTCAAACCCTTCATTTTTTAAACTTGAATTACATTTTGAATGATATCTTATTGTAAAATATTCTCTACATAATTTAAAAAAAAATTTCATTGTGTGTGCTCTCACCTATTATCGTAGCAGTGCGGACCTTTAATTTTAGTTCGAAAAAGCCACGGAAAAAGCTTTACGCAATTGGGGGCGCTGCAAAAGTGATAAACAGTAGCTCTGTTTTACCCTTCAAGTAGTAGCATGAACCTTTCATTTTAGTTCCCAAGAGCATTTCGCAATAGGGCGCGCTGCGGAAAATCACTCGAAATTAAATACATTACTTTAGCAATCTCCAAACTCATCTCTGGCGATATTGAGAAAAGATTTTATTGTGAGAAGTGGTCAAGTGGTGTGTCAGAAATATTTCCTTCCTGAGGATATTATTTGGAAGCGTGAAGTCAAAGATGCTGATGGGAACGCTATGGCAACAGTGCGTATATACGAAGAAAAATTCAAATTTATTTAATATTAAGCTAAAAATGGGCGTACGAAATAAAGCCTTAGAAAATAATAACTAATTTTCAATAATCAGAATTACTTATTTAATCATAGTTATTTTATATTTCATACAATACTTTTTTTCAATTTTCAAATAACCTAAAATCCTACTCGTTAATTTGGTTAAAAAATAGTCAGCATGTAAAGAAAGCTTGTTTTATTTATAATTCGTATAGTATGCAATTTTAACAAAAATAAATTAAGTATTAATCTCATATTTTTTATGAAAATTGAAATTTTTTATTATTAAACAAAATTAGTATTAATCAATTTCTTTTAAAGTTAAAGTTTGATTCTTAAAATGTTGTTTATTTTAAAATATCTTTTATTTTTTCTATTGCAGGAATTTGTCGTACAGTCTTGTTGAATTTGTGAGCTTCATTTTCACTGTTTAAAGACCGGATAATCCACCTTTTGAGAACCATCAGTCAAATTTATCCCATGAGATTTAACATGCATTACAGTTATCTGGAATTTATCAGAAGGTAGTTCAGTCGGTCCTAAGTTAAAAAAAGAATTACGTTTTTAATAGAACAGTTTTGTAATATGAAGTTTTTATTCAATCTTTTCCGAACCTTAATATTTTAAATACCTATATCGTGTATAGTAAAATCAGCTTCAAACAGCTATCGATGAATTGGCGCATTGATATTTTGTTTCTCAAGTATTATTTATCATGTTTAATTAAAAAATTTTCATTATCAGATAAAATATTATTAGTTACAATGTACATTTTTTCCAGGAAAACTATAAAGTTCCAAGACTGCGGAGAGGTGCATTGCCGTCAGTTTTCCCAGACTGGCCAAAGTATCTCTCTAAAGTACCAAAAGCACGTAAATCTCCTAAACAAAGACAAATACTTCCTGAAGCTGAGAAAGCAAAAAGGAGAAAAGTTTCACACATCAGTTGTTGAAACATTAGATATGCCTGCTGTTGTATCCGAAGAGTCTTTTTCATTTGATGCTCCTGATATGCCAGTGATATCTGATGCTCCATTCAAAAATACGGAAGATGTATCAGAGATTGGAAGAATTGCTTTGTTTAAGTCAATGTTCGTTTTCAAGGATTTATTCAAAGTACCAGCAGCTTGGACTCGTTGTGACATTAACGATGGTGATTTCCAAGCCATGCAATTTGTTCAGTGCACAGGTCGAATGGATAGTGGTGTTGTAAAGACAATATCACAAAAAATAGTTGTATTGTACAAGGATATGACTGTACATGCATCAGTGATGGACGTTCCAATAAAAATGCAGGAAATTGGATTTCTATCTGAATACGTATCCTCTTCAAAAGAATTGGAAGACATGGTTAACGTTTTTCACAAATACAAGATTTGACAAAGATGTGCCTCTCCAGATTCCGTGAGAAATTCCGAAACGACGTTTGCTTTTCGCGATAATTTTGGTATTTACGGCACAATAAATGTTCTCTAATTATGGATTTGAAGGCGAAAAAACAATCTAGATATTGTGCAGCTTGTAAAAAAGCTAAAATAACAATGGCCAACAAATCAGTACGACTGCAAAATCAAACGAATTTTCAACGAATTGTGCTCAGGTTGGGTCCAAACAGTAAAAAGATGGTTGCGCTATTATCCCGAAAATTGAAGATCAGTAGAAGACAAAATGTGCGAATAGCAGGTCAATTATATTTTCTAAAAAAGCAGTTCAAGCAAACCCAAGAGAAATTAATTTTGATGAATAGTACATCATTGGAAGCAGAATTTGCAAAGCATAATATTGCTAAAAATGAACAAACGGTAATTTCAGAAATCTTAAAAGCTGCGAAATGCAAAGATACGAAAGGAAGACGCTACAAAGAGGATTGGATAATACTCTCTCTTCTATTTCACATGCGGTCACCTGCAGCTTGTAGGCTAATTAGGGACACAAAGGTCTTACCACTACCATGCATCAGTACAATTCGCCGGTAATTATGTTTTCGATATTCAATGCTTGTTCTTTTTTGTGTTTTTTATTACCCTATCGAACCGGTTGAACGGTAGATTTACGCTATAGCGCAAACCTAGCGTAAAGTAGTAATATAACTCATGAAAGCGAAAAAATAAATATTTAACTTGGTTGTATCCTTATTCTTAATTAAAATTGACGTTGAACGGTAATGGAGATAAACAATAATTTTATTTATTGACGTTAAAAATTTTAAAAATATAGACATTATCTTTTGAAATTTTTAGCGTTCATAAATAAAATTATTGCATATTTCCATCATGGTTCAACGTCAATTTTAATTAAGAAGTCATTTTTTCGCATTTGATAAATTTCTGGTGCTTATATTTCAGACTTTAAAAAATTATTTGAAATAGATCGTCAGAACTGCTACGGAAGATTATGCCCTAAACTTACTTACAACCACATAAGTTTAAATAACTTATTAAAAATGAGAGTGGCTTTAGCTGTGCAGGTTTAATTGACTATATTATTATTATTATTTTCTCTATTAATGTGAGGACACAAAATGTACTTGATTTTCAATGGAATTCGATTGTGTGTTCTTTTCCCTTAATTATTAAGCTGTAGCCCTTCAGAACAATTAATTCTACAAAATAATATAATTAGAATTGATTAAAATTTAACAATCAAATTTTTCTAATGCACTATTCGTTACAAATTTTTAGTAAAACAACAGCAAAAGGATTACTAAATTACAAGGATTACCATAAAGAATTAGAGGGATGTGAATTAACAGCAGAATTTTGCTTCATTATAGATCGCTTGTTTGATTCTCTTAATCGAACGAAACTCGAAACAGGACTTCCACTTCAAAGTGCGGACTTCTCGGTAAAAACAATGTAAAATTATATAAAAATATTTTATCATGAATGATTAATTTATTAAAGATAACACTTGAATTGACAGGTCTTACAAGAATCTCTTTTATGGCTAAATACTTGGGAACAACAAGTCAAACAAGGGTTCATAGATGAAAGCAATTTTTTGATGAACAGTACAAGTGAAGGATTGCGAATGACTATTCACTCTTCAATAGATTTATCCAATACTTTGCTGCAGGAATATAAATTCGACTATGTGTTGACTGGGAGAATAAACCAAGACCCCTTAGAGGTATCTATGAAGAATAAAATTATTTTAAATCATTCAACAGGTAAAAGGCAATATTAAACAGTTTAGAGTTTCAAATAGTCTTATTCTATTAAGGCAATGTACAAAGTAATTCACACGACCAAGCTAGTTCTCAGATTATTTTTTGTCCATTGTACAATTTGGTAAATGAAATATCTTTTTGAATCTTTGGATATTCACGAGGAGAGACTAAACTATATTTTTACGCTTTGTTTAAGAAGAAATTTTAAAACATTTTATAAGTAATTTTTGTCTATTGTATCACTTTTTTGACAAATAAAACATCGCTTTAAAACTTTAGGAAATGCACGAGGAGATATTAAACTTTTTTTTTAGTGAAAAAAAAACGATAATACGGGGACACTTGGTCACGTAATCTACGTAGCATAAGACCTTAAAGTTCTCTGAAACGTTTATCTTCGTCGATTCTAATAAAGAAAATTGTACAAATAATTTTAATATCGTAGTTTTACTTCATGGAAATTACAGAGTTTATAAAATAAATTATGGTATTTATAAAACATTATAAATATACTAGTGTACGAGTGAAATATATTTCTTCGGTTATGTTCGACATATTTCATACAGGGAATATAGATATATTAGATACTTTATCAGATATAGCTGATTTTTTTTTGACTTTTTTCATTATATTTAATCAATTGTTATAAGTATTGAACTTCGCGAAAAAATATGCACATATGTATTCATTTTAATATGACGTGTTTTGCAGGAAAGATAAGCTACGGTTTATAATAATAATATTAAAATATTTATTTTAATTACTTTATACTTAGTATTTTTTTACGCGTGTAATAAAATCTCTTTATATAAAATCTGGTCTAATATTTTATTTCCAGATACGTTCATATTAATCATCACGGTAATTATTTAATTCCAAAATTTATCTTTATATCCCTTCAATCCATTCCATTTCATCCGAATTCTTCCAGTGAAATTCTTATTAAATATCGAAGAAAGCACTTTTATATTTTTTTACAAAATGGATTTGTATAAGAAATATAGTGTCCTTGATGTTGCATTCAAAATCCATTTAGTATTTCTTAAGCTACCTTAATTTCAGAAAATTTAACTGAACAAGATAAATAGTATACACTACATGGGCAGAAAGTTGAGATTCCTGCACTGCGCGCCATAATCTCAACTTTCTGCCCATGTAGTGTATACTATTTTTCTTGCTACCCGGTCGAAAGTACGAAAACAATTGCATGTGTCCATTGGAATATATTGATGCCTGCCCCGACATTTGCGGCACGAGCGGAGCGAGTGCTGCTGGTCGAGGGGGCAGGCATCAAATACATCTATGAATTAAGGTTTAGATTTCTACTTCCTTTTTTCCATCTTTGGTAATTATCATAGACTAGCATGTATCTGTCAACGGACTTTTTGGGTAATAAACTAATAACTAACTAATAAACATTAGCAGAGAGCGGACAAATTTTGACGCTTGAGGTTATTTACGTTTTTACTCCCGCTATTATAGAGGGCGTGCATATAGCTTGACCAATGCATGAAAGTTAGACTTTCTGCCGTGAAATTGGTGCCGAAACCACGTACTTTCGACTAGGGTAGTAAGAAAAATATTTTATTCAGTATGAGATTTCGAATGGAATATTATCAATACTGTATAAAAGTTTCACCAATTTTGTGTTGCTTTCCTTTTGTTTGGAGATTTTTTGGCACTATCAGATTAGCTGGAGGAACAAACGATCATCCTTGTACACCAACCTCCTTGCAAATATACAAGGTATTAGCTGCCTCTAGCATTTTGAAACCTCCAAAGCTTGGAAATTGTAGTACTTTTGATGGCAACCCTCCATAGCCCTTAATAACAATTTCAAAATTGAAAGAGTTACATCCGTCGAATAGTAAAAGCGCAATTCGAGAAATTCGAGAAAAGTTAAAAGCAATAATCGATTGTGAAGACACTGATTTTAGTGATTTTGTAGATGCAGTAGCGCACGATTATGCTTTACCAGCTGTTAGAGATTGTTTGATTTTTTACACAACTGGTCGTATAACTGCTTACATTAAACAGCACACTCAATGTTCAACATGCTTAAATGCATTTTTGACTACTTCTGAAATTCATGCAGATACGATATCTTTTTCTTGTGATCAGTTACCTCAAAGTTTGAGTGGATTTGCAAAAATAAATAAAGATTTCATACTTCCAAATGTTAATATTCCAGTTGTCGAATATCTATTTAACAAACATTGCTGGTCTAGCAATTCTTTTGATCTAATTCTAGACGATTTAATTTCATCTGAAACAAAATTTAGTTTTCAATGCAAAGAACATGCCAATGAAGCTGTAGAGATGTTAGCATATGTGATTTAATTTTATTTTAAATAAGAATGAGACAATTCGTAAGACAGGAAATTGCTGAAATTAAAAAAGTTAGCGTCTTGAAGAAAAAAGCAGCCAAGCTTTGCGACACATAACTAGTCATCATCGATCTGTACATGTTAGAAATTTAAAATATGTTAAAAATATGTACTAGAAAATTTTATAGTGATGAATATTTTTTGTTACATTTACAAATTTTTAACTGAGTATATATTTCCCTTCACATGGTTTTTTATGTTGAACAAAGGGCTTAACAAAATATTTATTTTTCATTTCATTCGTTTGAAGCTGGAAAATAAGAATGGAAAATACTTCTATTTAGAAGCTTAAGCTTTTTATTTATTTTTAAATATATTTTCAGTTATATGGGGATAACATAAAAAAAATTTTGTTCAGGGTCTCAAGAATTCTTCCTGCGTATCCACAGTATATATTTTACGAAGTTGTTATACGCACAGCGATAGAAGGGAATGAGATTTTATAAAATGTAATATATTTTATTCAAATAACGGAAAATCTCATTCCTAGAACGGCGCTTACTTGACCATCATCTGGCGACAGCATGCCCTTCCACCTCTCAGGCAAGAGTGGAACGAAAGGTCCTCTGTTTTCTTCTCTCCCATACCTCGGTACGCTCTCTCGCACTCGCACCAAGTACCAGCGCAGCGAGGAGAGTCACACGCTGTGCATGCGTTCTCTCTCACTCCACTGGACATTCTCATCACTCTCTTTCGCACTTGTACGGAGTGGCTAGAGAACCCTTACGTTCTCCCACTACCAGGGCCCAGCAATGGGACTCTCTATGTAGAAAAAACTAAGAAAACAATTAGAAAGTGCGAGAGACGTCCAAGCAAGGGAAACTGCACTAGAAAAGTCGGAGAAATCGACCCCTTCCACAGAACCACCGAAGGGAGAGAAGCAAGATAAAAGGGCGCGTATTCGCTGGAAGATTCATTCGAAGTGTAGGTCTCGCCTACGCTCTTAACCTCGACCCAATAAAGTCGCTCGAGAAGAAGCTGAGTTTTGCTGCTATCAACCTCTACAACATCCTGGTAAGTCCTAGCCAGAAGATCTCTCTAGGTCTTCTCCACGGTGTGCCCACTCCCATGTATTTTGAAGGGGAACTTACAGATGCTGGCGGGGCGAATGAATTTATATCAGCAGCATCTAGGGGACGTAGCAGGAACTAGATTGCACGAAAACTACCCATCCCCCCTCCACTTCATATCCAGTAATGAAGGGCGCGAAATTTTCGCCATCCCATGCGAAAAAGGAAAAATTCGGATTTTATTATATTTGAGGTTACCTTGCATGGCTCAAATTACCCGATTTGCAGCTACTACTATTTTAATTTGGAGGGCAAACAGTAAAACACTGTTAATTGTTGACATATTAGGTATTAGCACTTTATAGATCGAATTTCATTAAAATTACTTGAAATCGCTATGAATTTTAATCAATTAAAACATGCAGACAAGTGACAACGTGTCGACTCCGCACGACGTTCATTTCGATGAAACACTAGCGGCGACTAGGGGACGTAGCAATTACTATTTTTCTTTCGCCACTTGACCTATAGGAGTGGGCACACCGCGGTCTTCTCCCCTGGAAGATCGACAACGGTCTTCCATCTCTCTCCCTCGCCAGAAGATCTGCCTAGGTCTTCTCCCCTGGAAGGTCGACAACGGTCTTCCATCTCTCTCCCTCGCCAGAAGATCTGCCTAGGTCTTCTCCCCTGGAAGATCGACAACGGTCTTCCATCTCTCTCCCTCGCCAGAAGATCTCCCTAGGTCTTCTCCCCTGGAAGATCGTCAGCGGTCTTCCGTCTCTCTCCCTCGCCAGAAGATCTCTATAGGTCTTCTCCCCCGGAAGATCGAAAACGGTCTTCCATCTCTCTCTCACCTTTTAACCATGGCCCATCCAAGCACTGCGAATTAACAGGAAGAAGCAGAAGAAGAAGAAGAACAGCAGAAGAGAAACAGAGGAAGAAGAGCCGCCCTGCAACTTTTCTGACTGAATCCGGGCGCTAACCCGGCGCTATCTTGGTTGCCCGGTTTCAGTAACGAAGACCACCGTTTCGCACCAACCAGCAATCACCACCCACCCCACCAGGCCTCACCCTTTTCCCCCGCCGTAACAAAGTTTAATGTGTTTTTTTTTTATTTTGTATTAATTGATTTATGGAAAATGTGTATTTTATGTCCTAGAATCATTTTGGGAACATTTTTTCATTTCATATTGTTCAGAAACTTAATTATTCAACATTTTTAAATATTTGTCTATTAGTATAATGCATTTCGAAAGCGTGCCGCGTGAAGCGCCGCTCTGGTGAGAAAACTTCCTCCTCCAAAAAAACACATGTTGAAGTTATCAAGTGCTACGACGCCATTTTGTATCGTAAATTTTTAATACAAATTTTTCTTGTATACCTTAATATATGTATAATAGAGTCTCAAAATTTCATTTTAATCCATTGACTAGTTTTCGAGAAAAAAATTTCCAAAAAAAGGTTCATTGTTCAGTGTGCCTGGGCAGTATAACCCCTTAAATGTCATTTCGGACTTCCTACTTCAACTTTATCAGGACCTGGATGGTCCTGACGAAATTGCGACAATGGGCCATACAAAAGATACTTGGTATCTCAAGCAATAAAAAAAATCGATTTTTTGACTTCCTAGTCCCCCTAACAAAGCGATCGATCAAATTAAAGCAAGCGTGAATTTTAAAAACTTGTAACGAAAAATAATAAGAAAACAAAGAATAGGTAGAGTTATGATTTCCCTTTTAGTTAATATTCTCATTTCCTTTAACGTTCTCAAAGTAAAATAACCTATTTTTCAGAGAAATTCCCCCCTCCGAAGTTTTCTCGAAATAAGGCTTTCTACAGATAAAGTTCGATTGTGATACCACAGAATGAAATAAAGTTAATAAATTCGATACAAATTTTCTATTCCATATTATGATAAAAGGCTATTATTCCCTACTACGCCATATTGCGCTATTCTGAAAGAAATTTCATTCTCAAGAGTCATGAGGATAGCTTTTCGGAACCACCCTGTACACTAAAGTATTCATAAAAAATATTTTGACACCTGGACAAACATTATTATTGCATGAGGAATAACGCCACATTGCGCTCTTATGAAAGAATTAAGGTTACATATGCCATAAGAATAAATTTTAAGAACCGCCTTTGACATTTAGAAATTTATAAGAAATATTTCGACAGACGGACGCATTTTTATATTGCACATTATTATGAAAGGCTATCTTTCGCTACTACCCAAAAATTGTCATCTCCATACTACCCAAAAAATGTCATTCTCCTGAGTCATGAAGAAAACTTTTCAGAACCAACTTTGGCATCAAAAAATGCATAAAAATATTTTAATTTCAAATAAATAAGAAAATTAACTTTACTCAAGGCTACATGGGCCTTAAAGAACACATTCTGACCATGATACTCGCGCTTTGCGCTTCATTTTCTATATATATTTCTCTAACTTTCTAATAAATTACACGATTGAAATCAGTTTTTTTCATCCAAATATCTTAATAAGGTGTTACGTCACAACTACGTAAATACTTTATTTAAAGGTCCCTTGTTTCAAGTTGGGATCAAATGATCGTCGCTTAGGGATAAGGATAAGTAAGTAAAGGACAGAATGATTAGTAGCGACAACTTGAATTTATAATATATTATGAGAGTTTATGTATATAATTGAAATTTAATTCAATTGCATTGATTTACAATAGAATTAATAAATATGGCGCAGGAAATTGGTTAAATTAAGTGAGAATAACAGAGCAAGGCAGAGAGAAGTTTGGTATCTTTGTCGACTTTTTTGTATATATATATTGTATTCGCACTGCAGCGAATGTATGACATTCGGGTTTTACAAACTGATAAATTGCACTGCACACGTGCTTCACGCTGATAATCTTTTCAAAAATTTTCGAAGATGCTGCACTTTCTTTCGGCTCACAAGACTGACTTTAACCCTGGTCGTGTGTCGTTTTATTATATATTTTTACGTAACGCCGCACATTTCGCAGTATCCCGCTGTGCGTGACGTAGTTACATCCTTCTTTTTCTATCGGTAGTTCCCACTCTTCTAGTAACTTCCCCAGATGTTTCTCAAACCTAGCCTATGCCTATGGTACATTCAAATACGTCGCATCCTCTTGGACTGGTACCTTGACGAAGTCCTTCTCTTGGCTATGCCGAAAAAAAACGGGTGGGGAGGCTTAGCAGACGGCCCTCTGGCCGTGGAGGTTGTAGTGTCCCCATGAATCGGTAAACAAATGCAGGGGGCTCTATAGACGGGCATCTTCCAATTGCGTGAAGGGTGCCCTATAAACGGGTCTATCCCAGGTTGAAAGCGGGAAAGCATGAAGCATGAAGAAGGATGCATGCCCCAGGCAGCGGCGCTGAGAATGAGTCTGCGAGTGCCTGCGAGGAATGAGTGAACTGAATGAATGTCAGCGCCGCATGACTGTGATATGTGTCCTTCGAATGTGAGAGAAGACTCTATAGACGGGCTCTCTCTCGAGTGAGGCAAAGAGCGAATTGGTCGCCGACTGGTGCCTTCCTCGGCCCACGAGGAGGCGAGGCTGATGTAAGCCTAGCTCTGCCGAGGTGGTGTGCCATGCGGGATCAGGAGCCAGCCCCTTCAGGATCTTAATCAGGTACTCCTACGCCGAGATCCTGAAAGCCATAAAGGCAAAAGTGAACCCCCAAAGTGCGGGAGCTGAGGTCTTCTCTTTGCGGAAAGCCAGGAGGGATGAGATCCTTCTGGTGCTCAGGAAGGGAGGTGACGTCTCGGCCATCGAGAAGGCGCTCGATCTGGAAGTCGGGGAGAAGGCCAACGTAAAGGCTCTGGTCTCAAAGAGGTCGCTTGAAGTTAAGGACCTCGACGAGACTGTCAAAAGGAAAGAGGTTGTTGTCGCGCTGTGCATCGCGCTGGAAAAGCCAGACCTCGGGGACCAGTGCACGCTTTACAAGCGCTTCAGGGGTGTACAGCTGCTACTTCTCTCCGAGCGATCTTTTCAAGATCTTCGAAACCCAGATCCACCTCCTTGAGGAAAGCCTCACAGAGGTTAGTGGCCAGTCCCTTCTTGCGGGCGACTTTAATAATAAGTCACCCCAGTGGGGAGAAGCCCATCTGGACAGGAGGAGAATCTTGGTCGGTGAGTTGGCCGCTAGGAATGACCTGATTGTATTGAATCGGGGCAGGGATTTTACGTTCAGATGGAGAGCGGGGAGGGGGGGATTATCGACCTCACTATTGCCGCGCGCCCTCTTGCCTCAAGGATAGGCGAGTGGTGCGTTCTCGAGGTAATAACCTTGAGTGATCACCAGTACATTGAGTTTAGCATCCAGGAACGGAGTCACCCAGGGAATGCAGAAGAGGGCAGCAAAGGGAGGAGCCCCTCCTGGAACACAAGACGATCAAGCAGAGACAAGCTTCGAGAACATCTTGAACAAACCAGGCTCATAGATGAGCTTGGTTGAGCAAAGTCTGCTGGATCGTTGGAGGACACTGTCCTGTCTTCGAGAGGGGAGGTTCTTCGTAGACTGAAAGAAGCAGAGGTTGGTCCTGCTGAGGAAGGGCAACAAACCGCTAGGAGATGCCTCATACTATAGATCTATTTGTCTATTGGATACAATGAGGAAGTTTGTGGAGGAGTTGATTTTACAACGCCTTCCGACTCTCTTGGTCGGCGAGAATCGTCTCTCAGAAAACCAGTTCGGCTTTCGGAAAGGCGGGTCCACAGTTGACGCCATACAGGCAGTGGTGGACATCGCCACTAAAGCAAGAAGAAGAACTGGTAAGCGTAAGGGATTCTGCGTGCTGATCAGCACCGAGGCGATGGTGCGGAAAAAGGTTCAGACTACCTGTTGCGAATGATAAATGACTATCGGAGTGACAGGTGGGTAATATACGAGGGCGGAAAATGGTCTCTCAAAGAAGAGATGACATGTGGCGCCCCTCAAGGGTCGCGGGTGGGTCCACTCGTTTGGAACGTCATATATGTCGATTTCCTGCGCATGGACCTACCTGCTGGAACGAGCATCTTCGGCTTCGCGGATGACGCACTTGTCGTGTGCGCCGCTGACGACGTCGGAATTCTAGAGCTGAGGATCAATGAAAGTCTGTATCGAGCAAAGCGTTGCGTCGAAGGCTTAGTTTCGGCGAACACCTGCATATCGCGACTGCTCTGACTCGGTTAATGCCCAACATTGGTGATCCCAGAGAAGCTAAGATAAGGCTGGTGACGATCGTGGTAAATTCAATGCTGCTTTATGCAGCTCCGGTCCATACAAGTGTCCTTAACAACCATGCTATCCATAAAAAGCTGTTCTCGACACAGAGAGGTGTGTTGCTGAGAAATGTCTCAGCATACCGAACTGTGTCGACGAGTGCTGTGCTGGTCCTGGCGAGCGTCCCACCAATAGATTTTTTGGCGATGGGAAGGAAGGAGACCTTTCAGCTCCGTAAAGACTCGTCGAAAAATGTCAGACGAGATGGCATGGTGACCAATCCGGGAGATGGATACACCGTCTAATCTGGTCAAGTTGGCTTTTACCTGGCGCAAGCACTTTCAGGTCATAGTTGCTTTAATGCGTACCTGAAGCGCTTCAAGAAAAGAGACGATGAGTCGTGTCACTACTGCGGATCCCTTGTGGACAATGCAGAGCACACACTCTTTGTCTGTGCCAGGTGGGGCATGGCAAGGGAGGCTGTCTGTCGGGCAGTGGTCGCACAAATCACTCGTGACACGATGGTCCGTCTCATGCTTCACTCTGAACAAATATGGATGCTTATCGAGTCATTCGTCACCCTGGTGATGAAGACGAGGGAGCTGGATGGGCGTGCGGAGCGCGGCGACAACGAGGGACAGTAGAAATCGCATCGGGGCCTGCACTCGCGGTACTGCGTCTCAGGCGGACTTGCCTGTCCGCGTCGTTCGGGGGAGGAATATTTTTATCTCTCCCCTGGTTGGCACGGCTAGTTGGTTTTCCTAACGGGCGTGTGGCCACGGATCGGGTCCTGGGGGAACGGTTGACGGAAGAGTCGTACGCGACTTTAAGCTGGAACCAACCGCCCACGAAGTTTAAAGCCAAAAGGCGGTTCCGCGAGCGGTGTATCGGTTCGAGAGAGGGATTTTTTGGTTTTATCAGGTATGCCTAGACCCGTCCGAGGAGAGTCCTGTACAACGTCTTTAAAAGATTTCCGCATTTTTTCTCATCCCCCCTCCAAAAAATACGCCGAAGGACGTGCCCCCCCTTTCGTTACATTTCTTTGGAAGAAGAATACATTACTTTATTTTTCATGATTTTTGATTCAGTTACTATATGTGGCGCAGAACGAAGAAACCGACCTTACAGCACCCTCAGATTTTCCAGAAAATCGTGTTTTGACAAGACGGGTCCCCGCGAATAGGTCAAGCTGGTATAGAGCTTCTCCTCTAATCATTTCCCCTTTCATACTCATCTTTTTCTAACTATCCACAACAAGCCCCGCTGGACGGCGTCCACCATTAGATGGAGAGGGTAGACTGTTTCCCCTCGTTCTAAACTGGTGTTAAATAAACATCAGATAAAACGCGTTATATTTCGTTCAATTTCGATCGCACAGATTTGAGAATAGGCTCATTCGATCGGGCATGCCTTTCCTCTTTGGAATCATTAAAAATCTCGTGTTCGATTTTGGATGCTATACGGTGAGTTTCATCGTTCTGTGCCGCATACAATAAATTATTTTTTTCAACAATTTTTTTTATACAAATGGCATATATTTTGTTGTTGAAATAATTTGAACTTGACACATGTTTACGCAGTTTACATTCATTTGATGCAAAAAATTTATTACACTAATAGTTATTAATACATTCCATTGCTGTGATTAATGATTTGTATACATAAAGATTAAAAAAGCATTTTTCGCCATTTAACTTATATGGTTATGTATAGATTGCAGATCAGTAACAATAGAGTAAGGTACTTCATCCTAATTTATTTATTAGTATTTTTTATTTCTTTACAGATTGCGGCAGCTCGCAGCTAATAACCGCGCTGGAAACACTTTGAATTTCTACTTCATCTTGTATAGCTTTAGTGTTTGTAAATTTAGTTATTTGGAAAAGTTATATGTAAGTTTTCGACGTCTACGTGTGTTGAGGTATATCTCATTCGCTAACTTCCAATAGAGATAACATTGGTGATATTCAGATGATTCGAACTGCAATCAAAGCCAAAGATGGCATAAGTTTTTTCATACAGAGTAATTTTTAAATGAGGAATACTAAGAGGAAGCGTTGTAATCCCATGCCTGAAAAAAGCAGCTTTCAATTAGCAGCTTATTCCGCAAATTTGTTAAAAATCTATACTTTTTGTAATTTTATATATTTCTATTATTTTTATATTACATATTAGTTGTGTACTTGTGTCATCGAAGTTAGAATGTCAGCTAAGGAATCATGTCTTAAGAATCGTGTGCGAGGATTAAATTGTTGTAAGCAGTTGGTCCTCGTGTTTCAATTCTTGAGAAAATGTCTTAAATTCTAAATGGATTAGTATCTTTACTTCACTCAGAAATGTTAAAATCGTCGTGATTGTGGATTCCGATCTAAATTCAATAGAGCGTAAATGATTTACGATATGCATAATCTATGAAATAATACATGAAAACTTTTTTACATCATCTTTGAAGATTACTTTTAAAAATTATTCAAGTTATCCAACGAAAATTCAAAATTAAATATGAGAAAAAAATCAAATAACGAAAAAAAGTTTTCAACTTTTACTTATAGTTGAAATAGGGTGGGGTCAGCTGGACCCCACAATAGCAAGTAATGGTTAATATGAAATATAATTAGAGATTTTTATCTTATGTTTTTTTTATGTTATTTTATTTTTGGATTTTAATATCCGACCGTAAGACTATTGACGTGTAATACTATTTGTATTACTCCAAGGTCGAATTTTTACGTTTCCTTTTCCTAATACATATAAAACTTCATGAGGACCTGTGTATTCTTATCCAGTTTCTTTATTTTTCCTCCTTTAAATAAAAAAACTTTATCTCCAATTTTTATTTACCAGGGGTGTTATTTGAAGTTTGCCGGTTTTTTTAATAAAGAAAACACTTAATTCTCAAGGGAATCTCAAAAAAATTTTATTCAAAGTATTGACCATTGGATTCTACACATTTTGCCCATCTTTCAGGCAAATCATGGATACCATTCCAAAAAAACTTTTTCTCTTTCAAGGCAAACCATTCGACGAGCCATTTTTCGACTTCTTCAAAATTGGCGAAACGCTGCTCTGCGAGTGAGTGTCTCATCGATGCGAAAAGGTGATAGTCGGACGGGGCGAGGTCTGGAGAGTACGGCGGGTGCGGTAATATTTCCCAATTCAATGCTTTTAATGTGTTCTTCACCACTTTAGCGGTATGAGACGGTGCGTTGTCATGTTGTAGGATAACTTTGCCATGTCTTCGGGCCCATTCCGGCCGTTTTTCGATCAACGCATGATTCAAATTGATAATTTGTTGTCGGTAGCGATCCGTATTCACCGTCTCACCAGGCTTTAATCACTCGAAGTACACTACACCACACTGGTCTCACCAAACACAGAGCATTGTCTTACGGCCAAAGCGATTTGGCCTTGGAGTCGATGGGCCGACCTCACCAGGTGAATGCCATGATTTTTTCCGCTTCGGGTTCTCGAAATAAATCCATTTTTCGTCCCCCGTGACAATTCGATGCAGAAAAGATTTCCTTTCGAACCGTTGAAGCAGCATTTCACAAATGGTTTTTCGATTTTCCATTTGTCTATCGTTCAGTTGGTGTGGTTCCCATTTTCCATACTTTTGGATTTCTCCTATGTCTTTTAAACGTTGGCAAATTGCTCCTCAGATCACATTTAGTGTTTGTGCCAATTGTTGTTGCGATTGGGTTGGGTCATCATCCAATAACGACTGCAATTCCTCGTGTTCGAACTTTTTCGCTGCACCAGGATGTTCATTGTCTGTTAAACCGAAATCTCCACTTTTAAATTGACGAAACCATGTCTCACATGTTCTAATCACTGGAGCATGTTCACCATAAGTTTCTACCAGCAATCGATGAGCTTCAACTGCTTTTTTCTTCTGATGAAATAAGAAAAGCAACGAATGCCGCAAATGCGATTTACTTGGAACGAAACTCGACATATTCACTGAGGTAAACAACTATGATGCTATTATTTTGGCAGAATGTGATTGTGTATTTTTGAAGGTTATTGTCCATAGAAAAATATGACAGAGATGTCAAATCATAGAAATGTATACATATCTCTAGCGACATCTATGAGTAAAACCGGCAAACTTCAACTAACACTCCTGGTACAAAGGATTTGTTTTTCTATCATAGTACATTTTTGATATTTTTTTTGCTGTTAGGAGATTATTTCGAAAATTATTTGCTTATCTTTTTAAAAAATTGGTTGAAAAATCTCTGCTTTGGTTAGTAAGTACTCCTCTGAATGATCTAAATATGCAAATAAATTTTTTCACAAAAGCATCCACTATTGTACTACTATTAGGTGCGCAACTAAGTTCCCACTGTTTGTAAATAGATGGCTCCAGCAGTAAGTGCTGGTCGATTTTGGCACACACTAGTGATTTTTTTTTGGCGTCATATACTTTTGGTTGTTTGAAAATGTCTGATTTTGTGCTAAATAATCGTCATTTGCGGGAAGTGTTGATTTTTTTCTTTCATTCGAAGAATACGGCGGCTGAAGCGCATCGAGAGCTCCAAAAATTTTACGGAGATGCTGTTCCAAGTAAAACAACGTGCTGTGATTGGTTCCGTCGCTTCAATGACGGTGATTTCGATGTTGACAACCGTCGGCGTGAAGGAAGACCATAAACCTTCGAAAACGGTGATGTAATTTATTAGGAGCTGTTGAAGCCGAACGAAACCACCACTCGGGAACGGTATCGAACACAATTGATGCGTTTGAACCCAGCACTGCGCGAAAAACGGTCACAATACGAGCAGACGAAACCAGAGAAAGGTTCAGGCGGGCCAAAAAAGGCAATACGGAAGAACTATGGAACTTGTCCAATGCAACTAGGGATGCATATAGGAAAGAAATCAGGGAGGCCAAAGGTAAGAGCTGGACCTCCTTCTGTTCAAACATAGAGAAGGGAGTGGAGTCGGCAAGGCTGAACAGGCTAATGGCCCGCAACCCGGGAGCTATGTTAAGCACTCTTCGACTGCCGAACGGAACGTACTTAGAGTCGGACGAGGAGACCTTGAGCCTTCTGACGACGGCGCACTTCCCGGGCTTTAAGGGTCCGACCGAGGTGGGGGGGTATTCTCAGAAGGACCAACCGCTTCCTGCGACCCAATTGGGAATACGTGGGCGGCTGGCCTATTAGATCGCCTCCCCAGCCGGGCTTAGATGGGCCTTGAAGTCTTTCAACCCTTTCAAGTCCCCAGGTCCAGATGGCATCTACCCGGTCCTCCTGCAGAGGGCTAGGGACCCCATCATAGGTCCGCTAGTGAGACTTGCTAGGGCCAGTCTGACTCTGGGTTATGTCCCCATGGCTTGGAGATGGACAAGGGTAATATTCATACCTAAAGCAGGCAAGAACGGATGGACGTCTCCGAAGGATTTCCGACCAATCAGACTTACCATATTCGTACTAAAAACGGTGGAGAGACTCGTGGACAGATATATCCGCTACAAGATTTTGACGGCAAAACTGCTTCACAGGGATCAGCATGCCTACAGGACCGGTCGCTCGACTGAAACAACCCTGAGTAAAACAGTGAATCACGAGGAGTTCCATTCATTGTAACAAAATAAGCATAATTATATTTTCGCGCAGTTAATTGATCGCGACATTTAACTAGAATATATTTTTACTCATTAAAATCTGACTCGTAGATTTTGACTGTGGTGAAGAGGGCTCTGGGCGTGAAAGGTTTTCTTTAGATTTTGACTCATTAGAATTTTCTAGCTTATTTTCGGTTTCTATTTCTAATTCTTGATATTTTTATTTACAAAAAGGGCGTAGCCGGAAAAGCAAGGTTGGGCTGCCCACGCTTGGATTTGATTCATATGTGGCGGATAAGTTTGTACCATTACAAAACTAATTTACCCCAAAGAATAACTTTAAAAAAATTTGTTTACAAAAGTTATTGTTGCGTCAGAAACGCATCACTTCTCTTCTTAAAAGATTTCCTCCTTTTACCAGGTCTAGAAGTCTGAAACCGGAATTTTTTCGCAAAAGTTACACGTCTGTTGCATGAAAATGATCAAAAATATTTTATTCAAAGTAATCTCCATTGCTATTTACACATTTTTCCCACCTCTCCGGAAAGTGATGAATGCCACGCCAATAAAACTGTTCGTCTTTTAAATCAAACCAGTTATCCAGCCATTCTCGTACATTTTCGCACGAAGTGAAGCGTTGTTCAGCCAAGTCTGGAGAATAAGCGGCATGCGCCAGTATTTTCCAACTGAACGTCTCTATCGTTTCCTTGACCTGTTTCGCTGTGTGTGATGGGCATTATCGTGAAGAAAAATGACTTTGTGTTGCCTTCTTCGATAATCTGTCGTTTTTCTTGTAATGCTCGATTTAAATCGATCATTTGCTGTTGGTAGCGATTCGTGTTGACAGTTTCACCAGGTTTTAACAGCTCATAATAGATAACACCCTTCTGATCCCAATCTTCGAACTTTATCGGTGGTTTTCCACGATCTTCGTTTCTCACATCAAAATTACCACTTTTGAATTTTTTAAACCACTCGAAACACTGTATTTTGCCATTATCTAAGGGATGAGGAGTAGGTCAGTGAACAGGAAGGGTTTAATTATATGAAATATATTTATTAACATAAAATAGACGGTAAGTAAGCACCATGGAAATTGTAAAAATATAAAAGTTTCGAAGTTGGTTGTAATTGCCCTTGTTTAAAAATAAGTTAGTTATGATTGAGTCGAGTTGATTGAATATTGTAACCTTTCTCCTCCCTTCGTGGGTGTTGAGATGAGTCTTCATTAGACTGTAAACTTTTTGGTCCAGCCGGTTGGGATGATTGATTCTTGATTCCGGTTATTCTAGAGGATTCTCTATGACGATTCCCCTTCACTTTTTAACTGTCGTTGAACTCGTAGACCTTATGCCGTGGCGTCGATTTTACTGAATTAGAACTAGACTGGACTAAACTTGCGGTAAAAAATCTGATGAGACTGGACTAGACTAGACTGATTTCTATTGGAACTTTCGCTTTTTATAGGGTTTTTAATATGTGTGATAAGTGGATGGGGTAGTGTGTTGGTACTGTAGAGCTTCATTGACCTTCAATTTGTTATATTGTGTGGGTATTATAACGACCCATGGTAATACCATATGGATCATTCATTATAGCAATCAAAAAGACAAATTGACATTTAATTCGTTCAACAGGAGGGTAGTGAACAAAATTATTGTAGTTTTGAAACAATTTTTTTTAATCAAAGTTTTTATTGCAACATCGCTATTTTTTGCTACAATATACTCATATCCTATGTAACAAGATATATTTTTCGGGATAAGATCAGAAGATTACTTTATAGTTCAAAAAAAGGAAATGTCAATGTTGGCCCCTTATATGTATGTAATTCCATTAGAACGGGGGGCGAACTTCATTTTTAGTTTATAACTATATAAAATAAACATCATTTGAACAATGCATCTCACTCTAATATGATATACACCTAATTTTCGTCACCGTCTTCCTCTATCACGGAATTCATATGGTTTTGTGTAAACAATTTACTGAGATTTATAACAGGTCTTACGATTTCAGACAAATATCTCGCATTGACAGATTTTGCAATTAGGTAGCTGTGTGTTATAAGTTGGTATTCGAATTCAGCGGTTTTGACCCTTTTGAGTGTGTGTTAGAAACCGTCATTCACCAGCCGTCCGTCCGGCGAATTTGGATCAATATAAGCACAGCATTGTGCAGACAAATGTGGTAGATTATGTAACTCTCAATGTACACATGAATGGAGTTCCTTAGACTGTATTGTCTGTACCTCATTAGCAAATTCATCGAAAAGTTTTATGAATCAAAGATGTGCTGCTTGCAGTAGGTTTACTGAGAGTGTAAATAAGCGTAAGAAAAGAGTAGAATCTGTAGATGAAGCAAATGCTTTTTCTCTTTGCTTTGGAAAAAGCATTGTCGTCAATAATGTTTTATTTTGGAACTGTCGCAATATTGCTTGCAAAAACAGAAAATTGGATGATGATAGTCGATTTCCTGATAATATAAGAACATTTTCTGAGAGCGATAATTTTTCAGAATCAAGCGACAAAGATCCAGAATTTGAGACACGCATAAAATCTAAAATAAGCGAAGGTGTTGAGCACATTCGAATTCAAATTCAAAGGACTGAGGCAACGCACAAATATTACTGTGTTTCTTACAAGGCGCAAGATTTAACAGTAGTCCCAAAACAGTGACACCACGATTCTCGACAAAGTTGGAGATTTTCTTTATCGGAAGAAAAAATACATCTATTTACAGATTTGACATGGAAAAATAATATCGAACTGCGCGAAATGCTAACGTCAGTGCGAAACAATGAAACCCGCGATGTAACACAAGCTCTCGTCGTATTCTTATTAAAATTAAGATAAGGAAACTCCAACAAAATGATTACTGCAATTTTGCAATTAGAACGAAAACAACTTGTTTCAGATTATGCCGCTTCTATCATGAATTCTTTCAAAAAAGATGCCTTACTCTCTCGATTTGAATTGAATGCTATTTCTAGACGTGAGGTAATTGATTCTTACACTACTAATGTCTCTAAAATGTTGTTTAATTCTACTGACGAGCTAATGTTAATCAGCTGACAACTAAAGAAGCAAATGTTTCGTGACAAAAATTCGTTAGTCAGTGGAATCTGTCCATAGAATAATTAAACAAAAATATCGATTGCTGGATCATATAATTAATAAAAAACTGCTTCAAAATGTTAAGTTGGATTTTAAAATTGCAGCATTTCTGCACAATCAATTTGGAAAGGCGTTAAAGTCAGATGCCCATCTTTCAGAATAAATTGTAAGGAGAATGAAACATCAATTACATGTAGAAAACACTTTGGCTAATGAAGATGAGGAGAAAGGCTGGTTTCGTAAAAAGATTATGTTTCAAAGTTGCTCTTCTAACAACCTTAGATTTTCCAGAGATGACATGGAAGGACGTGAAAATTATCACACGCGAGATAAGGTAAATGTACCAGTCGTTGCGCGGTTAAGGAAACCCTTCGAGGATTATTGAATTTAATTATAGAAAAATAAAATTTTTCGTCATATTAATCGAATCACATTTTGAAAGACACTTTTGATTTGTATTGCAAAGCTTATTATTCTGAAAATTTTCAACACTTATTAAAAAATAGTCGAAAATATGAAAAAATGCGTTTGGCCCAGTCTTTGCGCAAGAAATTTATTATTATATTATTTATTGTTATATAAGGGTTATCACAAATATAAATCAAAAACTTTCAAAATTGATTTCGAATAAATTGATATAAATACTTAAATGCGAGAAGAGTTCCATTTGCACAAAAAATAAGCACAGTCATTTTATGAACTACGATTTGAACATTCCGGAATATTTTATTTTTTAGCATTTTTGAGTAAGCATTTACATTAAAAATTTGTTATGAGAGATGAATAATAACCTTATGTTCAACGATATCTTCAACTTGAACACAAAAATATAAAGTAATTTTCTTAATTTTACGTAAAATATGCTCGACAGCGCAACGACTGGTACCAGCGCAACGACTGGTACATTTACCTTATTTGTCGAAAATCGTAAGACTTGCTGAAATTCTCAGTAAATTATTTACACAAAACAATATGAATCCCGTGATATAGGAAGACAGTGACGAAGATTAGGTGTATATCGTATTAGAGTGAGGTGCATTGTTCAAATGATGTTTATTTTATAGAGTTATTAGCTAAAAATGAAGTTGGCCCCCCGTTCTAATGGAATTACATACATTTAAGGGGCGAACATTGATATTTTCTTTTTTTTAAAGTATGAAGCAATCCTCTGATCGTACCCCAAAAAATATATCTTGTTACTTAAGATATGAGTATATTGTAGAAAAAAATAGCGGTGTTGCAGCAAAAACTTCGATTAAAAAAAATTGTTTCAAAATTACGATAATTTTTTTCACTCCCTTCCTGTTGAAGGAATTAAGTGTCAATTTTTCTTTTTGATTGCCTTAATACCCTCTAAAATATATATTTAAGGCATGAAAATCGGTTAAGTCCATTTTGAGATAATCGAATTTTTTTATTTTTCAAAAATTATTCATAACTTTGTGACGCCAATACCATCTACCATCGGCGTCACGAACATCTAGCGCGGCGCGCGCACCCCCCACGCGCCAGTCTCCCCCAGACCGCCGCTCGACGGGGCGTGCACAGCACGTCGAGACTATAAGTGCAACGTCTCGACGTGAGAACGAGGGTCGGTCCGGTGCGTTCGACTCGAGTAACATCGAGGAGCTCTCACCGGACCTAGACTCAGCAGGTTACTCTGCGGACGGGCGTTCCCGTGGAAGAGCTACCTGGGCCACGACTTACTTACCCGACGACGACATACTCACCTAGACGACGACATACCTACCTGACGATGACGCACCTTCCTGAAGACGACATACTTACCTGGACGATATACTTACCCGTAGACGACCTACCCGACGTACCGTCCTCTACGAGGAGACGCCAGCCGACCTCTGTGCCGATGGATGGGCGTTTCCATGATCGGCCCACGGGTTTCGGGTGCGGTGACTTCAGGCGTTCCTGATCACCCCACCCTCGGCGGTGGACGACACGAGGACGCGACGTCCCGGGGAGAACACAAGCCGACCTGTGTGCCGATGGATGGGCGTTCCCATGATCGGCCCACGGGCTTCAGGTGCTGTGGCTTCAGGCGTTCCTGACCACCTCACCTCCGGCAGCGCGCTCACCCGGCCAGCCGACCCGACTAAACCGACCCCCCTCCCCCTCACCGTACCGACCTGACCGACCGTGGAAAAGGGAAGGTTTCCGGGACTCGGCGATAGCCGAGGTGCAGCGCCGCCGGCCCGACTCGCTCCGGGGCCACGCTGTCAATTTGTGACGCGCCGCGATTGTCAGACCGCCATCTTTTATAACAGACGACGACTGCCGACCTCGACACCGGTACCACCGACACGGGTAGTTGTACCCTAGATATGTAATGTGTTTCTATAGGACAATAAACCATTCTATTGTTTCTGTTAATAGAACGATTGTCTCGTTATTATAACTTCTCCTGTCCTCACGTTCGACCCTGGCAGACTGCAGCATCCGGCGGAGGACGACCAGCCCGATCAGAGGAGAAGACACACTTCGTTACAACTTTTGTAGAAAAATTTGGTTAAAGTTATTACTTGAGGTAAATTAGTTTTAAAATGGTACAAACTTATCTACCACATATGAATCAAATCCAAGCAGGAGCATCCCAATCATGCTTATCCGTCTACCCCCTTTTTTCAATAAGAGTTTTCGGAGTTTTCTCCATCTTCAAGTTCTGCTTCAATAATGTCATCATTAGAAGTAGAAATATAATTTCCGCTTTCGTCGTCTTGAGGTTCAATCTATTTTTTAGGATTTTTGCTATTTTTCTTCCTTCTATTTTTTATTTGGATTTCTTTCGAATAATCTAAATATCCAGGATCAGATTCGGAATTGGATCTTTGCTATATACTTTTCCATGTAATAATATACCTCCTACTGCAAATTCTAATCTATTGTGAGTACAAAGGGTTGAGAAAAATCGGATCGTTGTAAAAGTAGTTCTTCACATAATTTTGCTTTTAAGAAATCAAAAGCTATTTGCTTTTTATTAGGCCATACAAAAAGAGCATCCTTTTTTAGGAGGTAATTAAAAAGACTTGAAAAACTTAAAAAACCTTTGATGAATCTGCGATAATAACCTACGAATCTGGAAAAATTGTTAACAAATTTTCTATGTTTTTAGAATTGGAAAATGTTTCAGTTACTATTTTTCCTGTATTTAAACATACGCCATTTTAATCAATTACATAAATTGAATATCATATTTCAGCTCGCAAAAATTCACATCTGCCTGGTCGTAAATGAAGATTTGCTTTTCGAAGGCGTGGCACCAAATTATTAAATTTTTTCTGGTGCTCTTCTGAAGTGTAAACAAATATAACTATATCATCCAGATATACAGAGTCCAGTTTCGATTAATCCAATTAAGGGGGTCGCCTAGTGTAATAGGTCAAATAAATCGAAATGTTTTGTTGTTGCTAAATTGCTTATATAACATCTCAGGAATATGTGGATAATAGTACATAGTTAATCAAGAGGGGGACATAGGAGATTCCCCACTCGATTAACATACTATTTTCTTTACATAGCGCAAAGGGGAAGGCGATTTCGGGGCGTGGCACGAAACAAAAAAAATTCGGTTCCACGATTGATGCAACCACGACATCAACAAGTACGTGGCATTTTTATTACGCAGAGCACGGTACACTAACAATTGCGGCTGGAATTTGAATATATCCAAACTTTCCCGTCACTAGTGTGGACTTATCATCAATCGTGGAAAGAATCATTTTTGCTTTTTTTGCGCCAGGGCCCCAGAATTGCATTTCCCGCGGTATTAAAGAAAGAGATTAACCGATATTCAAAGTCGTTGGAATATTACAGCTGTAGATCTATTGACCAGATGGTTAGAAGCAAAAATTCAAAACAACAATGAGACGCTCAACTCACTCATCTGCACTTCTGAACCGAACCACCTTTATGCAGGCGCAAAGATTGTTGAAATTTCTACTTTTTAAACTGTAATTATTTTCAACGAAGAATTCCAATCGATTCTAAAGACGATAAGTACATTGGGCTTTCCAATTGGAGTCATTGCTCAAGCTTATGCTTGCCATCATGACAAAGCCCACATTGACCGCTCCGAGCGACACTTGAGTAATTTCGCAAAACAAGCCAGGATCAATAGCAGGAAGGAGTAAGCGGCTTTGCAGGACTTTGATGAGGCAAAGGAAAGTCAATTATATGGACAAAGCACAGTAGACTAATGGTGAGTCAACATTTTCTTTGTGTAATGCGTACTTGGACTTTGAATCGCATTTTTCTCAAAACTGCACTTTTCAAATTAGCTGGCACGATTTCTCAAAAACTACTAAAACTGATTATACTCATATTTTTATGGTATGTCCGTTAAACCTGTAGTATCATTCCGAACTAGAAACATTGAAATATCTGTTGAAAAAATAGCGACAATCGTACATAATTTTAAAAACTGTGTCTAACATTTAATTTCCAATATTTTGATTTAATTTTGGTACCAGCTATAGGCACAGGTCTACAGATTAAAATGCTGTTTGATTTATTGATATCAGACGAGCATAATAGCCGGAATCATGTCAGCCGTAAACCTTTTTTTTTCGCAAGTATCTCCTTCGAAGGTTGTAAAGTCGATTCCACTCCATATTTTGACATAAAGCAGTTCTGAATGACTGTTGCAATGTTAATAAATATGAAATAAAAATGCCAAGATACTGTGTTTTCATGGTTCTTTAAAAAATATTCATAAAAAAAGCGAAAAAAATCAGCCGTGACATAAGACGACCCCCTTAAGGTTATGTCTATTAATCTCTAAAAAGTTGCTGGAACAGTTTTTGATTGAAAGGGCATTCTATCAAATTCATAATGACCATGATGTGTAAAAAATTCAGTTTTTTAAAGTCTTCATGGTCAATTTGTATAGTGAAAACCAGTAACTAGATCTAATATATAATTTCATTTTTCAATCATTTATTCAGCGACCTACAACACAAGGTCATTCTAGTCACGCAAAGTATGAAAATAGTCGAAAAATCATTTTCATTTCTTCCAATTTCTAACGATACCCATGATAATACACATCCAAAGGGTATTGTTGACATCGGCAGAAAGTAAGCATGTTCTGTATCGTATGTCATTACATCAGGATTTGTACGGCAATTATTTCCTAAAACGCGTCAATTTTTGTAATTGTATTCGTAGAAAAATGCACACAGATGTCTCATTTATGAGTCACGTGCTTTTTTCTGATGAAGCTAACTTCCCAAATACGGGAAATGTGAATAGTCATAATGTGCATTATTGGGCAAATTAGAATTCTCGATGGATGAGAACTGTACCATTTGAACATCCGTGGCCCGTTAATTGTTGGTGCAGCATAGTCGGCGATCACGTCATTGGTCCATATTTTTTTGAAGGTCACTTGACTGGGCAAGTTTACGCAAACTTTTTGCAAAACGTACTGCCTCAATTAATGGAAGACGTGTCCTTGCATGTTCGCATGAACATGTGGATGCAACACGACGGTGCACCACCCTATTATGCTCTATGTTCAAGACAAGTGATGAATGAGATTTTTGACGAAAAGTGGATAGGACAAGGCGGACCTGTAGCTTGGCCACCTCGTTCGCCAGATTTAACATCACCAGATTACTTTAATGGGGTTTTGTCAAAAAACGCGTAATGGCCATAGCACCTACCACGGTCGACGACACGAAAGACAGAATACGCAGAGCATGTACCGAAATTACACCACAAATGTTGGCCGAAGTTAGACGGTCTTTTCATCAGCCAATTAACAAATGCTTACAAGTCGAGGATCATCACTTCGAGCATCTTCTGTAGGTAGACCCAAACCAAGATTAGTGGATTCTTTGAAAGTGATTATTACGATATGTTTCGATTTCTCGACTATTTTCATACTTTGCGTGACTAGAATGACCTTGTGTTGTAGGTCGCTGAATTCGTCTTAAAATCGGTAATAATGTCATCGAAAACAAAATACATGGTTCCATTTAAAAAAGTCGAGTTAAGCTTGACGTAGCTTCAGCGCCTTCACTGATAAAAAAAATAGGGTGATCCAGTATGACGGCCTTCTCGAACACTGAAACTTTTGTGTCAAACATTTTTGGATATGATCAATAGTTTGAGTGCTATCGCTCTGTAACACTTTATGCGCTTTACCCTGTATATATGTATTATAATTACTTTTTTAATTCAATGTTCATTGCACGTTTCGAAATATATATTGGATCTATAACTTAATTCGTGCGGTTTGCTAAGAGATGGCGTAACTTGGTTATTATTTCATCGTTCCAATATTCCGCACATGCATTGGAAAGCTACTGTCATTGTGCGCCTTTTTCAGTATATGTCATTCATTAGAAGCTCTAGCTGAGCGAACGTGCCAAAAGTGGTTTGCACGATTTAAAAGTTGTGATTTTGGCTGGGAAGACGAAGAACGTCCTGAGCAGCCAAAAAAGTTTGAAGATGAAGAACTGGAAGCATTACTACATGAAGATTTTTGCCAAACACAAAAAGAGCTCGCAGAATCTTTGGGAGTCACTCAAGCAGCCATTTCAAAACGTTTAAAAGCAGCCGGATACATTCAAAAGCAAGGAAATTGGGTTCCACATGAACTCAAGCCGAGAGATGTTGAAAGGCGGTTTTGCATGTCCGAAATGCTGCTGGAACGCCACAAAATGAAGTCATTTTTGCATCGGATTGTTACTGGTGATGAAAAATGGATCCATTACGACAACCCCAAGCGCAAAAAATCATATGTGAAACCCGCTAACCAGCCAAATCAACGGCAAAGACGAATATCCATGGCGCGAAGGTAATGCTCTGTATTTGGTGGGATCAGAAGGGTGTGCTGTATTATGAGCTGCTAAAACTGGGTGAAACCATCAATGGAGAACGCTACCGAACACAATTAATCCGTTTGAAGAGAGCAATAGCCGAAAAATGCCCGGAATATGCGACCGGACACGAGGCAATAATTTCCCATCATGACAACGTTCGGCCCCATGTTGCTATTCCGGTTAAGAACTATTTGGAAAACAGTGGATGGGAAGTTTTACCCCACCCACCTTATAGCCCAGACCTTGCCCCTTCTGACTACCATTTGTTCCGGTCGATGCAGAACGCCCTCACTGGAATACGGTTCACATCAGAACAGGGTATCAAAAATTGGCTTGATTCATTCTTGGCCGCCAAGCCGGCGCAGTTCTTTTGGGATAAAATCCACAAATTGACAGAAAGATGGGAAAAAGTCATAGCTTCAGATGGGCAATACTTTGAATAATACTATTGTATATGTTTTTCTTGAATAAACGTTCAAATTTTGAAAAAAAAAACCGCACGAATTAAGTTATAAATCCAATATGTTCCGTTTATTTTTATATTGTTTTGAATATAATATTCCCACCCATACATTTTGAAACCTTTGTTTTAAAACTAGTATGATATTAATTCATTCAGTTGCAAATTATTATTGTCAACTATCTATTATTTTATATGTAATTTTATATCTAAACTTCATTTTTAATTGAATTGCTTTGTTGGTTAATTGAATATTATCAATTCAATCATTATAATATTTTGATATGCTATGGAAAGCTATATATATGTCTTCAAATTTGTTTTCTCCATTCCTATCAGTAACTATTAAAATTTTTTGGCTGTAAACTTTTACTATATGATATGTCTGTTAATTTATTGTGATAGTTCCATAAGTATTTTTTATTGATAAATATAATTTTTTAAATTATCTGTATCATTATCCCATAAGAAACAATGTTGAAGTTAGGCTGAAGCGCGACTGCGCCCACAGTCAAGATTTAAAGGAACTATCATTTGGGGGTTATATATTTACGAACGCTTTCCGTGCAAAAATGGAGGAGTTGGATAGGGCTGATTGAATGTCAACATGCATCGTAAAGTGTGTTCACTTCGGAACCGACAACAACCAGCCAAACAGCTGAGAGTTACGTGAAAACGCTTTAAGGGTAATAGCAATGGTGGGGACCAGTGTGCTCAGATCGAATACCGACGCAGTCACGACTGCAGAAGCACCTTATGTCCGTGTGAAGCGAGTAGGGAAAGGCGGCGGTGCGCGCTGCCCTTGTTTCTTCCAAGTCGCTCTTGCACGCGAGAACGACTCGTCCCACTTCTCCTTATTCTCCTCGCTTCCTCCTTGCAATGCTATTTTTTGATTTCTCGCTGTTGGTTATCGAGTCGAAATTGAGAATTATATTTTTCTCGACTCCGTGCAAAAGAGGCGCGAAGCAGACTACAATTTCAAATTTACGATATATGTTATTTAAGAAACAAAATTTTTTTTCCGATATTTTGTAAAAAAAATCTGCCAAAAATAAACATCTAAAAGATCGTGTAAAATTTTATAAGCATTCGGAAACTTCAAAAATAAACTCTCAGTGAAATGCTGAACTGAATAAATATTCAAAACTTAAATCAAGATATCAGTTTACAAATTTTTAGTTGCGTAAATTGACTACTTCAATTAAAAAATTATGTGAAAAAATATTTTATTTAAAAAAATTAGGCACATCAAATAACGGTTTAAAATCTACATTCTTAGATTAATCAAAAATGTGAAATGCTTTATAGAAGGTCAAAATTTTCTTATTACTGTAATTGTTCAAATTTATGAAGTTAAAACAATTATACATTACATGTTAAACCACCGACCAATGTTGATGCCATGTCGTCGATGACGTGTTACTCAACTGCTTACTATTTCCTATGTAACGCCTATTGTTATTCACTTTGGGTAAATTAGGTATCTATCAAATTCATTTTACTCGACTAGGATTTAATAAATTCTCAAATGTCCTTATGTCCCAAGTTTAATCGACAGAGTCGAGTACAATTATCTCAACTACTTTTCTCCGTGTACTTGCCGAAATAAAACTTCTGGAAAATCTTGTAGAAATAATGGAATTTTTTGAAATAAAAGTCTGTGCTTAGGCTACATAAAATTAAGATAAAATTTTAAGTAAAATCTGCTGCAAAATATTTTCATTTTAGACCTGAGAAACACGAGATAAAACTTTAAGCATTTATTGACTTTGAATTTCATTGGAAGATTCTTTGATCAGTGTTCAACTCTTTCAACACTTTCGCAAGATCAGCCAAATGCAAAATTTTACGAAACAATCAATTAAAATAATTACACTTATTTTTCGAATATTTTTTTAAAAATTTGCCTAAAATAAATATTCATAAGATTTTGTACAATTGTGGAAAGATTTGAACGCTGTCAGATTAACTTTTGAGTAGAATTTTAAATGAATGAATGTTTGAAAGTTTATGTGAAAACATTAATTAAAAATTGTTTTAACTTCATGAATTTTATCAATTACAGTAATAAGAAAATTTTGACCGTCTATAAGTCATTTTATTTTTTTGATTAAACGTCTGTGCATACGCCACTAAAACGTAAGATTAATAAACTTTGGCCTGATTTTATCATGAATCGATGAATGTCGATTTTGAACCTTTATTTAATGTGCCTAATTTTTTTAAATACAATATTTATTCATGTAATTTTTAAATTGAAGTAGTCAATTTACGCAACTAAAAATTTGTAAACTGATATCTTCATTTAAGTTTTGAATATTTATTAAGTTCAACATTTTACAGAGAAGAAAAACTGTGTTATTAAAGCAGTTGATTTCCAGAACTTGAAAATCTTTCACTTAATATTTCAATTACAAACATTGAATATCTATTGACTTTGAATTAAACTGAAAAATTTGTTTTGAAGTTTTAAAATCTTTTTACAATGTTACAAGATGAGCCAAATTTAGAATTACATAATTTTTTATTAAGAAAAGAAAAAGTCACTTGGCTGAAATAAACCTCTGAAAAATGCTCAGAATTGAAGAAAAATTTAAGTACTTGAAAAATAATGTCATGGTGAAATTTGAAGTCGTCCTATGTGTAAACTTACAATGCAATAGATCAATTATTGGCAAATTTTTAGCTTTGTCAATCAAAGTGTTATTTGGAAATTTCTAATTTTCATAAAAAAGAGAAATACTTATGAATTTTTTAAATATTCGTACATTGAAAAAATATCGAATCAGAGAATTATGTGCAAAGTTTTTTCCATTGAGAAGAGATAAACATATGACATAATAAGTTTTGAATCTACATTTTTGGTTTTATGGTGAAAGAATTTTTATCTTACTTTTTTGTGGCCTAAGCACAGATTTTAAATTCAAAATATAAAAATGCTCTACAGAGCTGAATTATATTCCGAATCAAATAGTTATTTACGAAGCTGGTTACAAAGCTTCAAAATTTTGTAATTAAAATTTTGATATAAAACTTTAAGCATTTATTGACCTTGAATTCCATTGAAAAATTTTTTGTTTACTGTTCAAATCTTCTTCCGATTTCAGAAGAACGGAAAAATTAAAAATTGCAAAATATTTCATTTAAAAGATTGAACTCGTCCATATGATCTAGTCAAATTATAATAAGATTTGAACACTACGAACAAAAATTTGTATGTAAAATTTGATATCGATAAATATTTACATCTCATATGAAGATATCAATGAATACATATTTTAGCTTTTTAATTTATCCACTTCTATTAGAAAATTTTTCCTTTCCGTAGACCATTTCATTTTTTGAATTAAAAGTCTGTGCTTAAGCTACAAAAATGTAAGATGAAAATATTTCTAACATTAAACTAAGAAAGTAAATTTTAAACTTGAATTTTATGGTCATCTCTTCTTAATAGAAAATATCTCTCCAACTGAAAATGTTTTAAATTTACAAAATTGATGAGAAGTATGGAAATTTGAATAGGAAAATATATATTGATTCAAATTTTGAACATTTATTGCCATCAAATTTTACTGAAAGTTTATTTTTGAAGTTTTCAAATGCTTATAAAATTTTACACAATCTTTTAGATGTTTATTTTAGGCAGATTTTTTTACAAAATATCGAGAAAAAAGTGTTTTTTCTTAAATAATATATTTCGTAAATTTGAAATTGTAGTCTGCTTCGCGTCTCTTTTGCACGGAGTTGAGAAAAATGCAATTCTCAATTTCGACTCGATAACCAACAGCGAGAAATCAAAAAATAGCATTGCAAGGAGGAAGCGAGGAGAATAAGGAGAAGTGGGACGAGTCGTTCTCGCGTGCAAGAGCGACTTGGAAGAAACAAGGGCAGCGCGCACCGCCGCCTTTCCCTACTCGCTTCACACGGACATGAGGTGCTTCTGTAGTTGTGACTGCGTCGGTATCCGATCTGAGCACACTGGTGGGTACTATAGAATTATTATTATTATTATTAATTAATTATTATTATAAATTATTATAGATAGAGTAGGCACGCAATAGGGACGTGTGTAAGTGGAGACATCCGATCGTTAGAGAGAGAGGTGAGGTTGGTGAAGCTCTGTCACTCTATTAGCGCATGCGCAGTTCTTGTTTGCATTTCAAAGACTGAGACAGGTTAGGTTGCGTATTTTTTTGAGTCCGTCGCACGCGTAACGCGTTATGAAAGAGAAAGATAGATAGACCAATTCGATTCTTTTTCTTCTTTTATTCGGAGGACGCCTTCCGACCAGGCTTGCCTATTCTATTCAAGAACTCTATGGCGAGGACCCCTCCGAATCACGATAAACGAGCAGGGCGAGCATTTGAAAGAGAGGCTAACAATAAAGAACGTTATTTTTCGGGTGCTTTGTAGCTTAATTACAGACAATGCAAATTAGTTAGAATTTTTCGGTTTCGTCCATTGGAAAGAGCAACTCAAAAACTATCTAAAAGTGAAAAAAACCTCGAAATTGATTTTTGTGCCCTAACGTACCTTTCTTCGCGACAGGTCACGTTTGTATTTTTAATTATTATTTTTATTATTATCTTGTTGTTGATTTTGTCAGCAAACTATTTAATTCAAGCTGTATAAAAAAGTACGTTTTCTTTTTCCCACAAAAAGGTATTTGCTAATTTTCCGTGTAATTGATACACACTTTTTGCAGAGGCATATACTCTTCTAAGTTTCGCAATTCATTTTTCAATATTACTGTAAGTTGACCCATAGATACATTTTCTTGCTTCTTCCGATAATTTACCTCTTAATAACCGTGCTAACTTTTCTTGAGCTGCGGGTATTGGCATCAATGCTTTTGCCTCATAACAACCTTGAATAATTTGTGATAATGGGATGTTACTTCCATCAAATAAAAAAACTACTTCTTATGCGTCACGTAAAGATGCTTGTTGAATATTAGCTGGGACCATTTCGTTATTAATATTTTCATTAATGTTCTCTTCGAGATTGCCGTTAACAACTTGTTCTACTTGTTCGTCGTCGGTAATATTGTAATCAATATCGTAATTGCAGGTTTTGGATCAATCAATCCACTGATAATACTTGAATTAGTTGTGAAGCTTGAATTAAACCAGTTATTCTAACTAGATAAACTGCTAGTTCTAGTAGCTTCAATTTGATCAGATGTTAATGTTTTTCTCAAGAAAATATTGTCTGACAGAAAACTGATATTGTTTTTATCTTTATTGAAAATATTTTCTAAATTATCTTTAGTTATTTTTTCTTTCACATTAACTATTCTTTTTGATTAATTTTTGTATTTATTTCTCGACGTAGTAGTCGAGCTGTCAAGCTCATATAATCAAAAATCGTATATTTGATGAAGATCTTGGTCTCTTGAAGGTGCATTCTAACACATCAAGTATCACTGCATTAGAGTTGTCCAAAGCAATGGAAACCCTTTCTGTAAGGTGTGATTCAAGTTTATTCGATAAAGTAGGTGAACATAGTCTTTTCGAAAAACAATTACAAGTATTTACAGGGTTAAATTGGGAACAACTCAATGCTCTTAAAGAAATGTTGATCTCGCTGCGAAACAGCCAATCCCGTTCGGTGACTCAAGCACTCGTATTCTTTTTGTTCAAATTACGTACTGGGAACTCTAATAAAATGCTTTCTTTTATCTTATAGTTAGAAAATAAACATGATGTATCCGATTATTCTTCCAGTGTAATTAAATGTTTTGAAAATGACGTTTCGCCACATCGCTTCGGTTTAGGTTCTCTTAACAGAGATAATCTTATTCAAGATCATACAACTAATATGGCAAAAAAATTGTTCGACATTGACTATCAATTATTTTTAATTTGTGACGGAATTCAAGATCAATATTCAAGATCATACAACTGATATGGCAAAAAAATTGTTCGACATTGACGATCAATTATTTTTAATTTGTGACGGAATGTACGCTAGACATCAAAAGAGCACTAATGATGAATATCAGAGGAAATCTTACTCTGGTCAGGAAAAAGTTCCTCTCTGCAAACCTTTCACTATTTGCACAACTGACAGCTAAATTGTCGAAATGCTTGGACCATACCTTGCCAATCAAAATGATGCCGAAATTCTAAAAAATGTTTTTGTGAATCCAAATGGTTTGTGTAAATTCTTGAAAGAAGGTGATATTTTTGTTCTTGATCGCGGTTTTCGAGATATAGAAGAAAAGTTAGAGGAAGAAAATTTTTAAGTTTCAATGCCTGCTTTGAAAGGAAAAAGGAAACAACTGTCCACGAAAGAATCCAACAAATCACGTTTTGTCACAAAAATTCGGTGGGCAGTGGAATCTGTGCACGATGTACTCAAACAAAAATATTGCCTTTTGGACCACAGAATTGATAACAAACTGATACCAAAAATTGGATTATACTTCAGAATCGCGTCGTTTCTCAATAACACTTTTGGAAAAAGACTTCAATCTGATGTAGACACTTGATGATATTTTGCAAAGAATACTTTGGCTACTGAGGTAGAAGAAAAAGGATGGCTACGTCGGGAACTTCATTTCAAAAGTGTCCCATCAGACGATATTTTAGATTTTCCGGAAATGACTGAAAGAGATTTAAAAATCTTATTCACTGGAACATACCAACTTGCTCAAGCTGTGCCAAATTTGGCGGAAATGGTCGATACAGATGGTAAGCGAAGAATTAAATATGTAAAAGATGAGTCAAATGTGCTCAAATTAAAAGTTCCATCTCGTCACATTTCTCGCACGGCTTATAGATGCTTTTTACGGTACAAGCCCAATACTTTTGGAATTTCTGGTTTGACACATTACACATGTGAATGTGCTAATGGACAACGCACCGCTGGTTGTTGTTTACACATTGCTGCAGTTGTTTATTATTTGTCATATGCTAGGTATTTGTCAAAAAATTTTAAACCTGCAGAAGTACTCAGTGATGTGTTCAAGAAAAGTAACTATATTCCAGTGATTGAAAGTGACAGCGATAATGATTAAAGTATTAAGCAACTCCTAATGGTGAGAAGCAAGGTGACTCACCAAAATTGAGCACCCCAAATGGCGAGAAGCAAGGGGACTCACCAAAATTAAGCATTCCAAATAGTGAGAGGCAAAGGGACTCATCGAAATTAAGCACCCGAAATGGAGTGGTGGACTCCAGAAACTAATTTTTATAGGTTAACTACAGGCGAATCTGATAAAAATATTTAATGCAATATCAAAATCCGTAGATACAATTTATTTCGATCTGTGATATTCCAGGCCTTGAGATAATGTGATGCGCTATACGCAATACACGCACGGCGGCCTGCACGAGATTTTGTTTTTTTAAGCCATGAAGTACCCCTATGAAAAATTTGGGTAAACTACAATATATGTTGAAGTATACAATAAGAGCATTTTTTTGTAAAAAAAAAACTAGAGTTGTATCTCTAAAACATAGCCTCAAAAAAATGTTGGAAATTTTTTAAACATTTTTTTGTCCCAATTTTTTATTTTAAAAATTTCAAATTTTTTTTTCTAACTATTCTTACGGGTGACTATAACATATATTTGGATGAGGATTAAGTCAATAAAAAGAAAATAAATATGTTAAAAAACTTTTTTTAACCCTTTAGCGTCGAGTGTGACACATACGGCCCACCTACTTTGAAAAATGATAACTTCCATCAAAATTAATAAATCACTATCTGTTTGGACTCGTTTTGGGGAAGCAGGATAGATATGAAAAAAAAAACTAACCTTAACTATAATAACACGCCAAAAATCACCCCTAGAATTGAGAATACACCAAAAAACAGACTTTTGCTCATTTTTAGTTCATATACAAGGTGACCCATTTTAATCTATAATCCCAAATATCTTCTAAAATACTTTATCTACGGAAAAATGGTTCGCACAAAGGTTGACCAGGACCGAGGAGGACATTCGACTGTACCATAAATTTTGACCTTGAGGTCAATTTTCAAGGTCAAATGGAGGTAAGACCCTTTTCTACAGGGAATTTGGAAATTAAATTAGGTGACCCACCATAAGAGGCCTAGAAGTATCGTACAACTTACTTACTTAATGTGACATACTTATTTTTCAATTTAGAATTTTAAAAAATAACAGTAAATGCGACAATGAATTCTTTTTTTAGGTGTACTTTTTTCTCAATTCAGGGGTGGTTCGTAAGGGTTGTAATAGCTTAAAATTTTTTTAAAAATATTGTTATATGTTCTAGGCATCGGGGCCTGCATCGTTGGTCGCAAGTTCCAGACGGACTGCGCTGCCGCGTCGAGTAGAGGAAGGATCCTTTTCCTCCCCTGGCTGTACGCGACTATAAGCCGGAACCAATCGCCCGTGAAGTTTAAAGTCGAAAGGTGGTTCCGCGGGCGGTGTATTGGTTCCAGAGAGGGGGTTCTTGGTTTTAAAAGGTATTCCTAGCCTCGTCCTAGGAGAGCCCTGTACTACGTCTATAAAAGATTTCACCATTTTTCCTCCTCACCCAAAAAAAAAAAAACTAATTGGTAGAGAAAAAGCATACATTCTGGTAGTTTGTTTAATTTTATATTAACTTATTCCTCCCAAAACAAAGTTTCTATAGCCAAAAATATGGTTGAGAGAGCTGTTTGTTTGGCGCATGACTCCTCTCATTTGGGGAAATATAAATATTATTGAAAAATGTTATTTTTGTATTATTACCCGCAAGACGTAATTGAAAAGCATATTAAAATTAAAATGGAAAAAATAGACAGAGTAGTTGCACAGATATAGATATAAAAAATTAAGTTCTTGATGAATTTAATGCTATTGTTCTTTCATATTTTGGTTAAATTTCGAAAACAATTCAGTTCATGTTGAAAAAATTTTCAATTCACACAATTTTTAAGATACCGTTTAAAATGGAAACTATTATAACCTTGGGTAAAGACCATTTGAATAAACTTGAAAAAGTGGTATAGCTTATAAATTGAATTGTAAAAAGTGTAAAGCTTCTTATGCGGGACAAATTGACAGACTTCTGAATACTAGAGCAGAAAAACACAAAAAGAATTTTGGGAGAAAGTGTAATTATCATAATGTACTGTTTGATCATGAATAGAAATATGCTGGTCATGACTTTGGCGGGAATAACGTTGGGATTCTCTACTCAGAAAGTAAGAAGGAAAAAAGAGAGTTTATTGAAATATTATATATAAAAAAGAAGAAAAATCTTCTATAAATTTAAAAACAGATTTAGTAAAGTACAATGGTTATTATAACAGTATGACAGATTAAATTGAAAGCTCAAGTTTTATAATACAATCCCCTGAAGCTTCCAAATTCTGTAAAATGTTTCCCACTTTTGTTAAATGTCTTTCAGGTTCTTTCAGGTAGTATGTAGGGAAGAGAAACACGAGAATTTTTTAGTTTCCCGATGGTCCTGGCCGTAGGAGTGCCTTGCGTTTCAGTAGAGTGCAACAGAAAATTTGTGTTTTAGTTTTAAAATTTGTTCTTTTGAGAAGGATGACGGACGGGAACCGAAACGTCAGCGTTTGTAAGCTTCATTAATTTGAATGGTTGTGGGAATAAAAACAAAAGAGGACGAAAGAAAGAAAAAGAAGGATGGGGTTTTGGAAGGTCGCCTTCTTTTATTCTTTTCTCCTTTTTCGCTAGGTTCTTATGATTGTTAATTGGTTAATTGTTAATTTTTAATTTCTTAAAGTTTTAATTTTACTTACCTGTTATTGGGCTATACGAGTACGTTTCTTATTTCTTTTATTCACACACCTATGTCACTTTGAAACAGTTTATGATTTAGTAAAATTTGTGAAAATTTTGAGAAAAACGAGGTCAGACTGTCAAACAAAAAGAAAACTGCTTCCAAAGCTTTAACTAAGCGTATCAAAAACTTGAATGGGTCATTGGTGCACACGACACTCGCGCTTAAAACCGTTGAAAATATCAGAACAAAATGTTTATCCCATTATGTAATTCACATATTTAATTTAATCTAGCTTCACAGTAAGCAAGATAAAATTTTTTCCAAATGTCCTTTTTCCGGAAAAAATGCAAAAACAATATTCAAACTGAAAAAATTATATGAAATTTTTTTTTTTTTCAAAACAGTTAGAGCCATTGAAAAGAACGGAAAAAAGCTACGAAAACCAATTTACGCAAGACATAAATATAAAAAAAAACGCAAGTTACAATTTTTTCAAAAAAGATGGTTAAGTGAAAAGTGTAAACTTACCACCCCTGTAATTTATTAACTGTAGGTGCTAATGCAAAATCATTTTCAGAATTATGAGTTCGTATCTAGTACAACATTTTTTAAAAATTTCAAAAAATTTGTAGCCATTAAATTATTTTGGTGGTGCACTTGGAAAATTTTGCCCCATATACGTTACCATTGTGTTGCAGAACAGCTTTTAATCCCGATTTTGAAGAATCTATAAAAAGTTTAAAATTTGCTGGAGTTGTGACGTTGCAAAATTTTACAACTCCAAAAATTTTGTAATTTCAATAATACCTTTTTTTAAAAGTCCTTCTGGAAACATTTGAAATAAATTTGTAACAATTATTCAAAAGTCTTTGATCAATTTCGCGATTTTAGAAGTTGCATGGTATTTTAAGATTTGGACATAATTTAGAACCTTTAATTTTAAAAACTAATTCCGTTTGTATTTTCCCCTATCTTATGAAATTTTGTCATCAAGCCTGAAATTAGATGAAAGGATTACTAAAGAAGACTTCAAGTTGCTTTTGTGAAAATGAATTTGCTACTGCTGCCTGTGTTACTTTTCCATTTGAATATTCCCGCCATTCTAACCTAACCTATCTCAAGTTTGGATGTGAATTACTTATCCCACCCAAGCAGTAAATTTTAAAATGCCATGTCCTTAGAAGGTTTTGTTATTATATTCAAGCTATACGTTATGAATCTTCTGTTGCCAGTGAAAGTCAGTCAATGTCTTCCTCAGTGATCCCAGAATGCGTAAGATTTTTCTCCCACCACGTTCCCGCGTGTAAGCAACACATATAAACGCGTCGTGTCGATGTATCCTCGCTCCATCGCTTGTTTGCACGCTTGCAAATAGAGAATTGGATGATTGCCACTGCTTCTTCGTTTTCTCTCGGCTTCGCTTCGGCTCTTGGGTTCGGTACTGTTGGTTCGTCGAAAGTCGAGAATTGCCGAGGATGCACGATTGTAACATGTATATTTTCAGATTTCATGCTGTCGGTTATTGAGTGGAAATTGAGAATTGTGTTTCTCTCAACTTTCTCGACATCGTGCAATAGAGGCACGAAACATACGACAATTTTAAATATATGAAATATGTTGTTTAAGATATTATATTTCTTTTTTTTTGAAATTTTTAGAAAATATCCCTAAAATAAATATCTGAAAAATCCTGTCAAATTATTTAAGGGTTTTAACACGTTAAATGTGAAAAATTTGAATCAATATATACATTTAAAACATTTTTAGCTTTTCAAAAATCAAAGCTTCAATTTGTAATAACGAATTTCCATACTTCTTAACAAATTCGTACATTTAAACAATTTTCAGTTGGCAAGTTATTTTTCATTGAGAAGAGATGTACATAAAATTTATGTTTGAAATTTCCATTCTTAGTTTTATGTTAGAAATATTTTCATCTCAAGTTTTAGTAGCCTAATTGCAAATAAAAACCTGTAAATTTCGCAGATAAAATCGGTAAATTCTGTAGATTAAATATACAAATTATACAAATGGAAAATATATTTTCTTTTAGTTCAATCTATTAATTTTACAAATACAGTTAGTCAGTTTACGGGCTATGTCGTAGATTCTGCAGATGAAAAATGTATATTCTATATATTCTATCTGTTTTTGTACAAAAAAAATTCTGTATATTCTACAGTTTTGAAAACTATAATTTCAGTAGACTAAATCCTTTGTATATATACCAGAAGCAAATTTTTTGTATGCGAACCTTTTAAAATAAATGTCTTGCTGTTTAGAATTTGAAAAAATTATTGTAGTGTCCAAACTATTATTTAACTACAAACATACTCATTCTGCGGCTATATGCAGAAAAATTAAAGTATTTGGTTCATCTTGTTACATTGTAAAAAGATTTTAAAACTCCAAAACAAATTTTTATGCTTAATCCAAAGTCTATAAATGTTCAATGTCTCTAATCGAAATATTAAGTGAAAGATTTTCAAGCTCTAGAGATCAACCACTTATTTAATAAGACATTTCAAATTTTCCCACAATTTTACAAAATCTTATAAATCTTTATTTTAGGCCATTTTTGTTTTGAAATATTCAAGAAATACGTGTAATTATTTTAATTAAATACTTTGAAAACTTTTGCAATTGGCTGATCTGGCAAATTTGTTGAAAAATTTGAACGTTAATCGAAAAATCTTCCAATGAAATTCAAAGTCAAGAAATGTTGCTCAGGTCGAAAAACAATATAGTTTACACCGGATTTGCATTTAAATTTAATATTAATTTAATGTGGTCTAAGTACAAATTTTTAATTAAAAAAATTAATTGCTGTACTTTAATTTATTCATGATTGTATGGAATATGATTGCCATTGTCACTTCGTATTCTGTCGGCTTAGCTTCGGCTCTTCGGTTCGGTATTGTTGGTTCGTAGAAAGTCGAGGATTGTCGAGAATGCACGATTGCAACTTGTATTTTTTCGCCGGCTTGGCTAATTTCAAGATTTCAAGATTTGGAGGATTTGGAGGTTGAGGTCGTATTCTGTCACTTTTGTTTACAAAATTTGACAACTCCAACAAAGGCTTGAAAACATTGACGTTTGAAGTCTTGAAATATGATATGTTAATTACTTTCAGGACATTTTACAGGATGTTTTCGAGTGTGTAATCTACAGACAATATATGATAAGTTACTGGAGATTTATAATGTTGTTATATATTCAATATATTACATAAGAAAAGTGGAGGTTAGGTTTAAAGTATATATTTCATACTCAAGTCTCAAGTGGTTTTAAATTTTGAAATTTCATGGTTCATTTTTCAAATGATTTAAAATATTGCAAATTTAGAATAATACTAATTATATTTTTTATACATTTATTCAGTTAGTCAACATTTATTTTAATGATATTTTCGTAAAGAAGCATGAAAATTAAAAAATTTTTAATTTATAACAATCTATTAATATTTAAAATTTTGTTTTGCATAAGTACTTTCTTAAATTTTCATTAAATTAAATATTAAATATTTATAATATTTTCAATGAAAATAGAGCATATATATGAAATATAATATTGTTTATCCCTATACTGATATAAGAATTTTAAGCAATTAATAGTTTTGTAAATTTTTAATAAAAAAACTTGTAGTTATATTATTAAGTTTTTCTCTCAAAATTGTTGTTTTTATTATTTCATATATATGCTCTATTTTCATTGAAAATATTATAAATATTTAATATTTAATTTAATGAAAATTTAAGAAAGTACTTATGCAAAAAAAAAATTTTAATATGAATAGACTGTTATTATAAATTACAAATTTTTTAGTTTTCATGCTTCTTCACGAAAATGTCATTAAAATAAATGTCGACTAACTGAATAAATGTATAATAAATATAATTAGTATTATTCTAAATTTGCAATATTTTAAATCAATTGAAAAATGAAACACGAAATTTCAAAATTTAAAACCACTTGAGACTTGAGAATGAAATATATACTTTAAACCTAACCTCCACTTTTCTTATGTAATATATTGAATATATAACAACTTTACACGGAAAGAATAAGTACTGGGAAATTTACATGACAGAGTGCTCGACTTTCAGATACGTTCAAAAGTTACTTAAAACTAGAAGTACTGTTCTTGTACAATTAGATCAATAATCCTGGAAAAAGTATAGAACTTTCCAAAAGTATATTCAGTAGAAAGTCCGTGAAAATTCTGAGTACGCAAAATATATAATGTCTATGAATCATTTGAGAAAATACAGTTCAAAGATTGGATATTTTTACGAATTATTATGAAATTCTGAATATAGGCAGATAGAGCTCGCACATCACTCGTGCATGAAAACTTCAAAGTCAGTTAATGAAATTTTTATGGACAAGGGTAAATGTGCCAATTACTGCGGGTCGAAAATCAAGACGGCTTTTAAAGTTAAAAAAAATGATTTTGCGATGAAAAAGTCGTCGCGAATTAATTTTTAAAGCAGTATTTGGTATTAAGTAAGTAGCATGCAGTCCTTAAACCCTGAAAAGAAACCAGATTTACTTAAAAAATGCGAATATAAAAAAAATGTTCCATGTAGGTATTACTGCGGGTTTGCATGAATTACTGCGCACCAATTACTGCGGAATCCCCAATTACTGCGCTCCAACTGCTGCGGAAACCCAAATTTCTGCGCGCGTAATACTGCGATATTATTTTGAGTGAACTTACAATTAATTTAGGAGTGTTGAACATTTTATTTAATCTCAATTATAAAAAGTAAACACGACGAACCATTTGTAACAAATTAAGATTAATAATTTTATTAATTTTATTTAATTTAACTTAAAATTATATCACTTGAGTTCCTCTTGCATCTTTAGCAACGATTAAGGAGTGTTGAACATTTTATTTAAACTAAATTATAAAAAGTGAACATGAAGCATTTTTAACAAATTAAGATTAAATAATATTATAACTCTTATTTAATTTACCTTAAAAACCAATTTACGCAAGACATAAATATAAAAAAACGCAAGTTACAATTTTTTCAAAAAAGGTGGTTAAGTGAAAAGTGTAAACTTACCACCCCTGTAATTTATTAACTGTAGGTGCTAATGCAAAATCATTTTCAGAATTATGAGTTCGTATCTAGTACAACATTTTTTAAAAATTTCAAAAAATTTGTAGCCATTAAATTATTTTGGTGGTGCACTTGGAAAATTTTGCCCCATATACGTTACCATTGTGTTGCAGAACAGCTTTTAATCCCGATTTTGAAGAATCTATAAAAAGTTTAAAATTTGCTGGAGTTGTGACGTTGCAAAATTTTACAACTCCAAAAATTTTGTAATTTCAATAATACCTTTTTTTAAAAGTCCTTCTGGAAACATTTGAAATAAATTTGTAACAATTATTCAAAAGTCTTTGATCAATTTCGCGATTTTAGAAGTTGCATGGTATTTTAAGATTTGGACATAATTTAGAACCTTTAATTTTAAAAACTAATTCCGTTTGTATTTTCCCCTATCTTATGAAATTTTGTCATCAAGCCTGAAATTAGATGAAAGGATTACTAAAGAAGACTTCAAGTTGCTTTTGTGAAAATGAATTTGCTACTGCTGCCTGTGTTACTTTTCCATTTGAATATTCCCGCCATTCTAACCTAACCTATCTCAAGTTTGGATGTGAATTACTTATCCCACCCAAGCAGTAAATTTTAAAATGCCATGTCCTTAGAAGGTTTTGTTATTATATTCAAGCTATACGTTATGAATCTTCTGTTGCCAGTGAAAGTCAGTCAATGTCTTCCTCAGTGATCCCAGAATGCGTAAGATTTTTTCTCCCACCACGTTCCCGCGTGTAAGCAACACATATAAACGCGTCGTGTCGATGTATCCTCGCTCCATCGCTTGTTTGCACGCTTGCAAATAGAGAATTGGATGATTGCCACTGCTTCTTCGTTTTCTCTCGGCTTCGCTTCGGCTCTTGGGTTCGGTACTGTTGGTTCGTCGAAAGTCGAGAATTGCCGAGGATGCACGATTGTAACATGTATATTTTCAGATTTCATGCTGTCGGTTATTGAGTGGAAATTGAGAATTGTGTTTCTCTCAACTTTCTCGACATCGTGCAATAGAGGCACGAAACATACGACAATTTTAAATATATGAAATATGTTGTTTAAGATATTATATTTCTTTTTTTGAAATTTTTAGAAAATATCCCTAAAATAAATATCTGAAAAATCCTGTCAAATTATTTAAGGGTTTTAACACGTTAAATGTGAAAAATTTGAATCAATATATACATTTAAAACATTTTTAGCTTTTCAAAAATCAAAGCTTCAATTTGTAATTACGAATTTCCATACTTCTTAACAAATTCGTACATTTAAACAATTTTCAGTTGGCAAGTTATTTTTCATTGAGAAGAGATGTACATAAAATTTATGTTTGAAATTTCCATTCTTAGTTTTATGTTAGAAATATTTTCATCTCAAGTTTTAGTAGCCTAATTGCAAATAAAAACCTGTAAATTTCGCAGATAAAATCGGTAAATTCTGTAGATTAAATATACAAATTATACAAATGGAAAATATATTTTCTTTTAGTTCAATCTATTAATTTTACAAATACAGTTAGTCAGTTTACGGGCTATGTCGTAGATTCTGCAGATGAAAAATGTATATTCTATATATTCTATCTGTTTTTGTACAAAAAAAATTCTGTATATTCTACAGTTTTGAAAACTATAATTTCAGTAGACTAAATCCTTTGTATATATACCAGAAGCAAATTTTTTGTATGCGAACCTTTTAAAATAAATGTCTTGCTGTTTAGAATTTGAAAAAATTATTGTAGTGTCCAAACTATTATTTAACTACAAACATACTCATTCTGCGGCTATATGCAGAAAAATTAAAGTATTTGGTTCATCTTGTTACATTGTAAAAAGATTTTAAAACTCCAAAACAAATTTTTATGCTTAATCCAAAGTCTATAAATGTTCAATGTCTCTAATCGAAATATTAAGTGAAAGATTTTCAAGCTCTAGAGATCAACCACTTATTTAATAAGACATTTCAAATTTTCCCACAATTTTACAAAATCTTATAAATCTTTATTTTAGGCCATTTTTGTTTTGAAATATTCAAGAAATACGTGTAATTATTTTAATTAAATACTTTGAAAACTTTTGCAATTGGCTGATCTGGCAAATTTGTTGAAAAATTTGAACGTTAATCGAAAAATCTTCCAATGAAATTCAAAGTCAAGAAATGTTGCTCAGGTCGAAAAACAATATAGTTTACACCGGATTTGCATTTAAATTTAATATTAATTTAATGTGGTCTAAGTACAAATTTTTAATTAAAAAAATTAATTGCTGTACTTTAATTTATTCATGATTGTATGGAATATGATTGCCATTGTCACTTCGTATTCTGTCGGCTTAGCTTCGGCTCTTCGGTTCGGTATTGTTGGTTCGTAGAAAGTCGAGGATTGTCGAGAATGCACGATTGCAACTTGTATTTTTTCGCCGGCTTGGCTAATTTCAAGATTTCAAGATTTGGAGGATTTGGAGGTTGAGGTCGTATTCTGTCACTTTTGTTTACAAAATTTGACAACTCCAACAAAGGCTTGAAAACATTGACGTTTGAAGTCTTGAAATATGATATGTTAATTACTTTCAGGACATTTTACAGGATGTTTTCGAGTGTGTAATCTACAGACAATATATGATAAGTTACTGGAGATTTATAATGTTGTTATATATTCAATATATTACATAAGAAAAGTGGAGGTTAGGTTTAAAGTATATATTTCATACTCAAGTCTCAAGTGGTTTTAAATTTTGAAATTTCATGGTTCATTTTTCAAATGATTTAAAATATTGCAAATTTAGAATAATACTAATTATATTTTTTATACATTTATTCAGTTAGTCAACATTTATTTTAATGATATTTTCGTAAAGAAGCATGAAAATTAAAAAATTTTTAATTTATAACAATCTATTAATATTTAAAATTTTGTTTTGCATAAGTACTTTCTTAAATTTTCATTAAATTAAATATTAAATATTTATAATATTTTCAATGAAAATAGAGCATATATATGAAATATAATATTGTTTATCCCTATACTGATATAAGAATTTTAAGCAATTAATAGTTTTGTAAATTTTTAATAAAAAAACTTGTAGTTATATTATTAAGTTTTTCTCTCAAAATTGTTGTTTTTATTATTTCATATATATGCTCTATTTTCATTGAAAATATTATAAATATTTAATATTTAATTTAATGAAAATTTAAGAAAGTACTTATGCAAAAAAAAAAATTTTAATATGAATAGACTGTTATTATAAATTACAAATTTTTTAGTTTTCATGCTTCTTCACGAAAATGTCATTAAAATAAATGTCGACTAACTGAATAAATGTATAATAAATATAATTAGTATTATTCTAAATTTGCAATATTTTAAATCAATTGAAAAATGAAACACGAAATTTCAAAATTTAAAACCACTTGAGACTTGAGAATGAAATATATACTTTAAACCTAACCTCCACTTTTCTTATGTAATATATTGAATATATAACAACTTTACACGGAAAGAATAAGTACTGGGAAATTTACATGACAGAGTGCTCGACTTTCAGATACGTTCAAAAGTTACTTAAAACTAGAAGTACTGTTCTTGTACAATTAGATCAATAATCCTGGAAAAAGCATAGAACTTTCCAAAAGTATATTCAGTAGAAAGTCCGTGAAAATTCTGAGTACGCAAAATATATAATGTCTATGAATCATTTGAGAAAATACAGTTCAAAGATTGGATATTTTTACGAATTATTATGAAATTCTGAATATAGGCAGATAGAGCTCGCACATCACTCGTGCATGAAAACTTCAAAGTCAGTTAATGAAATTTTTATGGACAAGGGTAAATGTGCCAATTACTGCGGGTCGAAAATCAAGACGGCTTTTAAAGTTAAAAAAAATGATTTTGCGATGAAAAAGTCGTCGCGAATTAATTTTTAAAGCAGTATTTGGTATTAAGTAAGTAGCATGCAGTCCTTAAACCCTGAAAAGAAACCAGATTTACTTAAAAAATGCGAATATAAAAAAAATGTTCCATGTAGGTATTACTGCGGGTTTGCATGAATTACTGCGCACCAATTACTGCGGAATCCCCAATTACTGCGCTCCAACTGCTGCGGAAACCCAAATTTCTGCGCGCGTAATACTGCGATATTATTTTGAGTGAACTTACAATTAATTTAGGAGTGTTGAACATTTTATTTAATCTCAATTATAAAAAGTAAACACGACGAACCATTTGTAACAAATTAAGATTAATAATTTTTATTAATTTTATTTAATTTAACTTAAAATTATATCACTTGAGTTCCTCTTGCATCTTTAGCAACGATTAAGGAGTGTTGAACATTTTATTTAAACTAAATTATAAAAAGTGAACATGAAGCATTTTTAACAAATTAAGATTAAATAATATTATAACTCTTATTTAATTTACCTTAAAATTATATTACTTGACTTCCTCTTGCCTCATTAGCAACGATTTTGGAGTTTTCAACATTGTGTTTAATCTCAATTATAAAAAGTAAGCATAACGAAGCATTTGTAATAAATTGAAAGGTTATGCAGTGCCGCCTGACAGATCGCAGTAATTCATACACCTATGAAAATCATATACCAAATACTGTTTTGGTAAAAAAATGATTAAAAAACGTATTTTTTGTTATTTTGCATAAATATTTAGAAAAATAAGATATTTACTTTGCAAAAAATAATATCACAATAAATATTTTATTTTCAGAAACGGAATTATAACAAGTTTTTCAGAACGTGTTCATGGCCTGTCAACAAATCTAAGCATTAAAACTATGGGAATCGGGAACATGAGAGTTTCAAATTGCAATCAATTAGCTACAAATATCGTAACTATTGATAATTCGTTGATACTTATTATGCTTGGATTAGAAATTAATTGTTTTAATCTCTTTGAGATTAAACACAATGTTGAAAACTCCAAAATCGTTGCTAATGAGGCAAGAGGAAGTCAAGTAATATAATTTTAAGGTAAATTAAATAAGAGTTATAATATTATTTAATCTTAATTTGTTAAAAATGCTTCATGTTCACTTTTTATAATTTAGTTTAAATAAAATGTTCAACACTCCTTAATCGTTGCTAAAGATGCAAGAGGAACTCAAGTGATATAATTTTAAGTTAAATTAAATAAAATTAATAAAATTATTAATCTTAATTTGTTACAAATGGTTCGTCGTGTTTACTTTTTATAATTGAGATTAAATAAAATGTTCAACACTCCTAAATTAATTGTAAGTTCACTCAAAATAATATCGCAGTATTACGCGCGCAGAAATTTGGGTTTCCGCAACAGTTGGAGCGCAGTAATTGGGGATTCCGCAGTAATTGGTGCGCAGTAATTCATGCAAACCCGCAGTAATACACGGAGAAAAATGGAGATCAGGAGAATACGAACGATTACTGAGAATTAAGAATGATTACTATAAAAGAGAAGAGAGTATTTGACAGCACAAGACTGATTCCCAAACAGTGTAACACTCTCTTCTGTCATCTAATAATTTTTCCTATTTTCCAGTAATCACCCATATTTCTCTGATCTCCATTTTTCTCCGTGTACCTACATGGAACATTTTTTTTATATTCGCATTTCTTAAGTAAATCTGGTTTCTTTTCAGGGTTTAAGGACTGCATGCTACTTACTTAATACCAAATACCGCTTTAAAAATTAATTCGCGACGACTTTTTCATCGCAAAATCATTTTTTAACTTTAAAAGCCGTCTTGATTTTCGACCCGCAGTAATTGGCACATTTACCCTACTATTTTATTGATTTTTATTACAAATTATATTACCGCTGTTGAAATTAATATTACGCTGATAGGATTCGAACCTTAACTTTTACCTAACCTACATGTATAACGCAGTCTAACCTTATAAATTAAACCGCACGGCTACTGAAGCACTTGCAATACTTCTCAAAAAATGTTGGGTACATTTTATCCTTTGAAAATGCAGGGCCGTGTAAGAAATTGCTACGCCTTGTTTCGCCATCAATTTTATATAAGGCTAAGAAAAGTTTTTAGATGAAGAGACTTTTAATAAATTAATGACTGAATTCTAAAATATCAAATATAAGAATTTCATAATTTCTGAAGTTTATGTCAATTTACAAAGTAATAAAAATTTTGCGTATCTAAAAAACTGACATTGACATCTGCGAATCGTACCACTAAAAATTTCACAAGACTTTCAAGCGCAGTCCAAGAATTTTTCTTTGATTTGTATAGCAGGTATTCATCTCTTCCTAATCAAACTATTCTATCCAAACTCTTTTAAAACGTGAAGCACTCTTTAGAAGAAGTATTATTTACCTTTCTATAAATTTTTCAAAAACTATACAATAAAATTTGAAAGAATTTCATTCATTGACTGTGCTTGAATTAATCTAGGACATTCTTTCTTTTTTTCGATGAAGTTCTAAGCTTCTTAATAAAAAGTATATAGGATCTTCGGAAAAATTTGCCCTGTCCTAAAGTCGAGGACTGTCAAGTAAATTTCCCAGTACTTATTTTTTCCGTGTATAGACCTCCAGTAACTTATCATATATTGTCTGCAGATTACACACTCGAAAACATCCTGTAAAATGTCCTGAAAGTAATTAACATATCATATTTCAAGACTTCAAACGTTAATGTTTTCAAGCCTTTGTTGGAGTTGTCAAATTTTGTAAACAAAAGTGACAGAATACGACACCAACCTCCAAATCTTGAAATCTTGAAATTAGCCAAGCCGGCGAAAAAATACAAGTTGCAATCGTGCATTCTCGGCAATTCTCGACTTTCGACGAACCAACAGCACCGAGCCCAACAGCCGAAGCGAAGCTGAGAGAAAACGAAGAAGCAGTGGCTATCATCCAATTCTCGATTTGCGAGCGTGCTAACAAGCGATGGAGCGGGGATACATCGACACGCCACGTTTATATGTATTGCTTACACGCGGGAACGTGGTGGGAGAAAAAATCTTACGCATTCTGGGATCACTTGTCTTCCTTATATATTATTTTGAGTTTATTGTCTTGTCACTCGTGACGTCAGGATGACCTTGACCGAAACCTTCAAAAAACCCTGTGCCGAAGATTGAGCCTGTTCTGGTGGTCTGAAACAAAAAACACAAATACAATTTCATTTGTTATTTCATTGACTATCGTTGTCTGCTCAATTAGCTCAGAAGTCCTTTTATTTTCGTTTTTATAGCTCCTCAAACATGAAAAATTTGAATCTTTTTAGAAAAATGGCTGCCATATTTATAAATTGTTATATTTTTAAACAATTGAGCAGACAACGATAGTCAATGAAATGAAAAATAAAGTTGTAATTGTGTTTTTTGTTTCAGACCACCAGAACAGGCTCAATCGTCGGCACAGGGATTTTTCAAGCTTTCGGTCAAGGTCATCCTGACGTCACGAGTGACAAGACAATAAACTCAAAATAATATATAAGGAAGACATTGAAATGCTTTATTCAATAGAAAAAAATTTATGTCATTATCTTTTGTGGTTTGCTTGCAATAAATTCTTGAAAATGCGTGTGAAAATCAGACGGCGAACCAGAAGACCCCCCCTTAAGTAAATTAAATTTCCTTTTTCATTTGAAATAAAAAAAAAAATCTAGTAACTTTGAGATAATGTAATTAACATCTACAATATTTTAAAATAGACTTGAGCTTCAGTAACAAATTAAAATCATCTATATGTATATATATATATATATATATATATATTAGGGTGTTTCACAAAAAAATATTTTTTGTTTGTCCGCGGCCGTATCGCGACAATTGGTTTCTGTGGGTGAGAAAATACTTACTTAATTTTTTCAGATTAAAAAAAATGTAGAGGTCGCGAGCATCAATTTTATGTAAAAATTAAGATTTTTGTAGTTTTCATTTTTTAAAAGCTTAAATATTAATTATAGAGAAATACTCGATAGATGAAACTGGTCGATAATACATAGCGCGAAACTGTCATTTTACAGCTGATTGAAAAAAAAAATAATTGGTCCCGGTAGTGGTCACAAAAGGCATGATTTCGTAGTAACATAAAGAGATAAAGACACAATTGTATCCCTAAACATTTTTTATAAGGATTGAAAAAATTACGGGATCTTCTCCGTACAATAAGAAAAAAACTGTTATGAAGATAAGAGGAAAAATTTTAAAACGAAGCGCAAGAAAAAAAAATATAAATAAAAAAAAAAAATTATTTGATAATGCGGCTTATAATGGCTTCTTTACCATTGAACTACATCAAGTAATTAATAAACGCCCTATTCAAATGTTCTTACAGCATTAAATAATCATAGAAAACACATAAACATTTTACAATTTCATTTTACAATTTCTTTCAGCTAGTAAATCTGCGATAATTAAAGGACTTATTTTATGATAATATAAAATGTTTATATGTTTTCTATGATTATTTAATGCTCTCAGAACATTTTAATAGGGCGCTTATTAATTACTTGATGTAGTTCAATGGTAAAGAAGCCATTATAAGCCGCACTATCGAATAATTTTTTTTTTTTTATTTATATATTTTTTTTCTAGCGCTTCGTTTTAAAAATTTTCCTCTTATCTTCATAACAGCTTTTTTCTTATTGTACGGAGAAGATCCCGTAATTTTTTCAATCCTTATAAAAAATGTTTAGGTATACAATTGTGTCTTTATCTCTTTATGTTACTACGAAATCATGCCTTTTGTGACCACTACCGGGACCAATTTCTATTTTTTTTCAATCAGCTGTAAAATGACAGTTTCGTGCTGTGTATTATCGACCATTTTCATCTATCGAGTATTTCTCTATAATTAATATTTAAGCTTTTAAAAAATGAAAACTACAAAAATCTTAATTTTTACATAAAATTGATGCTCGCGACCTCTACTTTTTTTTTTAATCTGAAAAAATTAGCTAAGTATTTTCTCACCTACAGAAACCAATTGTCGCGATACGGCCGCGGACAAACAAAAAAATTTTTTTTGTGAAACACCCTAATATATATATACACATATGTATATGTGCAAAGCTAGCTGCGAGCGAAGCGCGCGATAAGAATCAGCCCAAGAAGTGAGCAGATTTAAAAAAATAAATCTGCCTTACACGGAGAAAAATAGTTTAAGTAATTTTACTCAACTCTGTCGATTAAACTTGGGACATATAGTCCAGGCGATATAGTCCAAAAAACAGCCATTCCTTATGTTTTCTTGGAGCAGGCTGAAAAATTAAGTTTAGGCGTCAAAACATAAGTGAATTAACATATCTTTTCCCGTGGTGTCAAATCGATGGACGTCATTGTTTAAATTACGGTTATTTATAATTTTTTAACGTAATTTCACGTTTTTCGCTTATATCTTTGATTCTTTTCATTTTATCGGAAAATAGTTTAATAACTTTTTTTCCTCATAAAAAACCCTACAAAACTAGATGCCGACCGTAAAAAAATATTAATTGAGTCAAAAGTTAGGAATAAAAATAGATAATGTTTATGACGTTTAAATAAACAATCATTCAAAGACTTTCCTGTTTAAGAGAATCACGTACATACAGTTGAACATACCATATATAAACCTTGTTACAGAGAAATAAATAATTCTAGTTCTATTAACAATTAAATTCAATTAATATTGCTATGCTGTTATTACAAAACTCCGCTGTAAAAAGAAAATCTTCTGTATTTATTACTTTTTCATTGTGCAAACAAAAATTTATTTTTGTCAATAATTCTTTAGGACCCACTTTTATCAATATAAATTTTGCTCTAGTAGATCATAAACGTAAAGTTGTTTTTTGGTTATGTTTAATACATGCGCCTGAACGGATCTGTCCGCCTAATCAACTTGCTTTCTTTGTTTTTCTTACTAAACTTGAAATTTGTCATTTCAACTAGGATTGCAAAGTTGGCGCCTGTCCTAACTAGGCAAAATAGTTGATTCCTTGTACACGGGCACAAGGAATTTTTTTCGGTGTTCAACAACGTCCGAATACTTCTTATTATTGACAATTATGTGTGCAAAACCTGGAGTCGGGAAGTTTGTTAGTTTATGACTTATGGCCTTATAAACAGATTAATAAACAATTAACCTGTACGAACCTGAGAAGTAGACACGGTGATGCTGATTTTTTAATCGATAAACTTCACTACTTTACATTGAAAATCATCATTGTTTAATAAAAAATTTCATTTTTCCAATCACGGGAAATTTATTTACAAATTTCTTAGTTGCAAAATGCATTTTTCCAAGTGTTCCAATTAATTTTCATAACTTTTTATTGCGTACATTGAAAGCGTATGAAAAGAGCTTTCATTTTAAAAAAAAGTTCAAGATTCATTAAGAAACAATGGAGATACAGTGCGATGAAGTGAAAAAAAATTCATCAAAATCAGCGGAGCGGGGGATTTTCGATAGCTGACGCACGGCGGCAAGGTGGGGAGGGGCTGGATGCACTCTGAAAAAATATTGATTCGATCGTTCAAAATCGACGGCGCAGCTTTAGTCGCACTTTTCTCGGGAACTATTTGGGATAAAGTAATGATTTTTTTTTAATTTCATACCTCGCAACGAGAGGAATTCATTTCCACTGTTGAAAATCCGATAATTTTGTTAGTTGAACAGTGAAATACGTGTAATTTATTAACTTAAATTCATTGCAGTTTTATTCGATGTGAAAAAATAAAAAAGGATTTTACAAGCAAGATAATTTATTTTTTACACGTATATTTACATTTCTACTCCTATCGTAAATTAAATTTAAAGATTTTATTAACCTTACACACAATTTTATCGTTTCATAAAATGTTAAATGTTTTAGAAAAATATATATCTAAACAATCATATAATTTACAAGCGTATATTTTTTACTAATTAATAATATATTTAATATAATTTTATAGATACAGACATTTTATCAAGCCTACAAATCAATTTGTTAATGACTGTACAATGACATTTTTAAAATTAATTTAGATCTTTTAGGAGGCGGGCTTTGATTGTCACAATTTGTTGAACAATTGAGCAAAAACTTCATCGCACTGTATCTCCATTGTTTCTAAATGAATCTTGAACTTTTTTTTTTAATGAAAGCTCTTTCCATACACTTTCAATGTACGTAATAAAAAGTTATGAAAATTAGGTGGAATACTTGGAAAAATGCATTTTGCATCTAAGAATTTTATAAACAAATTTCCCTTAGTTGCAAAATTGAATTTTTTTATTAAACAATGATGATTTTCAATGTAAAATAGTGTTAAATTTGACTACTTATAAAATTAGTAAATTGATTTTATAATAGTCGAAATAATAACATATTTCATGTATATTATTTCTAATTATGACGAATCTAAAATAAGACCACAGAATATACGATTAGTGAAGATATAATATGTTTATTTTGGTATAAGTGTACATGATGGCGGTGAAATGACAACTGAGATCTCAAAACTAAAGCGTTTTGCATTTTTGGACAAGAAAAATATAATTGCAGGTATATTGAAGCCGACGACGACCGAGAAGTGTTGATCGGTCCCGAGTAGGAAAACCCCAAGAGGTAGCTACCCTGGTTCCTGAGTAATTCGGAGATAGCATCTGGACTCTAGGTATATAATTCAAAAAATCCGGTTCGAACGAAGAGTACAAAAAGTCTGGAAATGCATATAACTAAATTACTTGCAGATTTTTACAATAAAATGTAGACCCGGATTTGTTTTACTTATTGAAGACATTCTATAGTTCTATTTGCAGACAAGTCTATAAAAGATGACAAATAGAAGTTGTGAGTTTTATTTGGATGAACTTTCTTAAGGCCCCCGTTGAGGATTAAGATACAATGGTTTCGGGATTATAAAAAAACTTATGAATTACGAAAAAATCATGAATTTTAAGACTTGTGATTGACTCGAAACACAACAAATAGTGAAATATATCGATAAAAAATCAGCACTACCATATCTACTTCTCAGGTTCGTACAGGTTTTGTATATTACGTGCCTAGGCGCACAATGAGGGTTATTGCGTAACGAGCGACAATGCCGATGCGTAGTCGAGACGAAGCCGAGACAAAGCCGAGACGAAGCTGAGGCGCGATCAGTCCTGCGAGCATTGTCGCGAGTCTCGTAATTTCCCGAATTGTGTGCATTGGCACGTATTCTATTTTATGTGACTCCGGTGCGTATACGAGTTTTTATGCGTACACTCGAATATAATCTAGTATTGTAGTTGTTTGCGGCGCTAGTCATTACACTTGATATGACACGACTAGTCCCGGTCATTTTGATTTTATCGATCTTGTGTAGTAGTAATGGATTTTAAAAGACGCATGCGCAGTTCAAATGTACAAGGCTTTGCCAGTAAGATGCCTAACGCTGTACGAAGAAGAAGAATAAGAAGAAGATTGTGCTTCGTTTCAATTGTGGTTAACACTGCGGAGCATGTACGAAAGCTTCGTGACGAACAGAAAAAACACGATCAAACACGACTGCAGTACGATGAGTTTTTAAAATCACTAGTTTATAAGTGGAATCCACTATTTTGGATTTAGAGAGTACTAAAATAAACTATAATTGTATTTTGTATGTTTTTAATTGATTTTTATTATTAAATATAATAACTTGGAACATCAGAATGCTGAAAATTCAACAGGTTTTTGAAATAAAAAAATGTTTATGTGTGGCCAAGGCGCAGATTAATTTCATTCGTTCCTACGTGAATAGATATAGCTGATGGAACGAGTCTTGCAATTTACAGTTTACTCAACTCTCGATTAAAACGAAGAGTACAATGAAGGGAAAGGTCTACTATTTTGGAGATTTAATAAGACTGGTTTTTGAGAATTATACTACGAGTAATAATATATACTCGTATATTTAGAAACTTTTAATGAACGCTTTTAAATTTCACCCTACACTTCTGAATTTTACTCAACTGTGATTCATTCTTGAACATTTAATACATCACAAGTAATTACAGTGATACTAAATAACTTCTAACTTGTCCATATGTCCCAAATTTGATCATTGCAGGCTGTAGTCTGCAAGAGGTGAGGGATCTCCCCCCGAGCACCGACTACAGAAGGCAATATTAAAAAGAATTGTTTTTTTTTAATGACAGCTGCCACTGACTTTTCGAAATTATTCATCAACAGCACTTTATTTTACCGACAGGCCGCTTGAATTCGGTCTCTACATTATTCATTTACAGAAAAAAAATTTCTGGCCTTTAGGCGACGTAACGCTCTTTGTTACCAGAATCTAGGAAACTCTTACTTTTTCTTGATTGTGGTAGTATGTATATGTGTGTATAGTTACCAAATCTAGGGAATCCCCCTCTTTTCGTTTGATTGTGTGATATGTCAAGCAACAAAAACAGCAAACCATAACTATGAATAATTGTTATATTATGATGAAGAATAACGTTGATGAGAATTTTCAGGTACGTAATATATAACAATGTTTTTATTACTAAAATCGCATTATAAAAGTGAAACGGTCACATCGGACCAGCGACCCCAGCGTATCGGTTGTTAGCAAAACACGCGTTCCGCGGCGTAGCAGGTCTACAGGGGCAGTGACTCGAAGAGTCACCACTAGGCTCGCGGCACGAGCTTGCCCGCTGTAGACTCGAAACCGCGAAGCTATAACCCAGCTTGCGTAATCATCAGCGGTATTGGGATTTGACACAGAGGCAGAGTCGATATATATAGATATACATAAAATCCAACATGGCGCATAAGAGCCCGGGCTTACACAGTGCTTATACGGAGTTTGTTTAGTTTTTCAATTTAATAATGATATTTATGAAGAGCATTTGCGATTGGGCTGGTACAAATCCTTCCCAGCGTAAATTTATTGAGGGAGAAAGAGTTTACCAGGCTGGTCACATTATTAAATGTGGAAAAAACGAGCAGTTCCACAATGGTAATAACCTGAGCTTCACAGCTGTTTGTTTACAGACATCAAATTTAAGAGATAATCCTCATGAGATTAATGGTGAAGTATCAAGAAGTGGTGAAATTTTAAAATGTTCGTGTTCTTGTAAAGCTGGCCTAGGCGGAAAGTGCAAGCACATCATCGCTGCTCTGCTGTACTGCTATCAGTAAGTTTCTAACCTATATTTTATGAATAGATTTATGAAGAAAAAGACGGGTACACTGTAAAAAAAACGAATTCGGTAGAATTACAAAAGCAGTTGTAAATGTATAAAGCGATTGTAAAAGTACTACGTTGCACGTTATAAAATTATTTATATTTTGTTAAATTACAGTTGAATAATAATTATGCTACGTGACACGTTGTTTTTTACAAGGCGAAATGTAATAATGCAACGTTATACGTCGTAGAATTAATTATCATTGGCTAAATTACAATAGGATTGTGAAATGACTACGTGTCACATTGGAAATAAATCGTTTCACGTGACACGTAGTAATTTTATAATCCTATTGCAATTTAGCCAATGATAATTAATTCTACGACGTATAACGTTGCATTATTACATTTCGCCTTGTAAAAAACAACGTGTCACGTAGCATAATTACTATTCAACTGTAATTTCACAAAATATAAATAATTTTATAACGTGCAACGTAGTACTTTTACAATCGCTTTATACATTTACAACTGCTTTTGTAATTCTACCGAATTATTTTTTTTACAGTGTACAATTCGGAAATTTATTTTCAGACATTTAAAAAATTTTTGGCAAAATAAACATCTGAAAATAAATGTCCGAATTGTACCCGTCTTTTTCATCATAATTATCATCACTTGGACGTTAAACATACCTAAATGAATAGATTTATTTGTATTAGCAATTTGTAGTAAAAATAATTTTATTTTCAGAAAAGGTGATGCACTGGAAAGTTTATCTTGTACTGATAAAAAGTGTGAATGGAAGAAAGTACACAAGACAGCTGTGGATAATTATAAACCAGCTCCGCTATTGCAACACTCTTGTTTTGCACAACCTGTAAAGAAGCCGAAATTATTTAATGCTGAGTCGATCAAAGAATGTCAGAAGAAAGTAGTTGAGGTGGAATCCGAGGAAGAACCAGTAGCAATCGAAGAATCACAGTCCAATCAGCAGTCCTCTGAAAATGCTTCTAATTCAACAACAAGACCAATAAAAAGAAAATCTCCTAGCAATATAACAGTTACAGAATCTCAATTGGATGAGATTAAAATGTTGATTTGTAGTAAGCTACCATCGTCTGCTCTAGCAAAGCATGTGTAAGTCCATATATATATATTATCTTTTTATTGGTGTATTATTAATTACGTATTTAGAGAATTTGAAATCTTTTTGTGGAAAAAAAGACGCTTTCGACATCTAATTTGAAATTATTAATTATGATTTTAATATTGGATTGTGGGCATTACAGAGTTGGAAGGCATGATCCGATCATTCCCAAAGAGAAAAGCACAATTACAGAGGCTGAAAAAGAAACTGTGAAAGCAATCTTCGATAATCAATATAACGACTTGATGGAAAGCATCAGCAATTTGAAAGTTCCTGTTCCAAACCATTGTTGCCTTACGACACTGAATCAGCTTGCAGCAAATCTTCAGGATGTATGCGAAAAGACCAAAGACATATATGCACATTGGATGAGAGAAAGGCACAGTCGTATAACAGGATCCATTTGTTATGGACTGTATACGTTCACAAAATCAAACAGAAGTGACGATGAATGGTTAAAAAAATTTGCTAGTACTTACGCACCCAAAGATTTCAAATCTGACATTTTGGAACATGGTAGAGTAACAGAGGAGGAAGCTCACAATGTTTTTAGAAAAATCATCGATGCTGAAATTGTTGAAGTTGGATTAGTGATATCAAAATTAAACCCATGGTTGGGTTACTCACCTGATGGAGTTTTCGTAAAGAACAATAAACCAATAGCTTTATTGGAGATAAAATGTCCAATAGTGGGAAAAACTGCTGATATAAGTGCTACTGTTAATAGTCAAATGAAGAAATGTTTGATTGAAAATGGTGAAAATATAATAATGAAAAAAAAACATAAGTACTACGGTCAAGTGCAAATGGGAATGGCTGTGCTAAATTTAAATTTAACGTACTTTGTTATTTACTCGTCATTCGACAAAAGAATATTTTATTTAAGAGTTGAAAGAGATAATGTATTTATTGCTACAATGTTAACTGCTTTAAAAAAAGCGTATTTCAAATATAAGTTGCATGCTGTTTGTTTAGAAAAAGGCAATTCTGTTGAAATTGAAGCTGATTAAGTTGTTGAAGCAGCATAGGCTGTGATAACCAAAGTGATTTAAATGTATTCGTACCAAAAATTGTTTGTATTAACATTTGACTAAGTTGTGACAATCAAAATAAACAAAGACTGTGATTATACATAATAAGAAACATTTGTGATCAAAGTATACCTGTTTAAAATAAGTTTATTAGTAATAATAATGAAACAAGACTTATATCGACCCTTAGTATTAATATTCAAATATTGTTGATGTTCTTAGTTGGCTTTAGGGTCCAGAAAATTGAGTTACATTTTTTCTGGACCCTAAAGCCAACTGAAACACCAAAAATATTTGAATATTAAGTTTATTAGCTTGTAAAATGTTTTGTACAATAAAAATTACGTTTTCAATAAAATTGATGAAAAATCACTGATGTACATATGTATGTTATTATTTTATTATGGAAATTAGTTATTCAACATTTATAAATTTCGAATCGCTTAAAATTGGCGCACTCATGTTGACTGTACCGCAAATAACAGTAAAAATGTCTTCTATTAGTGGCACAAGCGTAGAAGGCAGAGTGGATCCAAGTATTTTAAATGCTTTGATCCTTTGATTGGATCTCTCAATGTGGACACGAGCTGCAGCTATTTTTGCAGTTAAAAGAGATTCTTCCTTGGTAAATTGTTTTTTTTGTCTTAGAAATGGAGGTCTGATGCATTTCCATTCATTTTTCCCACAAACTTCATCTATTAAAAATCCTCGATCCACCATAACACCATCACCAGGTTCCAACAATTTAATCAAACTGCTTTGTTCAAATATTATTGAATCTGTCGCTCGCCCACCATAAACTTCACTCAAATATGTAATGTTCCCAGCTGGTGATACACCTGTCATTACTTTTGCCGTATTTTGACCCTTATAATGCGAGTAAGTTATCACTTGACAACAAAGATTTGCAGGATGTTGTATGGAAATTTCTGTACAATCCAGCACGATACGGACACTTTTAAATCCTTCAAAGCACTTGGGTTTATTTTTTGATATTTCCTGTCTTGATGGCCACGGTATTGCTGCTTTCAAACACTTGCTTAATATTTTAATAGTATCGTGGATAACTCTTTGACAGTGTTTTGATGAATAACAAGAAAAACAAATGGCTAAAAAACTGTAAGACAAGTTTTGTTTTAACTTCATGTACGTCATAATGACTCTGTCTCTAGTATTCATTCTGATATTGTAATGATCAAACTTGCGATTCATCACTTTTTTTACAATTTCCACAATAGTATCTAATAGTTGAAAGGATTCAATACCAGTTGCTGTACTCAGTTGACTATCACTCTGTATGCACTTTATGATACTTGGCACAAAACAATCTGTGTTCACTTGCACTCCAATATCTTTAATCAAGGGCTCTAGACTCGCAGGTTTATTAAACTTTTCGAAGAGAAACTGTACATTTTCACTTGGTTGCTGATCTTCTGCTTTGTTGACATGATTTTGGATCTCATCTGGTATCACATTTTGCACACTTATTTGTACACTGCGTTCTTCCTGTGGTTCACTGATACTTATTTCAGATTCATCATTATCCTTATGTGTATCATCTTGATCAGAAAGGACTTTTTCCTGTGCTTCTTCAATTTGGTTTTGAGATTTCTCCATTTCTATATATACATCACTTGCATTGCTCCGTTTTAGACGTCTTTCCAATCTTGCTTCATCACGTTTTCGTTTGTTCTTCTCTTTTTCATCACCAGGCAAATTGCATGAAGGTACCGCAGTTCTTTTTAAGAACCTTTTATTTAATTTAACGCCTAAAACAACATTCAGATATAATCGTGACAATATTCTAAAAGGTTAACCTCACTTTTTTATGTATAATAATATTAATAATACCTTACCTGGGGCAAAATAATCATTTTTTGCAAAGTGCAGCGAACAAACTTTTGTTCTCTTTGTAATATTATCAATTTTTAAAATACTTTTCCATGCTTCGGTTATGTCGATTTTTTCGGAGTCGCCAAAAATGTTTGGCTTGCTTACGAAGCGTGCGTCAGGCGTTGGGAAGCGATGGAAATTAACGCTTAAATTTCGGTGTGCCCTACTCTCACAACCTTTCACTGCACACACATCGGTATTGGCATTCTTCTGCCGTGGTGGAAACTCCTTAAACTCCATTTTAATAACTTTTTTTATTAATAATAAATGATTTTATCCAAATCCCAATAGCATACAATGTAAAGCCCGGGCTCTCTCTACTTTCACTTTTTGCCACGGGGGGTCACTTCAAGTGTGTCAAATCCCAATCTCGAGTCGGGATATTCGTATTAATCAGGAGCGTACCAACGCTATTCTAGAGGCAAATCCCCCTTCTTTAAATGTAAAAATTTTTTTTTTACCAGGTATAAAAGATGATATAATATATTATAAAAAATCATGATTAAATTAATATAACGTAAGTTCAGAAAATTAGAGTAAGTCAGTGGCAGGTGACATTAGTTTACCAAAAAATATCCATATCCCCCAAAAAAAAACATTTTCAATGTAAAACTAGGGAGATGAGGGCTCTTGTGTGAACAACGTACCAAAAAAACCAAATCTTCGCATACGCTCAGTGAAGGCTGAACTTCATTCGAGTGATTTATGTGATAAGGTTATATGCATGGTAATGTTTTTTATGGGTTTCTTGCTTTGAGATTACGACAGGTCATACGCAACACTCTTCTTTTAGTAGATTTGGACTCAAGCATTTCCAGTCACTCACCTGCCCGTTTTTATGACTTGCAATAGGAACGTAATGTAATATCAATTACAGCATTTACATGAATCTTAATTGATTCAGAAGCGCTATCTCATTCCTCCTCTTACTTCTGTTTAATAGCAATTACGAATACAATATTGTAGTCAACTATAAATTATAAATAAATGATCCAGAAGAGCCTCCTCATTCCTCCCCTTGCTTCTGGTCAACTATAAATTATAAATAAATGACCCAGAAGAGCCTCTTCATTCCTCCCCTTGCTTCTGGTCAACAATAATTTATAATATATCGCGATATGATTACTATAAATTTTGAATTATTCAGAAACGCCTCCACGTTTCTTCCTTTGCTTCTAGACAACAATAATTTTTCCCAAATACAATAATATTGTCATTATTATGAATTTCAAATAATTTAGAAGCGCCACCCCATTCGTCCCCTTGCTTCTAATTAACAGTAACTTCAATTAAGATAATATTGTCACTACAAGATAAATTTCGAATAATTCAAATGCACCACCCCATTCCTCCCCTTGCTTTTGGTTCACAGTAATTTCATAGACAATAATATTTGGAAAAAAATTGATAATTAAAGAAGAACTTATAAGTTACACATGCAAAAATCGAAGTTTAAAAATAATGGTTTGTCAGGAAAAGCGGGCAGGTGAGTGACTGGAAATGCTTGAGTACAAATCAACTAAAAGAAGAGTGTTGCGTATGACCTGTCGTAATCTCAATGCAAGAAACCCATAAAAAACATTACCATGCATATAACCTTATCACATAAATCACTCGAATGAAGTTTAGCCTTCACTGAGCGTATGAGGAAATTTGGTTTTTTTTTGGTACGTTGTTCACACGAGCCATCACCTCCCTAGTTTTACATTGAAAATGTTTTTTTTTGGGGGTCGGATGTTGAGTAAAATTACTTCAACTATTTTTCTCCGTTTGCAGCGAAGACCATGATTCAAATTGAGGAAAATAAGATACCATTCAAGTATACAGTAAACTTCCACTTATCTAGACTAAATTCTTCCAGTTATCTAGAGTGAAAGGGTCCCCCTACACCTCCCATCGCCCACCATTAATTCATTTGCGCGAGTCCATACATATTGAATACTGTTCATCAGATCTTCCCTTGTTGTGGGTCGCTGAGCAAAAACTACATATTTAATATAACCGCATAAAAATAAATCAGGTGATGTTAGATCTGGTGAACAGGGGGGCCATTCGAATGGACGTCCTCGTCCAATAAATCTCTCATTGAAATTTAAATTCAAAAACTCACGTACTATGAGTGCACAAAAACCATTTTTCCACAGGTCATTTTTGACGTGCAATTTCCCGATATTTTCAAATCGGTAGTCAAAAATAGGGGTTCTCATTTAAGAAAAGGGTCTTACCTCCATTTGACCTTGAAAAGTGACCTCAAGGTCAAAATTGATGGTTCAGTCAAATGTCCCTCTCGGTCCTGGTCAACCTTTGTCCGAACCATCTGTTCGTAGATAAAGTATTTTAGAAGATATTTGGGATTATAGATCAAAATGGGTCACCGTGTATAAATATATATATATATATATATATTCTGTATCTTTTTCTATATTTTCTGAATAAACTTGGTTTTCTAATGTATATGACTGTTTCCGATAATTTTCATCACCTACTCCCCCACTCGTACCGAACCCTGGCTGACTGAAGCGTCTGGCAGCCAGGGGGAAAGTAGGGATGTTACAAACGAGCTCTTTTATGGTATAATCATTGGTAATTTTATTGATTTGTAGATTGTATTTCCCTTAGTGAATAACTGCGCCTTTACCATTATACAGAAGGAGACTGACTAGCCACCCCAAGTTTCCAGGAGCTTAATATCTGAAATTAATAAGTCATTTGTTCGATTCAATATTTTGGGTTTTTGATGCATATTTGTTTTTTTTTATTTTCAAGTTAATTGATCGAGGTAGGTCTGGGGCCCAAAACTTTGTTTTACTAATTTATAATCGAATCGGATATTTGACCTTCCTGTCAGATAACCTATTTTCATCTGGCAGCGTTGTCTCAAGTGATTTTAATAAATAAATACGCTTACAGGGTCTATGGTGTTCTTAAAGCTTTTATAGGTCCACTAATATTTTTGCAAAAATATAGATCTTTAAAATCAGAGAAGTATACCGAAAACTTTTCTTCGCGATGTTTAAACCTTTGTACCTAATTTCGAGACGTTCAATCGTAGTTATGTAGAACCTAATAACTGTGATTTTTCCTCAGTCAACTCTATCTTCCTTCGAAGATCATTTAAAGTCCTTTAGTTTATAAGTTGTCGTCTTGCTGAGTCTAAAACTGCTTATTTTTTATCCTTAGATTCATCAAACATTTGTTTAACGATGAAAATTTTTTTTTTAAAAGAAAATTTTTGGTTATACATAGAATCAGGATAACTCAAATATAAGAACTATCCAAAAAAAATTCAAATTTTCAATTTCGAAGGTAGAAAACATTCCTTATTGACCTAAAAAAGTGGGAAAATGCTATTTGGTCAAATCACACATGTAGCTTGAAATTGCTTGTCGTTTCAAATAGCTTTAGTGATGCCCAATAAATTGACATACCCAAAAAATAGCGGGCAAAATTACAACAACCATCCTCATCAAATAAAGGCCTGAACAAAAAATTAAAAATGCTATTTGGCTTCAAGCACAAAATTTTATTTACAACTTTAGTGTCCCTTCAAATAGCTTTGTGATTATGATTCATTATTATTATTACAAAATAATATTTTATGATTTTTTTTTTTTTTTTGTAATTTATACAGAGTGGGCACGAGTGGGTTGCAGAATAGGGAATATAATTGGGAGTAGTTTAGTATACGAAATACCGCCCAACATGCACTTTCGCTATTCGAAAAGTTCTTTTTCAGGCGTTTTTTTGAAATTCGCGCCAGCTCGAAAGAGGTCGTGCATGTCTTGCGCATGTCTGTTCGCTTTTTTCTAGGTCGGTAATAGTGAAACCTGTTTAATTATAAATATTTAATTTAAATATTTATTTAATTTTAAATATGGTACAGGGTAGGTTTTCAAATGTCATTTTTGGAAAAATAGTAAAAATATTAAAATTAAAAGTGTCATGTTTTAAAAATATTGTCGAAAGTGCGGCAGAATTTTCAACAACAGTGAGTGAATTTATTATTCAGACACACGAGTGTAAATAGTTGAAAATTAGAATCAAGTGTGACACCAAGAAGCTCACCTTTGTAGTGTGTGATAAAAAATATAAATTTTAAACAAATAAAGAGCTTTGTTGCTCTAAAAGATTGATAAATGTAAACAGGAATAATTTATGGCATGGAGAATGGTAAGATTTTAAATCTCTATGATAAAAACTATTGAATATTTTTTTAATGTAAAATTTTCAATTACAATAAGATGTTTTAAATTTTCAGAAAAATATCTGCTCACTTCACATGAAGTTAAAAAAAAAAATTAAAAATTTTTAATTTGACGGGAAATTCAGATAAGTATTTTTTATTTCACTTACAATGATATTCTTGAAAAGAGACGTTTACTTTGTGAAATGTTTTTTTTCTTTTTCAGAAAGAGTAAAAAATGAAGCAAGAGGGAAAAATAAAGGATTTAAGAACTAAAATTGTGTAGGTATTTATGTTTCTTATAAGTTGCAGTAGCAAAAGTACATAAATAATAATGCAATAATACTTTGAAATATCTTAAAGCTAAACTTTATAATTTATCATTCTGAACAAAATATCAAAACCCTCACTGATGTTTATGTAATCAAATCCTCGATAACCAACGATTATTGTAAAAATAGTTCCCGGGACTAGAATAAAAGTTTCAAAATTCTGCAAACTGGCTCAGTAGTCCTAATTTACATACTCTATCAGTCCTCGTAGCAAACAGTTCTGAAAATTCATTTTTTCAAAACTTCAATACTCATAGCTGCCGTTCTAGAGTGGCCAAGTTCCAAATACACACAAAATATCACATAAATCCTTGACTGTAATTAAAATAATATCTATAAATTCTTTCAGTTCACTTCATAAGTAGCTATCACTGTCTCTTATCAGTTCCCACAGCTAAACTGTATAATTTGTGATTTTAAAAAAATGTTGAAACATAAAATGGTGTTTTTGTTGTCAAATCATCGATAGCCAATGATTATTGTAAAAATTGTTCCCGGGACTAGAATAAAAGTTTAAAAATTCTGCAAACTGGCTCAGTAGTCCTAATTTACATACTCTATCAGTCCTCATAGTAAATAGTTCTGAAAATTCATTTTTTCAAAACTTCAATTCTCATAGCTGCCGTTCTAGAGTGGCCAAGTTCCAAATACACACAAAATATCACATAAATCCTTGACTGTAATTAAAATAATATCTATAAATTCTTTCAATTCATTTCATAAGTAGCTATCACTGTCTCTTATCAGTTCCCACAGCTAAACTGTATAATTTGTGATTTTAAAAAAATGTTGAAACATAAAATGGTGTTTTTGGAGTCAAATCATCGACTTTTATTCTAGTCCCGGGAACAATTTTTACAATAATCGTTGGTTATCGAGGATTTGATTACATAAACATCAGTGAGGGTTTTTGAAACGTTTGTAAAATGACAAATTATAAAGTATAGCTTTAGGAACTGATGTGTGTGTATTTGGAACTTGGCCACTCTAGAACGGCAGCTATGAGTATTGAAGTTTTGAAAAAATGATTTTTCAGAACTATTTACTATGAGGACTGATAGAGTATGTAAATTAGGACTACTAAGCCAGTTTGCATAATTTTGAACCTTTTATTCTAGTCCCGGGAACAATTTTTACAATAATCATTGGCTATCGATGATTTGACTCCAAAAACACCATTTTATGTTTCAACATTTTTTTTAAAATCACAAATTATACAGTTTAGATGTGGGAACTGATAAGAGACAGTGATAGCTACTTATGAAGTGAATTGAAAGAATTTATAGATATTATTTTAATTAGAGTCAAGTATTTATGTGATATTTTGTGTGTATTTGGAACTTGGCCACTCTAGAACGGCAGCTATGAGTATTGAAGTTTTGAAAAAATGAATTTTCAGAACTGTTTGCTACGAGGACTGATAGAGTATGTAAATTAGGACTACTGAGCCAGTTTGCAGAATTTTGAAACTTTTATTCTAGTCCCGGGAACAATTTTTACAATAATCATTGGCTATCGATGATTTGATTACATAAACATCAGTGAGGGTTGTTGAAATTTTTTTAAAATGACAAATTATACAGTTTAGATGTGGGAACTGATAAGAGACAGTGATAGCTACTTATGAAGTGAATTGAAAGAATTTATAGATATTATTTTAATTACAGTCAAGTATTTATGTGATATTTTGTGTGTATTTGGAACTTGGCCACTCTAGAACGGCAGCTATGAGTATTGAAGTTTTGAAAAAATGAATTTTCAGAACTGTTTGCTACGAGGACTGATAGAGTATGTAAATTAGGACTACTGAGCCAGTTTGCAGAATTTTGAAACTTTTATTCTAGTCCCGGGAACAATTTTTACAATAATCATTGGCTATCGATGATTTGACTCCAAAAACACCATTTTATGTTTCAACATTTTTTTAAAATCACAAATTATACAGTTTAGCTGTGGGAACTGATAAGAGACAGTGATAGCTACTTCTGAAGTGAACTGAAAGAATTTATAGATATTATTTTAATTACAGTCAAGTATTTATGTGATATTTTGTGTGTATTTGGAACTTGGCCACTCTAGAACGGCAGCTATGAGTATTGAAGTTTTGAAAAAATGAATTTTCAGAACTGATTGCTACGAGGACTGATAGTATATGTAAATTAGGACTACTGAGCCAGTTTGCAGAATTTTGCAACTTTTATTCTAGTCCCGGGAACAATTTTTACAATAATCATTGGCTATCGATGATTTGATTACATAAACATCAGTGAGGGTTGTTGAAATTTTTTTAAAATGACAAATTATAAAGTATAGCTTTAGGAACTGATGAGAGACAGGAATAGCTACTTGAGAACCAAATTGAAAGAATTTATAGATATTATTTTAATTACAGTTGTCACGTCCCGCAACGTATTTGAATGTATATAATACACACAGGCTGGATTGAGTTAAGAAATCTATGAGGAAATCGATAAAGGGGAATAGGGAGTAGGGGAAGTAGGGAGCAGTATAGGGCCCCTTCTCCTCTAAGAAGATATGACTACGTCACGATTTTCGGTGACCGTCAATTTGTATGAAAAAATATAAAAGAGGCCCACACCAAGAGAAAGCAGTCAGTAAATTCTTCGTCTAGTTCGACACTTAAATTTTCCTTCTGATTTATAACCGGTCTCGCGACAATAGTCCAGTGCGGCATTTCAATTTAACTTCGGAAATCTCTGAGTTTGAGATTAATAAAATTCGACCGGGACAATTTCAAATCCAAGTTCGGGAGTCGTAAAAGTCATCGTGGACTTGTATAGATCTTTGTAAAGATCTTCGAACAGTGTCATTAATTTGGATCACCGCCCTTTACGGAATATAACTGTGCGGCCTATAACTCCGTCTCTCTCACACACTTGGAATACACCTGTGGTGATCCAGTATTTACTACTCACCGCCGTGTGGATTAACCCTCAACATAAAGGTACCGAACCTCTCTCTCTCTATCTTTATTCTTTGTCTCTTTCTCACCCACGTACCAACCAGCCTGTGCCTACACTATATAAGAATTGTCTTAACGAATGTTATCCGGAAATTTCAACCAGTAAAATAAATTCAATTTGTATTATTTTCATAATCATTGTGTCTTTCATTGACTTATCCTCATCCCTAAGCGAGGATCATTCGATCCTAACTTAAAACGAGGAATCTTCGATCAAAGTAAGTATTTACGTATTTGTGACGTAACATACTTCCTTTTTTCTGGTGCATCGGCCGGGAAACACAAGTCAAATGAAATTGAGCACATTGGTTCTTAATAGTAAATAAATAAATGATTATGAAATATTATTTCAACTTGTAACTTGAAATTTCAATAAAATAGATTTGTTAGATCACAAAGGGATTTGACCTTGAGGCTAACCTTAATGATTTAATAATCAAATCATTTCTTTGAAATTTTATAATTTATATAAATTGTATAAAATAAAATAAGTTTGAAAAATCACGCAGGGATCTGACCTTGAGGCTAACCTAAGTGATTAAGTAACTTATCTTATTTAAAAAATTATTCTAATTTGTTAACTAAGTTTTGATTTAAGTTAAAACAAAAAAAAAAAGCACACGAGAGTATAAGTCCCTTTTGGGTACGTTGAACGGTCACCATTGATTACGATCATTGGGTAGGGCAAAGTTCGAAGTGCTTGTGATTGTATTGTTTATAACTTTAATTTTAACTCTGTTAAGGAACAGAATATTTTTATTTGCAAAGATTGTCCAAGGATCTGAGCTTGAGCCTAACTTGTCCAGTCTAGAGAAAAATAAATTGTGCATAACTCGAATCTTATCTGATCCTTGTTATAAACAATTTTATTTATTTAAAAAACAATTTATAATTCAATAAATTAATAAAATAGATCATTATAATTTATAAGACACACGTGGTTGGTACAAAATATATATATATATATATATATATATATATTGGTATAATTTTAAGAAATGTATTATTTAACATTATAATTTTACGAAAATTGAGCGATTATTTATTTATTTGAATATTTTATAGAGAAAGATTTTCAAATTCTTTAAAATATTAATTTTATAGAATTATATGTTTATTTTATTATCTTATTTCCTAATGAAAGAGTAAAAATATTAACTATTGTTATAAACAAATAAAAATAATTAAATTATATTTTGAAATTATTATTAGAATTTTTTTTGAATTTTTATAAATTAAAATTATATTTTTACTAATTTCACTTCATTTACAAACAAAATTTTACATGTAGTTTTTTTAAATTGTTATAAGCAATCGATAATTAACAATAAATAATCTAAGATAACGCTCAACAAAAAGAAACTGTAAATTTATAATGACTCAATGTCAAATTCAAATACCCCTGTAGAATCCGCCCAAAAAGTTATTACGCGTAGTAAAGCAAAACAAGACAATCAACTCGCAAAAATTGTCGATCAGAATCAAATAGATTCCTTGAAACTAAAAAGATCAGGTAAAATCAAAGAAAATTTAGTCGATTATAATAAATACAAGGATATTTCAAACACTTTTTCTGCTGAACAAGAATTAGATAACACTCTTCAGCTAGACGATTCACGTTTCGACAAGACTCTAATTAATGATCAAACCATATCAAGTGAAAATTCTAGTAATACTAGCGGATTTCATTCAAGTTTCTGTCCAGATTTGAGCATTGTGACAGGATCTAGTAATCAAGATCAAACTTTAACGAACGAGTTATCTTATTTTGACGGATCTAATTTGCTAAGCTCAACGGTAATAACAATAGAAAAAAGAACTTTGAAAGAAAATTTGAAAACCTCATTGGCACGCGACTCTCTAATTAGTAACAACGATAGCGACGACGACAAAAGCGATACAGAAGTCATAAATCAGGATAATCCCGTAATAGTAAACAACGAAGAGATGGCCATAGCCATACCTAACAGCCAGCAGGTATCCTTACGCGACGCGCTAGAGGTGGTCCCTTTGTTCGACGGAAGTAACCTCCCATTGTCCCATTTTATTGAGGGTTGCATGGAAGCAAAGGCAATGCTGCCGACACCTGCTGCCCAAGAAAATCTTGCACGTCTATTGAGAGGTAAATTGTCTGGTGAGGCACGAAAATGTATTTTTGGGTCAACGTATGCAACAATAGAGGAATTAATAGAAAAATTGAAAAGAGTATATGCCCCTGCGAAAAGCGTATATCAATTGCAGGGAGAATTAGGTAATACATTTATGTGGGAAAGAGAAAATGTCCTTTCCTATGCTGCTAGAATTAAAGAAATTGCTGATAGAATAGAAGATGCTCACAGACTTAATAATGACGGTCAGGTAGATAATGCTTTTAAACAAAGTTTAGAAAGAGATGTAATTCAATGTTTTATACGCGGTTTGCGTCCTGAGTTAGAAATTCGTGTGGAAGAAAAGGACACATTTAAGGAAGTAATTAATGATACAATAGACATAGAACGAAGATTGGCTGCAAGTTCTGCACTGCGAAGAAATAAAAATACTGATTATTTAAAAACCAAAGAATCAACTAATAATAATAAAAATAATAAAACCACCCGATTCAACGTAGCACTTGAAAATAAAACTATTTGTTTAATTTGTGAAAAACCAGGTCACACAACTGAAAAATGTTTTCATTCAAGTAAAGCTCAAGATGCAGTTCTTAACAATAAACAAAGAAAATTTTTGCATCCTAACCAACAAGGATATTGTAATTTCAATGGTCAAAGAAGTAATAATAATAACAATTTTGCAAAAAACAATTACAATAATTTTCCAAATAACAATTTCTTAAGAAATAAAAATTATAATTTTAATAATAACAACAATCATTTTTTACAAAATAGAAATAACAATTATAGAAACAATAATAATAATTTTTTACAACAAAGATACAACAATAATAATAATTTTCCTAGAAATTTTTACAATAATAACAATAATGTTAATAATACTAATAGACAATTGAATCCAGGACAGTATAAAAACTTTAACTCAGGACAGTTTCAAAATCGAAATAAACCATATGAAAATAGATTTTTCCAAAATAATAACACTCAACAAAATTCAAATTATACTGAAATAATTTGCAATTACTGTAAACAACCCGGTCATTTAGTACGAGACTGCAAGATAAGACCAAATAACCAATCACAAACAGCTGATCAGGAAAACTCCAAAGCTCTCCCTAGCACGGGTGCACTGAGGAAAGCATAAATCGAGAACCACTGGCATCCACTTCTAACGATCATACAACAACAACAGTAAATATTTCAAAGTCCACTTCAATTCCATCAATTATAATATCAACGGAAGGTCTAAAAAATCACACACACATGATGATTGATACTGGTGCTGCTCGAAATTTAATTAAACAAAAGGTTCTCAACCCTGAAGTACCCATAAATAGCCAAAACGTATTGAAACTTACAGGAATTAATGATTTACCACTTTACACGTTAGGACAGGTAAAAATAAACATTTTTGGTTATCCAACGATATTTAACATTATTCCCAATGAAGTCCCAGTAGAAGAAGATGGAGTATTAGGATCAGAATTTTTTCAAGATAATAGTGTGAATATAAACTATACTTCAAAATGCTTAGAAATTGAGAACCACTGTTACCCTTTTAAATCTACCAATACGATTACTATTCCAGCTCGAACAGTTACAACATTTTATGTTAATATAAAAAATACAGAAAAGAGTGAAGGGTATGTACCTCGATTACATATCCAAGATGGCGTCTACGTAGGTGACGCAGTTGTAAAAAATCACAGAGGAAAAGCTTATTTAAAATTTGCAAACACAAATGAAATCCCAATTACATTATCCGTCCCATTAGTTAATTTAGAAGACTTTGAAGAACAAGAATGTTATAAACAAATTGAAAATTTAATTAATTTCAAACAAACAAAGAACGAAGATTTATCAAGTAAAATATTAAATAACTTTTTAAAAACTGACAATTCTCTAATTAACTCATGCAAATTTTATAATGTAACAGACGAAGACAGAGTAGAATGTATTAAAAAACTTCTTCGATTGGACCACTTAAATCCAGATGAATATGAACATGTAGAAAAATTAATTAAAAAAAATGCAGACAGATTTCAAATCCCAGGAGAACCACTTGAAGCTACGAATGTATTACAACATTCAATTCCTACTGTAGATGACGCTCCAATTTTTTCAAGACAATACAGATTTCCCCCAGTTCACAAGGAAGAAATAACAAGACAAGTCGATGAATTATTAAAAAATAAAATAATAAAACCCTCACAATCACCATATAACACTCCAGTGTGGATAGTTCCTAAAAAACCTGATTCTCAAGGAAAAATAAAATGGAGAATGGTTCTTGATTTTCGTAAATTAAATGAAAAAACAATTGGCGATTCGTATCCTTTACCTAATATAAGCAATATATTTGATTCTCTAGGATCAGCAAAATATTTTTCAGTGTTTGATTTAGCTACCGGTTTTCACCATATAAAAATGAACCCAAAAGACTCACATAAAACCGCATTTTCTACACCTCACGGTCATTACGAATTCGATAGAATGCCTTTCGGTTTAAAAACTGCACCAGCCACATTTCAAAGATTAATGGATTTAACATTAACTGGATTAATCGGAACGGAACTTTTTGTATATCTTGATGACATAGTTATATATGCAAATACTGTAGAAGAGCACGAAATTAAATACATATGAAAAAGAAGCTCTTGCTATAATATTTTGTGTAACTCATTTTCGTCCTTATTTGTATGGAAGAAAATTTACTTTAGTGACTGATCACAAACCTCTAGTTTGGTTTCAAAATTCTAAAGACCCTTGTTCACGAGCTTCACGTTGGAGATTAAAACTCGCAGAATATGATTTTGATGTAATTTACAAAGCAGGAAAAATGAATGTAAATGCAGACGCTCTCTCAAGAAACCCTATTGATGATAACAAGGAGAAATCAAAATATTTACAAGTTGATGACAATGATACTTTTATGACTTCTCAAGAAAAAACGTTTTTCAAGAAAACTTTTACAAGAAATAAACAAGAAAACTCTAAAAATGAGGTAAGACCTTTAAAACGAAGAAACTTGAATCCAGGAATCGTACCAGACGACGCAGATCATTTTAGCGAAATTTCAGAAGCCCAAATATTGAATATTAACTCAAAATTTCCAGAATTTTTACAAGAATTCCTTAGTGAAGAATCATTTAGTGAAATTGGTGAGAACATTTTAAAATACACAAATTTATTCAAAAATATGGCTTCAAAACTTAATTTTATGACATTATGTTTATTAAGTCCAATGTTTTCCAAAAATACGAAAATTTATCATGGAAAACAATTACCACAAGAGCTCAAAAGAGAATACAACAAGAAAAAGCAAAAAATTTGAATCAAAATGAAATCCAAGAAAAATTAGACAAAAATTTTTCTTCTAAACCTCTTGTGAAAAAACCTCGAGGTAGGCCAATGAAAAATCTACTTACAAATTTGAAAAATATTCCCTCTCAAACAAAAAGAAAGAGAGGTAGACCAAGAAAACAAATATATGAAGATGATTTACCAGAAATAAATATGCAAAAAGGAAACCGAACACAAGTAGAATCAGATTCCGACTCTGATCCTGATTATTTAGATTATTTGAAACAAGCTCAAGCAAAAAACAAAATGAAGAAGAATGCCAAGAAGTGAAAAAATATTAATGAATTTGAAAGCGAAGAAAGTGAGAATTATTTTTCAACCTCAGAAGATGAAATCAACGACATTGAAACCTCACACGAAGAAAATGATGGAGAAAATTATGAAGAAAATTTGGAAGATAATTTTGAAGATGATCTTAAAGACAATTTCGAAAAGAATTTCGAACAGAATTTTGAAGAAAATTTTGAAGACAATCTTGAGGAAAATTTTGAAGAGAAGTTTGAAGAAAACCAAGAAGAAAAATTGGAAGAAGAATTTGAAGAGCCTTATTTTGAAGAAAATTTGAGATCAAACCGAAGATCTCAAATAAATTGTGAAAAAATCGATAAAGATCATGATAATTATAATCGCCCACCCCCAGAACCTCCTCCTATAAACTCTCAAACAGAAAAAATTATAACAAGGAAAAATTTAGTTGAATGTCGCGATCAATTAACTATGCGAAAAGATAATTATGCATATTTTGTTACAACAAATGGAACTCCTCGCGACAACGGATCAAAAACTTTAGAAAAACGTGAAATTTTACCAAAATTTAAAAATTTACAAAAAGGGATAGCAAAAGAGATTAAAAAAGGAAACTACTACCATTTTGCACTTCCAATTGAAGAAGAAACTAAAGACAATTTATCCGAAACATTAAATAATATAAAATTATCAATATACTCATTACATGAATTATCTCAAAATCTGAAGTTACGGTCAATTAGTATTTCTAAAACTTCCAGAATTAATCATATACTTTGGGAAGAAGTGAAATCAATTTTTGACTCAATTTTTTCAAATTCAACTACAAAAATTATAGTTTGCAATGGAATAACGCAATATCCAACAAAAGAACAACGAACTCATTTAATCGAAGAAGCTCATTCTTCAGCATTAGGAGGCCATAAAGGCGTCACAAAAACTTATAGTCGAATTCGCCAAAAATTTTTTTGGGAAAATATGAAAGTAGACATTCAAAAATATATTCAAGGCTGTTTACAATGTCAACTGAAAAAATTAATCAGAGTCAAAACAAAAAATCCTATGGTAATCACAGACACACCCACAATTGCTTTTGAAAAAATATCAATGGACATTGTTGGTCCACTACCTGAAACAAAATCTGGTAACTTATATATTTTAACGATACAAGACAATTTTACTAAATATTCTTTAGCAATACCTCTTCCTAATCACCAAGCTAGTACACTGAGAAAAAAATTTATCCAACGAAACTTTTTTTGTTATCCTGACAAAATATTTTGTTGTCCCAACAAAACATTTTGTTTAATCAACAAAATTTGTTTGATATAGCAAAATGTTTTGTTGGCACAACAAAAGAATTTTGTTAGCTAAATACTAACCAAATATTTTTGTTGATTTGACAAAACTGTTTTCTCAGTGTACAATAGCAGATGCTTTTGTGAAAAAATTTATTTGCATATTTGGATCACCAAAAGGAGTACTTACTGACCAAGGCAGAGATTTTTTAAGTAATTTATTAAAAAGATTGGCAAAACGTATTAGAATTAAGCAATTTCGTACCACAGCTTTTCACCCTCAATCAAACGAGTCATTAGAACGTTCACATCATGTGTTAGGAGAATATCTCAAAAAATTTGTTGCAAAAAATTCAGAATGGGATGATTGGCTTGAACTAGCAATGTTCTCGTATAATACTAGTGTACATGAAGGCACAAAATGCACACCCTATGAATTGGTTTTTGGTAAACTGGCTCGTGAACCATCCAGTGAACCTTTATCACGACAAGAAAAATTACAAACGTATGATGATTATTTAATTAATTTCGTAACACAACTACACGAAATGCGAACACAAGCAAGAGAGAATCTTATTTCAGCAAAAGAAAAATCGAAAATATATTATGATAAAAAAATAAATCCTTTAGAAGTAAAAATTGGAGATAACGTATTTTTATTAAAAGGAGGAAAAATTAAAAAGCTGGATAATCAATACACAGGACCTCACGAAGTTTTAGATGTTCTAGGAAAAGGAAATGTAAAAATCAACGTAAAAGGAAAACCGACAGTAGTTCACATGAATCGAATAAAAAGATCGCACATGAATATACAAAATTGATTAACTGAATTTGAATCCAAACCTAAAATAATATAAACTTTGCATAAAACCAAAGTGTTTAGAATAACTGAACCAGGAAATGTTTTAAACAAAAGATCTTTTGAAATTTTATTCTAATCTTATTTTTTCTATTTCAGAGATTCGAGAAGCTCACTGTACCTTCAAATACCAATCAAAAAATTTCAATATATTTCGTGTCTTTTTTTTCAGAGTAAATTAAACTTCTCAAACTAGCAAGTATCTATCAAATTAATCAAAATTGTTTAACTTTTCTCTTCTGTTCAGCAAAAAATAATAATCTAATATCATCACAAAGAAATTATATTTCATTAAAATTCTTATGTGTAATTTCTTTGCATTTAATTGAATCAATTTTATTTTTGTTCACCAACCTTTCAAAAAACAAACTAATAACCTTTTTAGAAAGACAAATGCTAGTTTTCATTCGAGTCAACATTATATTTTATCACTTAAAGAAAAATATAGAAATATTTGTATTTTTCTTCTTTTTTGGATGAAAAAAAAGACTTTTTCTGACAAGAATAAATAAGCACTTCATAATCGGTGCCATCATAAATATAATTTCAATTTTGTTTTTTCTTCCATCAAGGGAACTTTTCTTGATTCCCATCCTATTGGAAGAACAGTTTCTACAAATATCGAGTCTGTAAATGTATACTATGCGATGGCGTTACAAAATTGTTAATGTAAAAATTGCTTTTCCAATAGAGATTAATGTGCAACAATAACAAATTGAATAATTACTATTCTTCATATGTTTCATGCACAAATAACTATTAATTTTACAAGAAAGAGTAGAAAAACAATTAAAAGTACAAGAATTGTAGGAAAATCTATTACCCTGTGGTTATGTAAAATTGTTTTTCTTATGATTATTTTATTCATTTAATAATACACCAATGAAATTGAAGTTCATGAAATTAATTTTTAGAAACATGTAAAAGTAATAATAAGCAATAGCAATGCCATGTTTTGAAGAAATTAATTTTAGACTTAACCAAGTTTTTTCTCTTCAATGTACCAAGTTACAACGTCTATTAATTAATATATGTTATCAACGATCTAAATATTATTTTTAATCTGTATTATTAATATTATATATGTCATTTTCTCTTTTTACTAATGTATACATCAACCATCGTAATACTTGTAAATTGCTCTTTACTATTTTATATCTAATCGATGAAATTTTACAATTTTTAATCTTCTTTTCATCAACAATCATCATGTTGTAAGTTTAAATAGTTATTATCAATCAAAGAGAAAATTGTTAAATTAGCTAATCACCACTATAACATATGTAATCAATGATTGTAATATTTCCAGACTTGTATCCTCCATTATTACTATGCATTAATATAAAACTTGTTATAAAATTTTAATTCGCAACAATAATTGAAAATGTCAATTCCTACAATTATGTATAAACAAAATTTTTATGTTATAAATTGGCAAATTAAATTGAAAATATGTACTTGATTGAGTAAGCATCTTGGATTAAAAATGTATTCTTCTACCGAAGTTTCGATCGCGGATCGTTAACTCCCCGCGCTCGAACTGAGGGGGGAGGTGTCACGTCCCGCGACGTATTTGAATGTATATAATACACACAGGCTGGATTGAGTTAAGAAATCTATGAGGAAATCGATAAAGGGGAATAGGGAGTAGGGGAAGTAGGGAGCAGTATAGGGCCCCTTCTCCTCTAAGAAGATATGACTACGTCACGATTTTCGCTGACCGTCAATTTGTATGAAAAAATATAAAAGAGGCCCACACCAAGAGAAAGCAGTCAGTAAATTCTTCGTCTAGTTCGACACTTAAATTTTCCTTCTGATTTATAACCGGTCTCGCGACAATAGTCCAGTGCGGCATTTCAATTTAACTTCGGAAATCTCTGAGTTTGAGATTAATAAAATTCGACCGGGACAATTTCAAATCCAAGTTCGGGAGTCGTAAAAGTCATCGTGGACTTGTATAGATCTTTGTAAAGATCTTCGAACAGTGTCATAAATTTGGATCACCGCCCTTTATGGAATATAACTGTGCGGCCTATAACTCCGTCTCTCTCACACACTTGGAATACACCTGTGGGGATCCAGTATTTACTACTCACCGCCGTGTGGATTAACCCTCAACATAAAGGTACCGAACCTCTCTCTCTCTATCTTTATTCTTTGTCTCTTTCTCACCCACGTACCAACCAGCCTGTGCCTACATTATATAAGAATTCTCTTAACGAATGTTATCCGGAAATTTTAACCAGTAAAATAAATTCAATTTGTATTATTTTCATAATCATTGTGTCTTTCATTGACTTATCCTCATCCCTAAGCGAGGATCATTCGATCCTAACTTAAAACGAGGAATCTTCGATCAAAGTAAGTATTTACGTATTTGTGACGTAACACAGTCAAGGATTTATGTGATATTTTGTGTGTATTTGGAACTTGGCCACTCTAGAACGGCAGCTATGAGAATTGAAGTTTTGAAAAAATGAATTTTCAGAACTATTTACTATGAGGACTGATAGAGTATGTAAATTAGGACTACTGAGCCAGTTTGCAGAATTTTGAAACTTTTATTCTAGTCCCGGGAACAATTTTTACAATAATCATTGGCTATCGATGATTTGACAACAAAAACACCATTTTATGTTTCAACATTTTTTTAAAATCACAAATTATACAGTTTAGCTGTGGGAACTGATAAGAGACAGTGATAGCTACTTCTGAAGTGAACTGAAAGAATTTATAGATATTATTTTAATTACAGTCAAGGATTTATGTGATATTTTGTGTGTATTTGGAACTTGGCCACTCTAGAACGGCAGCTATGAGTATTGAAGTTTTGAAAAAATGAATTTTCAGAACTGTTTGCTACGAGGACTGATAGAGTATGTAAATTAGGACTACTGAGCCAGTTTGCAGAATTTTGAAACTTTTATTCTAGTCCCGGGAACTATTTTTACAATAATCGTTGGTTATCGAGGATTTGATTACATAAACATCAGTGAGGGTTTTGATATTTTGTTCAGAATGATAAATTATAAAGTTTAGCTTTAAGATATTTCAAAGTATTATTGCATTATTATTTATGTACTTTTGCTACTGCAACTTATAAGAAACATAAATACCTACACAATTTTAGTTCTTAAATCCTTTATTTTTCCCTCTTGCTTCATTTTTTACTCTTTCTGAAAAAGAAAAAAAAACATTTCACAAAGTAAACGTCTCTTTTCAAGAATATCATTGTAAGTGAAATAAAAAATACTTATCTGAATTTCCCGTCAAATTAAAAATTTTTAATTTTTTTTTTTAACTTCATTTGAAGTGAGCAGATATTTTTCTGAAAATTTAAAACATCTTATTGTAATTGAAAATTTTACATTAAAAAAATATTCAATAGTTTTTATCATAGAGATTTAAAATCTTACTATTCTCCATGCCATAAATTATTCCTGTTTACATTTATCAATCTTTTAGAGCAACAAAGCTCTTTATTTGTTTAAAATTTATATTTTTTATCACACACTACAAAGGTGAGCTTCTTGGTGTCACACTTGATTCTAATTTTCAACTATTTACACTCGTGTGTCTGAATAATAAATTCACTCACTGTTGTTGAAAATTCTGCCGCACTTTCGACAATATTTTTAAAACATGACACTTTTAATTTTAATATTTTTACTATTTTTCCAAAAATGACATTTGAAAACCTACCCTGTACCATATTTAAAATTAAATATGGACAGGTTTCACTATTACCGACCTAGAAAAAAGCGAACAGACATGCGCAAGACATGCACAACCTCTTTCGAGCTGGCGCGAATTTCAAAAAAACGCCTGAAAAAGATCTTTTCGAATAGCGAAAGTGCATGTTGGGCGGTATTTCGTATACTAAACTACTCCCAATTATATTCCCTATTCTGCAACCCACTCGTGCCCACCCTGTATTGACCTATTCAATATTCTGAGTACACTGAGAGACTTTTCGTTAGAATAAATCACAAAAATAAATTATATTTTAGTATGATATCGTTTCAAAATGAGGCAAACAGGGTTAACGTATCAGATATTAATATAGTGGTCTTCAAGCAGCAAAGTTAATATTTTCGTTTGAGTAAATGGAATATATGTTCTACTAACTGTTATAAAACCTACAAGAATTTGGAATTCACTATATCAAAGTTGCGAAGCCGAACAAAGAATATGTGAATCTGGAAACCACTATATGAAAAATCACTCGCTCCACCAAAAGGTTTGACCTTTAGAAGTGACGGCTCCGGATTAAGAATTCTTGTGTTTTTTTCTAACGCGTGCAAAACAAAAGGAAGATAATGGAGATCTGTGGCACTAAGAAGAGGGGAGGTTTCAGTGGAAACACAGGCACGAAGAGACCCGGCTAACAGCAAATTTTTACTTTTCGAGAAAATCGCGTTTCTCTGAGACGGGTCCGTTCGAGTAGTTCAATCAGGTACAGACCTTCTCCTCCGAACTCGGTCACTTTTGATCGCACAGCTTTGTGCATAGGCCCACTCGATAGAGCATGCTTCTGTCTCTTAAAGTCATCGAAAAACTCAAATTTCGTCTTTGGTGCTGTTAGCCGGGTTTCTTCGTTCCACGCCACATATTATAATACCTTATTTATGTTCACATATTTAAGTACGTAATGATACACTATTTATAATCGCACACGCTTGAATTAAATTTCAGAATCGCTTTTGGGTTCGAACCCTCTAACCTACTTATATCTATATAACTAAACGCATTCCTAACGCCTATAGACTCTCAGCTATTCTCGCTTGCCATATTCCGATAGAAATATCGCTTATAAGCTACTACTGAGTTGGACAGACTTGGATCGAGTCTAGGAAGTCAATCGGCAAAAGACGGAAGCATTCGGACGACATATAAAACGAATTATAGGAAAAACCGATGATGAATGTTTTGATTTTTGCTGCGCTTCACCAGGTTCCTAGCAAGTTCATATTCATAATATGTATTTTTTAAATATGCTTTCCAGGTTATAATCTTCATTGTTCGACTTATTAGAAAAATTTTAAGACAACTTAGTAATCATAATATCATTTTTTCGTACTCGTAATTTTCCGAATGGAGATTCATAATATTTGCTATTTAAAATACTAATTTTTCTCCTACACGTTTTAAAGACTGTCATAGCTAAAGGGTTTCCCAATAAGGGTGATATGTTTTGAAATTGAAAAAAAACACTGAATATTCATTCGGAATTGATCGAAATCTTTTTTATTATATTGGATATTCTATGCCATTTATGATTTAAACAATATATCGGCCAAATGTCCCCCGAGACTTGAGCCAAAAATGCGCCTCATCAGAAAAGATGATTTTTTGATGAAAATTGGGATAATTTTCAATTGATTCCAGAGCCCAATCCGCGAACTCCCGACGCAAACGATGGTCATTAGGCTTCAGTTCTTGGGCCAGAATCATCTTATAGGGATGCAGGCCAAGATCCAATCGCAAAATACGCCAGGTAGTCATCCTGGACAGGCCCAATTCCTGAGATCAGCGTGACACGGACAATTCACGGTTTTCCTCGATACTGGCCTGTACGGCGGCTATATTCTGTGTAGAACGTGCGGTGTGCATACGATTTTTAGGCTTAGTATCCAATAGAGTAAATTCACTCTCCAACTTATAGATTATTCGACGAATTGAGAGCGCGGATGGAGCAGAATGACGACCATATTTTGCACGATATGCTCTTTGAACACCGACAAAACTTCTCGAATTTTGATAAAATAATTGGACAATTTCCAAACGTTGTGGAAGCGTGAAACTACTCATGATTAAATGGTAAACCTTACTGATGACAACTGACAGCAGACGTCAAAAATTTCAGTTCAAATGAGCCCGATAGGGACATTCAAAATCATATCACCCCTATTGGGAAACCCTTTATATTGAATTTCGATGCCAAAATATGAACAAGTGTAATAAATCCCTGGATTTCCCCATTTTAAAACAATATTATACTAAGTTTTCATTAAATTTATCATTAACTCTAACGAAAAGTCTCTTAGTGTATTTATATTATTAAACATTTTTCACTTATTGTATTAATAGTCATTTCCTTTTTTTCATGATTTTCAAAGAAAGTTTATTAATACAAATAACAAACATTAATCAATCATGCATTGACCATTTTCTTTGATGACCTAAACTATGCGAGAATCTGGATTGGGAAACATATGGAGGGCTGTTTCATTAAGGAATTATTATTGATGTTTGAAGTTGCTCGCGGCTGAACACCTCACGCGTGGATCTTAATAATAATAATTTTGGGTATATAAACGAGAGCATTTGCATATGATATTCAATTATTTGCCAGAATCAAAGTGTAAAATTTGCAAGCCTCTAAAATCTTTGAAGTATGCACGCTAATAATTAAAAATGGATAGTTAACGAGATAGGCTTGATTACATAATGGAAGGAGCATTCGAATTTTGGCCATGAAAGCCAAAGTGAACCCCCAAAATGCGGGAGCGGAGACCTAGGGGACCAGTGTAGGCTGTACAGGCGCTTCGGCGGTGTGCTAACTGCGGTGGTGCGTTTAACCGAGGCGGACGCTTGGAGCTTGCCCGGGCTCGGTAGGCTAAGGGTGGGGTGGGTGGACTGCCGCATCTGCGAGCATGTCGAGGTAGCCCGGTGCTTCAGGTGCCAGTGATATGGCCATGTGTCACGCGGCTGCGCGCTTCCAGGCAGGAAGGATGCCTGCTGGAGGTGTGGGGGCGTGTCACACGTGGCCAAGGAGAGCAAGCCCCCCCCCCCCCCCAGGTGCCTGACTTGAGCTGATAGGGGTTAAAAAAATGTCGCCCATGCTTCGGGGAGCGGGTGTTGCCTAGTATTTAGGGCGGAGCTCCGGAGGTTGAGGGGTGGAAAGTGAAGTTTCTACAACTCTACTCCCCCCCTCTCTCTCTCTCGCGGTGGTTAAATTTCGTTTATTGATTTCAATTGTTATTAAATTCGTGTTCTCTCATGTGGTGACGCGTGAAGTTAGAATAAAATTGAGTTATTGTCGCGTATTGACTCGGAATCTTCCGAGGATTATATAATTTCAATTTATTTCTTTTAGATATTCTGGCATTTATTTTACTTTAACCAAACTTTGAATTGTGTAGAGCCCTTAATTTTTTTTCATAATAAATTTTGTTATGCCAAATTTCCATGATTATCAAATTCTGGTTTCTTTTTATTTATTACCCAGTAATTGTTGTGACTTTTGATTGACCCCGCCTTATGTTTGTGGTATTGATATCTCGAGTCTCATTAATATTATTATTTAAATTGATTTTGTCACTTTGAGTAAAGTGACTGGCGTCCAACTAAGCTTCCTTTCTGTTTAGAAATATTTTATTTTCAGGTTATTATTAAATAAATAAAATTAGTTGGGCTCACAAAAGAGTTGACAGGTTCCGGGTAAGAATCTCCATCTCAGTTCACATTCCGTTCACCGCCAGCCTTTCTTACAGCTGCACGTACACTCTAGAGTGCTGATTTAATAACTGAGTGTGTATGTTTATAATATTGTTATTATTATGTTTTGTTTTTTGTAGATTTGGGCAAGAATTTATTAAACACTATGTGTTTCTCTGAAAATCAAAGTTGTTTTTTTATTATTTACACATACTTAAAGCTATTATTTACAAAGGTCTTAAATCTAATAGTTTACCTGAAAATCAAAGAAACGACATTTTATGTTCATTAACGTGCCGTAACTTTTATAATCTTACATTATTAGTTTATAATTAAACACTATCAAATGTGTGGTATTTGTTCCACGTGGTTCTCTCTTTCAGACCACTTCTATTCTTCTAACCTTGAATTTTAATTTGTTGGAAACGTGGGTATTTCCTTTATCGACGTCATTCTTGAAAGGGCGGCGATATTGAAAATCATATAAGAAATAACATCTATTTCTTTATATCTCCCCCCCCCCTTCAAAGAAGAGGACTGGCGCAGCCAGCCGATGAGACTAGACCGCTACCACTCTTGATTTTTTCGTTTAGGTAACACCTGAAGCTGGTAACATTTTAGTTACATGGAATAGGTTTGACTCTTGTTTTCTTCGACCAATATCTATTTTGAAGATTGAATCTGATAGTTTGTCAATAATTTTATATGGACCAATTCTAATTTCATCTAATTTTTTTCTGTTTAATTTGTTTCCATTTTCAATGTATATTAGATCACCTATTTTAAATTGATGTTTTTTCCTATTCTTATCAAACAGTTGTTTATTATAGTTATGTGATTTTATGCTGTTTTTGAGTGCAGTTTCCCTGTCTCGTTGTAGAGTATTGACCATGTTGGATTTGTTTAATTCTTTCGGCAGAATTGATACGTCTTTTCCTTCTAATAAGTAAGCTGGAGCAAAACCTGTAACTGTATGTTCAGTTTCATTGTATTTTTGTGTGCATTCTCGTGCAATTGTTGTCCATGCTATCTTCTTATCAGTTTCATTTATTTTGCATCTGATTTTGTTTACCAAGGTCTGATTTAATCTCTCATTCAAGCCATTTGAAAATGGTGCATTTACTGCTGTAAAGATAAGTTCTATGTTTTTCTTTTTTAGGTATGATTTGAATTCTTGCGAGTTAATCCCTGGGTATTGATCTGTCAGAATTTTATTTATTGTGTTGTTTTGTGTTATATCATCCACTAGTTTTATGAAATCGTTAGCATGTTGCGTTTTTGATGTAGCTATGAAAGCGTATCTAGTAAAATGGTCTACAAGTAGGTGTAAGTACCTTTTTGTAGATCTAGAACCTCCAAATCCTCCTATTGTATCTATTGAACAGATTTCAAATGGTTTTGTGGCGGGACCCAAGTAAGACATTAGTCCAAGGTTCATGTTGATTCTGGATTTATTCTTTATGCAGATCTCGCAGTTTTTACAGGTATCTTTTATATTATTATATAAATTTTTTGCTGTATAAAATTTTCCTATTTTCTTGTGTAATTGTGCCATTCCCATATGGCAAAAATGTTGATGTACCTTTTTGATAAGTGACTTGCTAAAATCTTCTGACAGTATAATCTTGCTTCTATCCTTTGTTTTTTTGTAGTAGATATTATTTTTTTGATATATATTTCTTTGTGCAGTTTTTAGATTTTCATTTTCTTTTTGGTCGTTTTCGATCTCTTCGAATTTAATTAAATTCACAATCCGTAAAATCTCATCTTCATTTTCCTCTGGCTCTAAAACTGGATTTCTGCTAAGACAATCTGCTTCTACATTATTTCTACCAGGAGAATATTTTACTTCAAAGTCGTATTGAGACAGGTAGTATGTTAGATCGCCCAATTCTTCGTCCGTTCTTGCCTTTATATTTAGCTTTTCTAGAGGTTTATGATCGGTGTATACAGTAAACTTTTTCCCAATAAGTTTGTATTGCCAGTATTTTACAGCTTATTTTATCGCTAAACATTCTAGATATATAGCCTTCTTTTTTTTTGTGCTTCTTTTAATTTCATTGAAAAGTATGCCACAGGTTTTTCTTCGTGTTCTTGTGGTTGTTTCAAGATTGCCGCTACTCCTTTTATGCTTGCGTCTGTGTAAATGTTAATTGGTAATTTTGGATTGAAAATGGTTAGAATAGGCTGTGAGCATAGTAGGTCTTTTATCTTATCGAATGAATTTTGACAATCTCCAGACCATCTAAATTTTTGATTTTTCCTTAGTAGGTTATGTAGAGGGTCCAGAATGATAGAGCTGTTTGGTATATACTTATTGTAGAAATTTATTTTTCCTAAGAACTGTCTCACGTTTTTTTGAGTTTGAGGTATAGGAAATTCTCTTACTGATTTTAGATTGTCTTTTAGTGGACTAACGTTGTTGTAGCCTATTATATGGCCTAAATATTTTGCCGAATCTGATGCGAAAGTACACTTTGTAAACTTTAGTCTAAATCCTTCTATTTTTAATGCTTCCAAAAGTTGTTTTATGTGTGAGACATGTTCTTTAAAAGTTTTTGAAAAAATGAGAATGTCGTCTATATAATTCACTGCAAAGTTTGATAGATTGTATTTTCTTATTACATTGCTTAGAATTCTTTGAAAAATTGCTGGGGCAGTTTTTAAGCCAAATGGTAGAGATGTCCATTGATAATGGCCGTCTTGAGTTACGAATGCTGTTTTGTGACGATCTTCAACTCTTAGAGGAATCGACCAATATGCTGAATTTACATCTAATGAAGAGAAATATCTGCAGTCAACCGTTTTTTCTATTAAGTCATCTATTAATGGAAATGGTTGTGCTTGAGGAACAACCAATTTATTCAGATCTCGGAAGTCCATACAAAGTCTCGATTTCTTATCTTCATCTTTTTTGTAAGCTAAGGTTACTGGTGCTGCAAAAGGGCTGTAGTGTCTTCAATTAGGGCATGATTTAGGAGTTGTTTAATTTGACCATTTATTTCTTCTCTATCTTCTTGTGAACATCTATATGGCGGTTTACTACAATATTTTTCAGTAATTAAGTCTATGCGTGCTTCGTAGTTTTTCACTGTACCTATATCGTACTTGTTTTTTGCAAACATCGACTTATATTCTTCTAGCATTTCATCTATAATCGATTTTTTTTCAATAGTTAAATGATTTATGTTTATTTCAAAATATGTATTAATAAATTAATTAAAATTTACTCTAAATTTTTGAGTTTCTATATCATCCTTTTGATCTTTTTTTTGTATATTCTTACCTGTGTATTCAGGAATTTTTTGTGTGACATTTAATTTTTCATCTTGAATTAGTTGGAATTTTTCTATCATATCTAATCCTATAATGAAGTCACTGTTGAAACTTTCATTATTTACTATAAAAATGTCTATTTCTTTTTCTATGTTAAATATTTTTGCTTTTATTGTAATCATTCCATCAGTTTTATTCACACCATTAATAGTTTTTAGAGTTGCTTTTGGGTTATCTTGTGCTGTATTCGTTTTATTTACATTTACTAATTTTGAATTTATCAAGGATACGTTTGCTCCAGAATCATAAATACCCCATACTTCTAGTGTATCATTAAGAAGGATTTTTATTTTTATTAATGGTGTGATTTTTAGTTTTTTGGATCGATATTGTTTAATTCTACCTCTAATTCTGAATTATTGATGTATTTTATTCCATTATTTTTACCTGTATCAGTTTCCTTTTGTTTGAACCAGCATGTTGATTCATCGTGAAAACGAATTCCCTTGTTAAGTTTCTCACAGATTGAGCAGTGATTCTTTTTTTCAAATCTTCTTTTTCGTCGATATTACTGGATTTCGTTTATCGGTTGCTTTTTGAACTAAGTGTTCAAGTTTGCCGAGTTCATTAAAAAGGTCTTCTGTATTTTTGAGGTTATCTCTATCAATTTTGTCCATTATAAAATTCGGTAAACCTGTTGCAATAATATCTATCATCGTACCTGTATTAGTTTCTTTTCTAACTTCTAGTAGTAATCGCTCCTTTTTTACTGCATATTCAAGTAGAGATCCTATTTTGTATCTGTATGTAAGAGCATATCTGATGGGAGACCAACCTTTACTGCCGTAGGTTCCACAAAAATTATCTTTCCATGTCTTCCAATCTGATTCTAATGTGAGTTTTATTAACATGGAGCTGTACCAGTCAAGACAAGATTTTTCTAAAAACAATCTAAACAATTCGATTTTCTCTACATCTACAGAAACATCCCATCTATTGCATTCTCCTTCGAATATGTTTATCCATTGCACAGCATTACTTTTGTCTCCACTAAACTTTTCAATTATAAACTTTTCTGCGATTTTTTTTATACTTTGATGTTTAGGTTTACTATCTTTTTCTGATATTTTTTCTAATATTTCTAATAACTTGTCATCCAGTGACCTAGCGTGTGCTTGATTTGTATTTTCTGTAATTTCTTCTAAGAATTGGTTTTGGAATTGTATATTACTTATATCATCTACGTACAGCTTTTTTATTCCTCCAGTTAATTCAATCCATACTTTTCTTGATTGATTTCGTCTCTTTATTGACGCTTTTACCTTTTCAAATGCGGTTGTAGCCGCAATAGCAGTATGTAAATTTGCAGGTTGCAATTCATCTGGCAGAATGTAATGCTTGCCATCTGTTGTCGAAATTGAGGTTATGGCGTAGATGTTTGACTTTTTATCTGCAGCAGCAATCACTGCAAATTCAAATAATAATTTGTCCATTTTGACGTTGTAAACAACAAATGTCGTTTTATAATATTGTTATTATTATGTTTTGTTTTTTGTAGATTTGGGCAGGAATTCATTAAACACTATGTGTTTCTCTGAAAATCAAAGTTGTTTTTTTATTATTTACACGTACTTAAAGCTATTATTTACAAAGGTCTTAAATCTAATAGTTTACCTGAAAATCAAAGAAACGACATTTTATGTTCATTAACGTGCCGTAACTTTTATAATCTTACATTATTAGTTTATAATTAAACACTATCAAATGTGTGGTATTTGTTCCACGTGGTTCTCTCTTTCAGACCACTTCTATTCTTCTAACCTTGAATTTTAATTTGTTGGAAACGTGGGTATTTCCTTTATCGACGTCACTCTTGAAAGGGCGGCGATATTGAAAATCATATAAGAAATAACATCTATTTCTTTATATGTTTAAAAGGGATTATAGATTTTTTAGTTGCAGAGACGATTTTCTTCAACGGTACACCTAATCTTTTCTTCTTTTTCGTAACTCCCATACCAAGTTCAGATTTCATTTTTATAGCGTTCGTTACTACCCAAGCAGCTGCCTTGTCACCTATTTTAGCGTCTCTTGCCAAGACGCGATTCCAAGCTTTTTCAGCCAGGACTTTATCAGCTGTTTTTCTTGCTGTAATATTTTCTTTGTTTCAAGAATAGACAATATCGTGTTCCTTACAAGCCCTATCGACAATATTGGTACCGAGATCACCACATGCTAACCGTTTTGTCAATTCAGTACCTGGTCCACAGTACTGATATCCAGGAATGTGCAACTCTACAGGAAGATTATTTATAATCTTATCATTCACTGAAGTGAAAAGCTCTAAAAATATATCATTTATAGTTTTGCAATCAGTTTCTGTCAAGATAGAGTTTAAAGCACAATTCACAATATTACTGGTGGCAAATTTTGATAGCTTTACACAAGAATGGAAGAGAGAAGTCAAACGACATGGAAATTTATTACCGAATAGTGTACGAGCTATTTTTGTGGTCTATCAAACTATGGGAGAACTGTGCGACGTTTGGCGCCTACCGTCTATTGTGCCCTGACAGTGTCTCCTGAGTCGAGCGACCGACTGAAACGCTGCTTCAAAAATCTTTCGAGCATCGCTTAACAAATAAAGTCATGTCTCGGAAACTAATGAAATTTAAAAAATATTTTGGGCTCTATTTATAGCTGAGGCTTTAGGCGTTATTTTAGCAAAGTTTCAAATTTTTCCTATCACTTCCCTAAAGTATGCAGGCAACTGAAGTTGAAAAGTGAAAATTTGTCAAAATCGGAAATTACGTCGGCCTTTCTCACACGCTATCTCGGCTTCTATTTAATGAAAATACTTCAAATAGTGCTTATTCGACGCAAAATTTTATAATCTTTCAAAATTTAAGGAATTGTGTTCAGCTTGCTGGAACAATAATATTAGGTGCGCAACTAAGTTTCCGCTATTTTTTTTTATGAAAATGCAACTTTTTTGTGAAAAAATGGTTACAAATGAATCAATCGAAGTATTGCCCATCGTTAGCTACAACTTTTGCCCATCTTTCTGGTAGAGCTCGTATACCGTTACGGTAAAAGTGTTCACCTTTTGAGGCTATCCACGAATCAAGACATTTTTCGATGTCTTCATATGAGCGGAACTGCTGATCAGCCAGACCATGTGCCATCGACCAGAACAAGTAATAATCGGACGGCGCAATAACTGGAAAATTTCAATTAAAGCCAAACTCAAAACTATGTGGAAGCCTACATTGGGAACAACATGGGGGGCTATATTGCAATTTGAGTCCAGATCATATTTATGTAATTTCCTGTGTAGTTTCTCGTTTGGTAAACTATTTCTAATTTTTTTATTGAATGATTGTTTCGAAATTTTAAAATATCAAAATTTTTGAGCGATAAAATTGTATCTTGAGTGATGGATAATTCACATTATTTACATGATATACAAGACTCGCTCAGGATAGGAACGGATAGAGAACTGCATCAAACCAGTCCCAGGACTGCTGACTATAACAACAACAACAACAACAACAACTATATTTCTTATGACATAGAAAAACATAAAATAAGTTATTCAATTGAAATGCAGCTAATGCGAAATTACAATTCATTAAAGTATATACAAAGAAAATAAAAAAACAGTGAAAATAAAGAAAGCAAAGGACCTGCAAAGAAGAAAATGAATTTCTTAGAGAAGTCAGTGCTAATCAAAATGTTCCAAAATGTACTTTACGGAATATTCTTCATGGTCGTGTGAGTAAAACTAGTCGACGAATGGGGGCTAGCAACTATTCTGACAAATGAGCAAGAAATAGAATCACTCAAATGGTGCATTAATCTTCCCAAATACGGATTTCCTCGGAAAAAGACGACATATTAAACATCGTGCAAAAGATTATAAAAGATGATAGAAAAAATACCTTGAAAAATGGACGACCAGGACGAACCTGGCTAAACATTTTTCTCAATAGGTACCCTGAAATTTTTAAACGGACTGCTGAAGGTATAACTGAAGGACGAGCTGTGGTTAAAAAGGCATCTATAAAAAAATAGTTTCAAGAACGATTATATTTCAGATCTATTAATTATTTTCAATATATTTTTTTAGATCCAAATCGTGTATTAAATGGTGACCAAACCTGTTTTGTCTTATGTTCTAAAACAGACAAAATTATAGGCCTAAAGGGGTGGAAAAACGACTATCAAATTCAACAAGAAAACAACAAGGAAACTGTAACAGTCCTTTTCATTTTTACTGCAAGTGGCTTCATAACATATTCAACGATTGTCTTCCCATACGTTCGTCCTCCAGCTGATTCAATCAAATACATTCCACCAGGTTGGATTTTGGTTAGCTCTAAAACTGGGTGGATGAATGCAAACGTTTTATATGAGTGCATTAAGAAAGGACTCAACGTTTGGCTGCAAGAAAGTGAAATTGTCAAACAAGTTATCTTATTTCCCACGATACAACTCAGTCAATTTTGCGATGAAAATGGCATAGTTTTATATTGCTTGCCTTCTAATACCACTCATATTCTTTAACTCGCAGATCTTAGCGTTTATCAGACGTTCGAATCTTACTTGAATGCCTTGCAGAACACTGATCGAACTAGCGCCAAACTTATCCAAGATTGAAGTAGATGTTAAATTTGTCCTTGAAGAAATTAAAAACGAGTTTTATCGAGAAAGAATTTGTGAGCAACAGAAATCATCACCCTTTTGTATTAATACGGATAACGCTATTCGCAATTTAGAAATTACAGAAATGATGAGTGGAATTCCTGATAGTATAAATGATCATAAACTGAATAAAATTATCAATAATTTTAACTCACTTTTATTTCGTAAATTCATTATTGTATAATGTAAATACTGATTTTCTTGCAAGCTTGTTAAAATAGAATTCGATCTAGATTCATATTATTTAAACAAAATAGTGAACGAACAGGAGAGTAATAAAAATGTAAACTTCAGTGAAATTCACAAAGCAGATCGTAGTGAATTCTTTTCAAATAAATTATATTCTCCTGTATTAATTTAATTTTACTAAGTGGTGATTTTCCAGTAGTAGATAGCAACCATAAAATAGCTCCAACCTTACAACTTAAATCAAATCCTATAATTGATAGTAACTATCCTGTGATCCTTCCAAGTTTCAAACCACACTCAAATCTTCACAGTGAAAATCATAATTATATGTGATAGTAGTTACTCTCAACTTCCAGTTATTTCAAAGCTCAGTTATTTTAAGGATCGGTTATTTAAAAATGCATTGTTCAGTTAGTTCACATTTGGTGTTGGGCATATACTCCCTCCATTACTTAACATGTGACTTCAGAATCGAATGCTTGGATTCGTGGGAAACAAATCAAAGCATTCCATGAGTCTACCTTTATCTCGTCACCATCACTAACCATTGGTGGGAAGAAGGGGAAGCCAGGGGAAGTTTAAAATAACCAAGTTGTTTACGTTTCTGAAGCTTTAAAATAACTGGATAATAAATGTAGTGATGACTCTTCCCCTGCGAATTTTAATCCAAAGACCAGTAAACCCTAACTTTATCCTGATAATGTTTTTCTTAATAGAGGATATAAAGGATTCAAGTCAGTTAAACAGTCTCATCATTCGTCCAGGTGCACTCGAGTCACCGGCTCTAAAGAATCACTTGATTTTTCTTGAAAAAATTGAACAGAAGAATCGTAAACCAAAAGAGAAAATAACAATTGTAATTCAATGCCCGGATTGAATAAGGGGCCGTGACGCTTGAACTGGACAGTACTTTCCCGATAATCATTAAAAAGTCGAAATGCATAAAAATTCGAAATTAAACATATGCGATTGCTCTTCGCGTCGAGGTGCATCTTTTTCTTATTTGAAATTTTTTTATTCAACAAATAGATTTCAAAATAAGAATTAAAAAAAGTCGTTTTTGCATAGATTAAAAATAAATGTTTTTTAAAATATAAATCACGATTACTCGCTCAATTCACAATCAAATGATTCGAAACATTCACCACTTTATTTCTATGACTCTAACGGAGCCGTCGAGTACTAAAAAACAATAGAAATCAATATTGTTTCTTTCTTTATGAATATAATTGCGTGAAAGTTTACAAAAAATTTCCTTGAATCCTAAGGAACAATCGCCTCGCTGGAAATTTTCTGAGTCCTGCAATTTCCTCGACTCTTTCTTTACGATAACGTCGCAGCGCACAAGTCTCGGAGGCCCTGACTTTGTTATTAAATATTTTATAAAAAATTGTGATTTTTATTGTTTTTTAAGATTCAACGGTTTTGCTAGAGTCAGAGAAATAAAATAGTGAATGTTTCGAATCATTTAATTGTGAATTGAGCGAGTAATCGCGATTTATATTTTAAAAAACATTTATTTTTAATCTATGCAAAAACGATTTTGAAATCTACTTGTTGAATAAAAAAATTTCAAATATAAAAAAGATGCACCTCGATGCGAAGAGCAATCGCATATTTTTAATTTCGAATTTTTATGCATTTCGACTTTTTATTGACTATCGGTAAAGTACTGTCCAGTTCAAGCGTCACGTCCCCTTATTCGATCTGGGCATTGAATTTCATCTGAAAACTTCATTTCATAACCAAATTTCAACAAAACATTACAATTTTGAATTTTTCAAGATTTAATTTTCTTCTCAGAATTTCATCTAAAGTATGGCGAGAAATCATTAGGAAATAAGAAAAATAAAGAGAAAAAAAACGAGAAGAAAAGAGACCAAAGGTAAAGTAAAAGATTGAAATCGACATGAGAATGAGTAAGAACTCAATAACAAAAAAATAATGTTGATGAAAATACAAATAGATCGATAACAGTAAACTTGAAAATTCAAGGAAAGAGAAACGTATGAAATTAAAATATTGTAAATGGGCGTATGCCAAGAAACTTTCACTTTTCAGTCAAAAAATAAAGGAAAAAATGTTTGTAAAGTCAACACTAGGAATTTTACAATATCTGAAGGTACTATAATATCATATTTTGCAATTGGACAGGAGAAAACTATTGTCTTGCAATAGTTATTAGTAATTAAAAAATTTTACTCATGTGAAAGAATACGACTAATCTGATTCGATTTGTATTAAAAATTATTAGAAGGTCGGTTGGCAAAAATTTAAAAATAAGAAAATCAAATTATGAAAGGAAATTAATCAATTGGGTAATTAATTACGGAAAATTTAATGAGTCTGAAAATATAAAATTAATAATAGTTAATAATAAAATCTTTCTTGAGCACAATCACAGAAATCTGAAGTAAAATCGTGAGAAGGCAGTTATAAACTTTTATGTGCCTCCAGCGCGGAAACTCGTTTTTCCGTTACAGCTGAGAGTAACGGAATGTTGTGTATTCCATTACAGAGGAATATAATGTAAAAACTGAACTGCGCATGCGCATATAGTCTTACAGCGGAGCAGAATCTTCTTCTTATTCTTCTTCTTCTTCGTACAGCGTTAGCACCCTACTGACAAAGACTTGTACATTTGAACTGCGCATGCTCTATTACAACAAGCTACTACTACACAACATCGATAAAATCAAAATGGCTGGGACTAGTCGCGAAATATCAAGTGTAATGACTAGCGCCGCAAACAACTACAATACTAGATTAGATTCGAGTGTACGCATAAAAAATCGTATCCGCACCGAAGTCACATAAAATAGAATACGTGCCAATGCACACAATTCCGGAAATTACGAGACTCGCCATAATGCTCGCAGGACTGATTACGCCTCGGCTTCGTCTCGGATTTGTCTCGGCTTCGTCTCACCTACGTCTCGACTACACCTTGACTTCGATCTCTGCGAGCATTGTCGCTCGTCACGCAATAGCCCTCATTGTGCGCCTAGGCACGTAATATACTATTCCAAAACTTTTAATTATATTTCAAGGAATATCATGAGTGTTTTGAATTTCAATAAAATTTTTTCGCGAGCGAGCTGGGTTATTTGCAAAAAGTCTACAAATATAAGCGTTACGATCGAAATGTCAAAATTTGATGGACAGACTTTTAAGGCCTATAACTTGGTTCATATAAAACTTTCTGCAAAGTCCATTCACCTGAGGGAAATAGAGAGGCTAGAGGAACACGAAGGAAAATCTAGCAGACCTGTTACTGAGTGGGACTAAAATTAGAATCTTGTCGCTATGAATACAAATTAAATAAAGTGTTGGAATCTTTGTGGAAACAATTCAATGCTTTTTTCAAGTCAAATTTTTTTTTTCAGAATAAGATAAAATAATAATTTTATTATATGAAGAAATGAAAATTCCCCCTCTAATTAGATATTAAGGAAACTGTACTGTTAACTAATATTAAATTCAAGTTTGAAACAGAAAAAATAGAGCACACGAAAGTATAAGTCCTCTTTGGATTCGTCGAACGGTCACCATCATTTGGGTGAGGCAAACCTCGAAATGCTTACATTTTACTGTTTTCAAATTTTTTTTTCTCTAATTGACAAAAAAAACTGACACCCTCAATTTCTTGACGATTATCAGAATTTTGTAATTACATGAACTAAGAAAGAAGTTGTGCTTGAGTCAGGCCTGATTAGTTTTGTATTGCAAAAATTCTGATTTTCGACTCTCGTGATTTCTGTGAGTCGTATAATTACCCAAGATTCTGTGCTTGAGTCTAGCTTGGCTAATTTTTTTACCACAGAAAGATCGAATAATTGAAACCACAAAATAGGATATTAAAATAAAAATTTATTTTTATTGATTTCTATTCCTGTGACTGAAATTTGTTTTGGGATATAGCTTTTCACTTTTGTGGGAAGTTATATTAAACTGCGACTAGCGAATTGCGCGCTCAGCTATCCCCAAACTAGAGTTTCAGAAGCAGATTGAAAATTAATTTAATAAATTTTATATTTGAAGTTTCGATTACTGTAATCAAAAATTTGTTTAAGGATATAGCTTTTCACTTTTGTGGGAAGTTATATTAAAAAGCGATCAGCGAATTGCGCGCTCAGCTATCCTTAAATTAGAATTTTTGAATATCAGAATTGCAATTTTTCCTATAAAAACTACACAAGTACACCACACACCAAATTTATTTAATGAGATATTTGTTTAGAAATCTGAATTAAACAAAAAACAAAAAAAAATTTTTCAATCAAACAACTATAATAAATTCTATAAATAAATAATTCTTCTTATTTTCTTTGATTAAAATTATTATTACATTTAAAAATGCGCAAAAAGAAAGAAAGGCAAACGTTTCGGCCACATATGGGGGCCCTCTTCAGTGCCATAAATTCAAAGATTAATTCAAAATTTCTGTAAAGAATTACAATATAGAAGATAATTAAAAAAGAATTATCATAAAAATTAAAAACTTATCTCATAGCTTGCAATTCAAAATGAAGTAGTCCAGTATGCAGCATCACGAATTGAAAAATTACTTCACGTTCACTATGAATAAAAAACCAGATAAAATGAAAAAATATAAAAGATTTTGCACACGAACCGACCGGAATTTTTTTCAAAAAATGTTTATTATTAATGAATTATGCCAAATTGGTTCACAATGGCAAAACGCGAACAAGTTTTACATTCATGAAAACTTCTCGTGAAGACTTTAATACCGGCGTCTCTCACAGAATGATCTGAACTGTTTTAAAAACCGACTCGGGACATGTGGCTTTGCTGACCGAAAATTTTTTTCCTATAAGCAATCCTGAGAGGTTCTTTTCCTCCTTGAAGAAGACTATTGTCCTGTACTTAGTTAAGAAATTCGAGACGTTTATGATGATTTTCACGAGTAGACGAAGGCGTTTATTTTTCAAGAAAACGATTTTGCATATAAGCTTCACGGACAATCCATTTTACACTGAATTTGCAATCAAGGCGTTACATAAAGATAAAATATTATAATATCCGTATATGTAATTTTACTCCATATTTAAAAAAAAAAATTGAAAGTTGTTTATTTTCACATTCAGATTTATTCTGAGATGTTTTGGAAAAATGATAATAAATTTATCTTTAAAAATTAATAAAAATGCAACTTGAATATTCGTGATATTAATTATCACATTTGAAGTTATTATTAAATTCAACTAGTTCTGAAAATGGTCAGAACTGTTAGATATTCTAACTTTATAGTGAAAGTGCCATTTTTAAATTTCAAATTGACATGTTTGGTAACATGTCTATTATTGTATTGACCCAAATTCATATAATGTTTGTTCATTTCTTATGCATAGGGTCAGTTTCTTCTTATTTTCTTTGATTACAATTATTATTAGATTTAAAAATGCGCAAAAAGATAATTCTTTTTTAATTATCTTCTATATTGTAATTCTTTACAGAAATTTTGAATTAATCTTTGAATTTATGGCACTGAAGAGGGCCCCCGTATGTGGCCGAAACGTTTGCCTTTCTTTCTTTTTGCGCATTTTTAAATGTAATATTAATTTTAATCAAAGAAAATATGAAGAAACTGACCCTATGCCAAAGAAATGAACAAACATTATAATAAACAAACTTTCACGTAATTTAGAAAAGGACAAAGATACAAGAATCGAATCTGTACGAGAAAACTTTGGATCGAAAAATCCCGAACCTGAATTAATATTAACCGAAAATAAAATTTCTGAATATCTACCCCCAATTATCGAAACTTTAAATATTTTCTCTGACTCGGAACCTGAAGCAAACTCGAGTAATTTTGTTCCTAAGAAAGATAAAATATCAAGTATTGAGGTTCTCAGCATATCTTCAGATTCAGGATCTGAAACGGAAATTGAGGATCCCAGTTTTGCGCACAATAAAAACTTTTTACCCAAAATAACAAATATTTGCAGTTTAGGGAAAAATAAAGTTAAATTAATTAAGGATTTATAAGAAAACAAATTATTCTATTTTGCAAAAAAAAGGTAATATTAATAATATCAAATAAATTATTTTCGAAAAATATGAAAAATATCAATTTCGGTTCCATCACGTGACAGCAGTAAAAATGGCACTATAACTCGTAGTCAAGCAAGAAAAAATCCAAGCTTAGCAAAAGAAGTTGAAAGTTCCCAAGAACCACTTAAACAAAAACGAAAAACTCAAGAAGGACATTTACAATATTCCGAATCGTCAAGTTATTTAGATAAAACTGATCTTTTAGATATTAGCATAGGAAGTATTTCTGACCCTGAAACTAGTACTTTAAACAAATCAATTATTGACACAAAAAACCCTAAGAGTCCATTTGTTGATAAATTAAAAACTTTTATCAAACGCAATAATAGTATAATTATTGGAGGAGATCAATATAACGATACACCACAAATTAAGCAATCATTCGACGATACCTTAGGAGATATAACGTTAAAAGAAAAATCAATATTAGACAACATTACAGCAAATTCTACATTGTATGATCAGGGTTGCCACAAGTTTCAGTATCCTAATTTCCCTGACTTTTCCCTGACTTTTCAAGCTGATTTCCCTGACCAAAATCTATTGTAAGAGGACTCATCTCGGTAGAACTATGTTCCTATTATATAATATTTGCGTGTTTTTCCCTGTTATTTTTCAACAGAGAGGATGTTAAATAAGAGAAGGTAAGATAGAAACAACGTATTTCTATTTATTTATTTTTTATCAAAACTTAAAAGGAAACGAACTTGTATGCCATAACTTGCATGTTGCTATCGAACGTTAAACATAAAAAATGGCATCATAGGAAATTTATAACTTTTTGGTTATATCAATCACAGCGGGGTCAACTTAAAGAGATCAATCTTACATATTAGTATTTTCATTGTTTAAACAATTTTCGCATGCTTGACCCCTCAGTGAAAAAATATTTAACATCTTCCGATCTAATTGAGTCTCCACTTTTATTAAATATGCGCTAGTTACATTGTGACATAGCGCATATGATACTTCTTTTTCCACATTTTTTCACTGAGGGGGCAAACATGCGAAAATTGCTTAAACAATTAAACTACCAATATCTGTAGTTAATTAACAAAATAAAAATTATAAAAATATTTATCTGAAACCTAACGTAATAAGCTAAAAAATGAAACAAACCCGAAATTGATTTAATTATTTCAACCGGAGATAATGAATTTTAAGCACAAGAGACTTTAGCATTTTGTCCAATTTTATCAAAAGTTTAAATTAATATATCTCTCAAAAAAATTTTCTTTCGAAAATCCTGATATATGTGTCGATTAAATTAATAAAAAGATGCCACAGAATAAAATTTAAGACTTTTAAAAATGTGAACAATCTTCTTTTTTTGAAATCCGTACGATTTGCAAAGGAATGTCCTATATAAGTTACAATAAAAGTTTATGTAATATTATTTTTATTTAAAGTTCTCATTTCATAATTAGTTTATACATGCTTGTTCTGCAAAATCAATTTGACAGAATAGAGTAATAAACTTTCGTTGTTCTTACTTCCAAATTACTTTACAGACATTTATTCTTATTATAGCTACTTTTCTTTTGAAAAAAAGTATTCCAGCACGTCATCCTTCAAAAATTTTCGCCAATAACAGAGTAAATAACAAATTACCAGTTTTACTGCCTATTTACCGAATTACGGTAAGAAATTACCAGTGACCAAAAAATGGCGGTATCGGCACATCACTAGTCCAGAAGCAAAGGCCGAACCATGTTTGCCTAGCAAGAGGAGCCGTAAGAATGTGAAACCACGCGAGTATACGCAGAACGTGGATGTTTTCGGCCTCCACCACTGACCCGTGTGGATCTGCACACAATCAAACTTCGTTCAAACGTGGCGCGAAGCAGAAGACATATTTAAAATGACTAAATAAATAATTTAAGAAATTACCCTCCTTTTTTTGATGTTTTAAAAAACCTTTACCTAAAATGAATATCTAAAAGATTTTTTTCGAATTTTAGGATGATTTAAACACTTGAGAAAAAAAATGTTCAGTAAAATGTATAGTTTAATAAATGTTAAAAGCTTCAAAACAAAATATAGAATTATATATTTTTTAGTATTGTAAATAAACTATTTAAAATGAAAAATTATGCCTAAAATACTTTATATTAAAATGTTATAAATATAAAAAACATAAATTGTATTTAAATTTACACACAAAATTAGACAATAAGATTTTTTTGATAGAAAGCAACATGAAAAAACATTAAATTCCAATAAAATATTCTTTAAAGTTTTTGAAATATGTAACATTTTTTATGAAATGTCGTTTTCAAATCCCAAGTGCGAATAAAAGGTTTCATTGTTTGAAAAGAAATCATGCCTAAATTTGGATACGAAATTACATCATAAGATTTCTCTGCTGTGAAGGAAAGTTGAAGAATATTTCGTTCAAATAAAGTGCTTCGAAACAAATTTTTCAATATATATTTTATTATATTTTTTCAATATATTAGTGCAAATAAAGGGTTAAAATATTTAATAAATATATACATATACACTATATTTAAATATGCATACAAAATAAAACTGAAATTTCTTTGGTATGAAGCAAAATTATTAATTATTTAACGCACTTTTTTGAATGATAGTTTTATCGATAAACATTACGGAAATCCCTGTTAAAATTAACATTTTGAAGAAAATTTCTTATTTTATCAGTTTAACAGGCATTCCTTAGCGAATTTATAAGTTGCACATCAGAAAAAATTTTAGTAAAATTTACAGGAAGTTCAATACTTATTTTTACAAATTGAATTTTGAGTAGATATATTACCAGAAATCTGGTGCAATGAACAGTTTTTTTGTACAGTCCACTTAACTTCCAGTGAAATCTACCAAACTTGATTTTTTTCGTATCTGATAGATTTCACTGCATGCTAAGGGAAACGTACAGAAAATATGTATACATGCACATGCATCAACTTTTGTTTCCAAAATTTTGGAAATGGTAAAGAAGATAGAAACGGTCATAGATAGACTACTTTTGGTTTTGACAAAGAAACGAAATTTTCTGATACATATTTTTTTTTTTAATTTAAGTTTTTTTAATTTCGAAACCGCAGTAGTCTATCTACGTCCGTTTTTATCGTCTTTATCATTTCGCAAATTTTGAGCAGAAAATACCTAGCTCTTAAATACTTCAATATATTTCCTAAAAAGCTATTTTTTTCCATTCTATAGAGCTTTTGAATTTTCAAATTAAGAGTCTCTGCATATACAACAAAAACACAATATTTATTTTAAACTTGAACCTCATATTTATTGTAAAACACAATTTTGTGCATAATTTTTAAATTACAATAATAGATTTAAAAGATACACAAAGTTTAAATCGATATATATTTTTTTAATTATTAACATTTATTGACTTTCAAATGTTAATGCAAAATCATATTTCAAGTGTCTAAATCATTCTAAAAATTTAACAAAATTTTTCAGGTATTTTTTTTGGGAAAATATTTTTCAAAATATATGAAATCAAATAATTTAAGTTATTATTAAATAATTTAAATTTGAATTAAATATTCCATAAATAATGAATTGGCGTGTCTTTTGCGCTTTTTTTGCGTGGAGTCAGGAAAAACATACATAATTTTACTGAGTCAACAATTTTAAATAGTTATAGCACAAAATTTTTGCAAATTTAGTAGATATTTTAATAGAATTCACGGCTTTTTGGAAAGTATAATACATTTGCTGATAATCATTACCAAAATGCCAGTAAAATTAATAAAATAAGCAATTATCTTCAAAATGTTGATTTTAACAGGTATTTCCGTAATATTTATCGACAAAACTATTATTTAAACAAAATTTGTTTCGAAGCATTTTATTCAAACGAAACAGTCTTCAACTTTACTTTATAGCAGAGAAATCTCATGATGTAATTTCGTATCCAAATTTAGGCATGATTTTTTTTTAAACAATGACACCTTTTATTCGCATTTGGGATTCGAAAACGACATTTCATAAAAAATGTTACATATTTCAGTCATTTCCACGATCTGAGAACACTTTTGCTAGCCTGTGTCTGCTGCGGCGAGTTAACCGAGCAAGAAGGAAAAAGAGTTGGAAAAACTGACCGCGACACAGTGAAACGCAGTAACGCACGATCTGGCCACAGCGATTCCCTGACTAAACCTTAAATTCCCTGACTTTTCCCTGACTTTTCCAGACCACTACGATTTCCCTAACTTTTCCCTGACTTCCCTGACTTCCCTGACTTGTGGCAACCCTGATGATAGAACTTTATGCCCGGATCAATCTAATGATAATTCAAATAATAAAATTTTTACCACACCTCAAAAAAGATACGAATCAATAGATCCATTTGAAACAAAATCACAACTAAATAGAACTCCAAAATCTTTCAACCAAACAACAATGTTTAAAAATCCAAATCTAGAATTTGAACAGGTTCAAGAAACTTTACCAAATAAAATCAATTAAATTACACCTGACGACTCTGCAAATATTGAACAGGCTCTTGATTCGCTAAAATCTTCACACCCGTATTCAACCTCTAGGAAATCTAATAAAGAAATTTTAGCAAATAATTTACCAAATAATAATCTAAAAATACAACCTACCGAAATAATGAATTTACCTAAAAACCAACAAGTATCTCTACGAGATGCTTTAGAGATTGTGCCATATTTTGACGGATCAAGTAAAGTACCATTGAGAATTTTTATCGAAGCTTGCAAAGAAGCAAAAGAAGTGGTCCCAAATGCAGAAGTAAATTTGGTAAAATTATTAAGAAGCAAACTTAAGGGAGAAGCAAGAAGATGTATAGTAGGCAATTATTATAATAATTTAGAAGACTTCATATCAAAATTAAAAACTATTTTTGCCCCTTCAAAAACCGTATATCAATTACACAGAGAGAAATTTTAGGTTTCACTGACCAAAGTTTTTTTGTTAAAATCGTCTTTATAAAAATTTTAAAGTTCTCATGACAATCATGGTAGTGGCTGTCATACATTGGAAAAGTGTTTACTCCAACTGCAAGGAACGTTACTGAGACCACGATTCTGGTACTTGAAATACCATATCGCTGCGGTTATAGGAACCAAAGTCCATTGTAAAACCGCGCATTGAGTTTAGTTAAAATGTCTAAGTCTACGGGCAGTAAATACCCAGCCAAAATTATTTTTGAGGTTATAGGTATGGTTCTCTTAGTTATCAAAATACGAATTCAATTTGATTAGAAAAAATAAAGTTTCACCGAAAAGATCTAAGAAAAATAATCCGGTATAATGATATTTATGATAACTTTCGTCGATTAAGTTAAAAAATTGTCACTTTTTTCATCACTATAAACTTTCTTTGACTGACTATAGTTTTCACAAAATACGACGAGACAGCAACATTGGAACGCATTGTATTGTCCCCGAACAAAATCGTTAATCATTTAGAAAGAATTGTCAAACTATATTTATAATAGAATTATTTACCTGATAATGCTTGGCACGGTGAAATATAGTCCAGGAATCGAGAACGAGAATTGGCAGGATTCAACTTAGGCTGCATATCTTTTTGGAAGTAACTACTTATCTCCAGTGCAGTGCAAGTTAAATTGTGTGACTATTACAAGATTTAATAGTTGTCACGACAGGCTTACCTCGTTGTAAAAAATGAAAGTTATACTTGATTTGTCTAGCGCAACAGCGAACGCTGCGGTTGTAGTTACCAAAGGAGCTTGGCAGTACACATAAAGAAAATGTACGTGTACTAACCGTTGGGGTACGTATAAAGCTCATTCTAATCATCAACTTTGGTCACAACAACCGAATACACAAAAAAGTCCAAATTACTGTCATGATAACTATAAAAGTAGTAGCTTCTCTCAACTTTTTTGGTCAAGGCAACTACTGTACAAAAAATTTATGTGCTATGTGCACAGGAACCAAAGCCGATTTCTCTCAGTGTACAAGGAGATTTAGGTAGAACATATATGTGGGGAAATGAAAGTGTTTTATCCTACGCAACACGCATACATGAAATAGCAGCAGAAATCCTTGAATGTCATAAACAAAATAATAATGGCAAAGAAGCTGCTGAATTTGAAAAAAATCTGGAAAGAGACGCGATCGATTGTTTTCTCCGAGGTTTAAAACCAGAATTAGAAATACGAATAGGAACAGCTAATAAATTTGACGAAATAGTAGAAAGATCAATACGAGAAGAAAGGAATTTGACAGCTAGGAACGAACTACGAAGAGGAAACAGACAGCATTCACTATTTCAAGAAGTTGAAAAGTCATCATATAATAACCGAGAATTTGAAAAAACAAATAGAATAAATTTAGCACAAGAAGAACCAATAAAATGTCAAATCTGTCAGAAAATAGGCCACACAGCAGCAACCTGTTTTCAATATGTTCAACAGTTAACAACTAAAAATTCACAGAGCAATCAGATTAGAAATAACTTGAATAGACAAAATAATCAATACGAGGGAAATAGGCAAGGTCAGGGAACTCAATGGAGATCCTTACAGCGATACCAGATGCAAAGCCTAAATTCACAAGGGAGTAGAAACGATTATAGAGGTATAAATAGTTTCCCATCCCACCTTAATTTTTCCCAAGGAAATAGTTTCAACCAAAACTCAAACTTCAACCAAAATGTACCCACACTATTAAAAAACCAACTTTTTTTTAGAGTTCTGAGCTCCTTTAGAATAGTTCTAGAGTTCCTGATAGTTTTTAAAAATAGTTCCGGGGTTTACATGCCTCAAAAATCAGATTTTCAAAATGGGGGGCTAAGTTCACGCTCCCACCCACTTTCGAAAAATTTCAATCTTTTTCAGAGTTCTGGGAAGATTTAACATAGTTCTAGAGTTCCTGACGCTTTTCGACAATAGTTCCGTGAATTTCCGGTCACAGTGAACTTTCAAAAAAAAAATTCCAGCCCCCCACTTTTTACATATTCACTTTTTATCGATATATTTCTGTAGTACTCCAAGCGTTCTAGAGTTCTGTGTAACTCAAATTTTGAAAATTTCTATTCCCAAAAAGTTGTGGGACTTCAAAGTTGACCCAAAATTTTGAAAATCAAATTTTGAAAAGTTCCAAGAGTTCTGGTCAGAGTTCTGTTCCCCACCGGAATAGTTCTACAAGAAAGGAACAAAACATTTTTCTCTCAGGTCAAAATCCAAAAAGCTATGACACGTCAAAGTTACAAAAAATTTTGAAAATCAATTTTTGAAAACTTTCAAGAGTTCTGGTCAGAGTTTTGTTCCCCCCCGGAATAGTTCTACAAAAAAGCCCCATAACATTTTTCTCTCAGATCAAAATCCAAAAAGCTATGACACTTCAAAGTTACCAAAAAATTTTGAAAACCAAATTTTGAAAAGTTCGAAGAGTTCTGGTCAGAGTTCTGGTCAGAGTTCTGTTCCCCCCCGGAATAATTCTACAAGAAAGACCCACAACATTTTTCTCTCAAATCAAAACCCAAAAAGCTATGACACTTCAAAGTTACCAAAAAATTTTGAAAACCAAATTTTGAAAAGTTCCAAGAGTTCTGATCAGAGTTCTGTTCCCCCCAGGAATAGTTCTACAAGAAAGCCCCACAACATTTTTCTCTCAGATCAAAATCCAAAAAGCTATGACATTTCAAAGTTACCAAAAAATTTTGAAAATCAATTTTTGAAAACTTCCAAGACTTCTGGTCAAAGTTCTGTTCCCCCCGGAATAGTTCTACAAAAAAGCCCCATAACATTTTTCTCTCAAGTCAAAATCCAAAAAGCTGTGGGACTTCAAAGTTACCGAAAAATTTTGAAAACCCAATTTTGAAAAGTTCCAAGAGTTCTGGTCAGAGTTCTGTTCCCCCCCGGAATAGTTCTACAAGAAAGGAACAAAACATTTTTCTCTCAGGTCAAAATCCAAAAAGCTATGACACTTCAAAGTTACCAAAAAATTTTGAAAATCAATTTTTGAAAACTTTCAAGAGTTCTGGTCAGAGTTCTGTGCACCCCCGGAATAGTTCTACAAGAAAGCCCCACAACATTTTTCTCTCAGATCAAAATCCAAAAAGTTGTGGGACTTCAAAGTTACGAAAAAATTTTGAAAACCAAATTTTGAAAAGGTCCAAGAGTTCTGGTCAGAGTTCTGGTCAGAGTTCTGTTCCCCCCCGAATAGTTCTACAAGAAAGACCCACAATATTATTCTCTCAAATCAAAATCCAAAAAGCTATGACACTTCAAAGTTACCAAAAAATTTTATAAACCACATTTTGAAAAGTTCCAAGAGTTCTGATCAGAGTTCTGTTCCCCCCAGGAATAGTTCTACAAGAAAGACCCATAACATTTTTCTCTCAGGTCAAAATCCAAAAAGCTATGACACTTCAAAGTTACCAAAAAATTTTGAAAAGTTCCAAGAGTTCTGGTCAGAGTTCTGTTCGCCCCCGGAATAGTTCTACAAAAAAGCCCAATAACATTTTTCTCTCAAGTCAAAATCCAAAAAGCTGTGGGACTTCAAAGTTACCGAAAAATTTTGAAAACCCAATTTTGAAAAGTTCCAAAAGTTCTGGTCAGAGTTCTGTGCACCCCCGGAATAGTTCTACAAGAAAGCCCCACAACATTTTTCTCTCAAATCAAAATCCAAAAAGCTATGACACTTCAAAGTTACCAAAAAACTATTCCGGGGGGGAACAGAACTCTGACCAGAACTCTTGGAACTTTTCAAAATTTGGTTTTCAAAATTTTTCGGTAACTTTGAAGTGTCATAGCTTTTTGGATTTTGACCTGAGAGAAAAATGTTATGGGGATTTTTTGTAGAACTATTCCGGGGGGGAGCAGAACTCTGACCAGAACTCTTGGAGCTTTTCAAAATTTGGTTTTCAAAATTTTTTGGTAACTTTGAAGTGTCATAGCTTTTTGGATTTTGATCTTCATGTAGTCTTTTCTTTGTGCACTCCGTTTCTCCTTGTTTAACAATAGCTTCTATCTCCATTTTTTTCTCGTGACCATTTTCTTCTTCTATTTTTTTGACGCCTTCTTCGGTACAAAATGATCCATATGATTTTATGTCATCTGTGAAAGACATTCCTTCACTGCTTTGGTCTGAAATATTTTCGTCTACACTTTCTTCATCAGGACTTTTTTTTTCAAAAACATCATCTATTCCCCAATCATTTTGGTTTATATCGTTTTCCTCCCTGAAATCAAAAACAGACAGTTCTTGTTTCTTTACATCATATCGATAAGTTGCTCCACTATTTCCATTTTCATTTATATTAAGTCTATTACTCGTGTCAGTAAGGTTTTTCTTCCAATCAAAAATTTCGTATGTAAATTTTTCTAATTTATCTGAATTAACAGTCTCGTCACTATCCACTTCTTCTCTATTGTAATTTCTTCTTTCTGAATCACAGTTGTAAAAAATGTTCCTTTTGGTCACTTCAATCTTTTCTTCTTTTGTTCTTACGTTATTCTCTTCTTGCTCTGAGATTTCCTTATTTTCTTTGCGTGAAATATTTTCATTCTTTTCTGCTTCCGGCAAGAAGTCAAAAACAGCTAAATCTCTTTCTAAGTAATTTCCTTTACCTTCTGGAATATATAAGCTCTTGTTCGTTTGCCTATTTGCATGCCCATACAATTTTTTTCCAATTGTTTTAACTTCGGTACCATTGATTCTATCACGCGTGTCAAAAAATGTATTCTTACAATTAATTTTCTGAACTCTTCTTACCTCAATTTCGATTTCCCTTCCCTTTTCTTCCATGTCGATCGGTCCACTTGTTTGCACATCATCGCTTAAACAAGTTCGTTCACTGTCCTTGTTTACGAAATTTCCTTCACAGAAATCATGAATTGCATAATCTTTCTTCTTCTCTTTCGCTTCATTTCTGCATTTCAACAAAAATCGATCTGTTATATCTTTCTTTTCGTCTTTTTCAACTTTTATTTTCGCATTTTTTCCTTTGATATCTTCCAATACCTCAAAATGGCCGGATCTTTTATTTCCTGAGAATAATAATTTAAAGAAATTTGGCGTCTCCATTTCTTCACTACCAAGTGGAATAAAAGTTCCAGTTTTTACAAACTTCTTATCCTCTGTTAACATATAAAGTATAACTTTTGTTTGGTACAGATTTACGAACATTGCTAACTCAAAGTCTGTCCCGTATTCACCGTCTTTACTCATGCGTTTTTCATAATCTTCTGCTGAAATATACCTGTTTTCAACACAAGTAGCACTGAGTTGCTCTACAAAATCTTCCCAATTGTTAGTTACATAATGAACTATCTCCTTCCTGATAGATTTGTGTTCTTCTTCACTTCCATAGTAGCCATACGACAGGCTTCTAAATAAACAATTTCCATCCCCTGTAATGGGTATCACTCTTAATTGCGAAATAGAATCTTTGAATGCTTTGGATTCTTGTTGTCGCATTTAACCTTTGCCTCCTTCGCAATCTTAAAAAAATATATAAAAGACATATACTTTTAATAATATATGTATACAAAATTCGGTAAAGATAAAGGGTTTGTTTCCGTAAAATGTGAAACTACCATGACAGAAAAACCAAGTGCAGGGTGGCCGCTTGACCGGGAAAACCGGGAAATGACCGGGAATTTTCTGTGACCTGGAGAAACCGGGAAATGACCGGGAATTTTTTTGTTGACCGGGAATTTTTTTAAATATTTAATAAAAAACGATTTCAATTTGTTTTAAATGTCTTACATAAAGTGATTTACTTATATATTATATTATGCATTTCGAAATTCCCGCCTTATTTCGTGATTTCGGTATACCAGGAGAAATTAGATATCAGAATATTAGATAAAAAATATTTTAAAACTTTAAAAACCCATTGCATTAACTGTTATTCATTGGAAACTATTTTTTTAATGACCGGGAAAAAATTTTTGATGACCGGGAAATGACCAGGAATTTTTTTGTTGACCGGGAATGTTTTAAAATTTTTAATAAAAAACGATTTCAATTTGTTTTAAATGTCTTACATAAAGTGATTTACTTATATATTATATTATGCATTTCGAAATTCCCGCCTTATTTCGTGATTTTGGTATACCAGGAGAAATTACATTTCAGAATATTAGATAACAAATATTTTAAAACTTTAAAAACCCATTGCATTAACTGTTATTCATTGGAAAATATTTTTTTAATGACCGGGAAAAATTTTCGATGACCGGGAAATGACCGGGAATTATTTTCGTCGAAGAAAACGGCCACCCTGCAAGTGTAAAAAGGGTTTCAGGCGAGAAGGGGAGGGGTAAGTTTTTGGAGGGTGAGATAAAATTTACCCTGGTCCGAGGTAATAACTGTTCTGTGAGCTTGCAGTAAATAGTTTCCACAGATGCACGCACACAGGCATTCACGGAACAAAGTTCTCGAAAATGTACAGAACTTTTCAGAATAAAATGCGTAACATTCAGGAAAAATCATTGAAAATTATGCATTTTATTCTGAAAAGTTCTTTAAATTTTCTAGAACTCCGTTCTGTAAATGTCTATAATCCCAACTCATGAACAGTTCTATAAACTTTATTGAACTATTTTTTTCCGTGTAGAACTGCCTGTACCTAGCATCCTGATAGATCAGCGTGACGAAAAGAGATTCACAGGCAAGCGCTAGATTATCTTACTTAGACTATGGTTTTACCATGCAAAAACGTTTCACTTTAAGTCAGTGCTAGATTAGTCCGTCTTGACAACGCCGTATTAATGATCTAATGTTGTATCGACTAGTTCACCACGATTTTCTGCAGGTGAATTTTAGAAGATCTTTTATGATTGGAAGAATATTAATCAAAAAATATAAAACGCTTTTAGTTAATTTTATTCTTACTAAACTAATAGTCATATATCGTATTTTCTGTGCTTCAATATGCATAATTATATACACTGGAAAAAAAAATTCGACGATACAGACATAATTGTGGTTCCTTGACCTATATTATATTGAAGATTCACCGAAAACCAAGGTTTGCTTGTATCAGTTCAGCCTGTATGTATATTTCAACCATATGAATTACGATTGCAGCAATAGTTTTGGTTAACTGTCAAATATATTTTGTTGAATTACTTAAAAACATTCAGCTATATTCATATGGCTGATAAATCCCAAGCATTTCTTTCAGTGTATTCTGTTTAACAAAGGGGCAAAACAATATTTTTATTCAAAGTAAGTTCCATCCTCGGAAAGAACTATTATTTTGAGACATGTTTCAGCACATGTTCATAGTTATATTGACCTACAATAGTCCATTTTTATATTAAATATTTCTTGATGATTATTAATCCATTTTTAATCATTAATTTAACATGGTGTCAGTTTTTTTGGTGATTGTAATTTTTTAAATTACTTCTGATACTGAAGAGAGCACCTATTATCAATTTTGGAAAAGAACATGTAGAAACGTAAAATCAATAAAATTTGCTAATTTGCTCAGTATTACATGCCCTTGAGGGCATATAATACATTACATGATGAAAAGTCTATAATAATAAATATCACATGTCACTAATGTTGCAAACATTTTTGAAAGAAACTTTTCAATTTTTACTTCAAGAAATACATGTTCATAATTTACCCAGCTGAATTTTTCAACTTTACGTAAGGGAAAATTCAATATGATAACGATATTCGTAAAACATTATCACAACAACATTTATATTTTTTATGTAATTAAATTAGTTTTCAGTATAATTTATTAACATGAAATTTTTGAAAAGCGTTTGAAAATAAGTGATAAAGGGGAGGGGAATTGTATCGTAAGAAAATTGCATGATTTCATTTACGGAAGGAACCCTTTTATTATAACTTGTATTTTAAATACTTCATAGAAAATGTCTTACTTTCTGGTATAAAGAAGCTGTAAATTTCACATCCTCTGTTTTTCCTGTAGTTTCTGAAATGATTTTGGAAGCTGCCTTCAAGCATTTGTTATTGAACATGATTTTACTCACTCAAAAATGCACTGAGAAGTAACTTTTAAAAATATTCGTTCCATAGTACTCGAGCTGAAAATCACAAGGATACTAAAACAAAGTCTTATTTACTTTAATACACTGAAAGAAATGATTGAGATTTATCAGCCATATGAATATAGCAGAATGTTTTTAGGTAATTCAACAATAGTATATTGCATTACCCAAGGACGAAAGACAGCGATTGCAATTAGTGTGAAGTTTGCTGCCCGAGTGAAACGAGGGCTGCAATCACACGAATTGCTTTCGCTGTGTTTTGTTTCGAGTAATGTATACTATTTTTCATCGCAACTCTTTTGAGAATCTGATTGGCTGTAACTGTGGAGCGGGTTGAAACAACGACTTTCAACCCTAGGGTAAGAGGTTAAAGGCATGATTTATCGAAAAATATTCCCTATTGTAGTAATTGGCACTAAATGCTACAATATTCAATTCTAAAAATTGTAGGTATCAAGCTTAGTTTGATTGTATAAATATTTAAATCACAATTTTTGGCATTTGAGGTTGAAAACGACAAACATCCCCGTGAGATATGGGGATGAAAGATTTTTTGTATGTAATTGACACTAAATGCTACAATATTCAGTTCTAAAATTTTAGGTATCGAACTTAGTTTGATTTTACAAATTTTTTATTCACACTTTTTGGCATTTGGGGTTGAAAACGACAAACATCCCTGCGAGATATGGGAATGAAAATTTTTTCCTAAATGAATGACACTAAATGCTACAATATTCAGTTCTAAAATTTTAGGTATCAAACTTAGTTTGATTTTACAAATTTTTTATTCACACTTTTACGCATTTGGGGTTGAAAACGACAAACATCCCCGCGAAATATGGGGATGAAAGTTTTTTTGTAGGTAATTGACACAAAATTCTACAATATCGAGTTCTAAAATTTTAGGTATCGAGCTTAGTTTGATTTTACAAATTTTTTATTTACACTTTTTGGCATTTGGGGTTGAAAACGAGAAACATCCCCGCGAGATTTAGGGATGAAAGTTTTTTTGTATGTAATTGACACTAATTGCTACAATATTCAGTTCTAAAATTGTAGGTATCGAGCTTAGTTTGATTGTATAAATATTTAAATCACAATTTTTGGCATTTGGGGTTGAAAACGACAAACATCCCCGCGAGATATGGGGATGAAAATTTTTTTGTATGTAATTGACACTAAATGCTACAATATTCAGTTCTAAAATTTTAGGTGTCGAACTTAGTTTGATTTTACAAATTTTTTATTCACACTTTTTGGCATTTGGGGTTGAAAACGACAAACATCCCCGCGAGATATGGGGATGAAAATTTTTTCCTAAATGAATGACACTAAATGCTACAATATTCAGTTCTAAAATTTTAGGTATTGAACTTAGTTTGATTTTACAAATTTTTTATTCACACTTTTACGCATTTGGGGTTGAAAACGACAAACATCCCCGCGAGATATGGGAATTAAAAATTTTTTCCTAAATAAATGACACTAAATGCTACAATATTCAGTTCTAAAATTTTAGGTATCGAACTTGGTTTGATTTTAAAAATTTTTTATCCACACTTTTTGGCATTTGGGGTTGAAAACGACAAACATCCCCGCGAGGTATGGGGATAAAAATTTTTTTGTATGTAATTGACACTAAATGCTACGATATCCAGCTCTAAAATTTTAGGTATCGATCTTAGTTCTGTCTTTTTTTTTTACGATTTTCGGTATTTAGGGGATGAAATGCGTGCGGAAGGGTTATTTTCGTACTATATTGCCATTTAGACTTGACTAAAATATATTTGAACGACCAGAACCTTTTTTTTCTAAATTTGTAATTTTTTTTTCGTTGCTACAGCAACGTTGCGAACTTCATTTACCTAAAATATGTACATCTCTGTTTACAATGTCAACTTAAAAAACTTGTTAGAGTGAAAACAAGAAACCTTATGATAATCACTGATACCCCAGGAACAGCATTTAAGAAAATTTCAATGGATATTGTTGGAAAGTTACCAACAACTTCATCACAAAATCAAATATACTTACTATTCAAGATAATTTTACTAAATACTCTTTAGCAATCCCACTCCCAAATCATCAAGCTGGAACAATAGCAGACGCTTTTGTTAAGAAATTTATTTACATATATGGCTCGCCAAAAGCTGTTTTAACAGATCACTGAGCAGATATTCTAAGCAATTTAATGAGAAAAATGGCAAAACGATTACGAATACGTCAATTTAAGACTACTGCTTACCGCCCTCAATAAAATGGATCTTTGGAAAGGTCCCATCACGTTCTTAAAGAATATCTTAAACAGTTTATCGAAAATAATGCAGAATGGGATGACTGGATTGAATCAGCAATGTTTTCATACAACACGAGTGTTCATGAAATAACGAATTGCACACCTTATGAATTAGTTTTTGGAAAATTAGCACGTTTACCATTAGGCGATCCTTTACCAGAACACGAAAAAATAGAAACTTACGATATGTACATGACAAAATTGATTACAAAACTACATGAAATGCGTGGAATAGCAAGGCAAAATTTAATGGCAGCTAAAGAAAAATCATAGGAATATTACTACAGAAAAATTAATCCACAAAATTTTAAAATCGGAGATAGTGTATTCTTACTGCAAGGTGGAGAACTAAAGAAATTCGAAAATCAATATACATTTCTAAGATAATTGGATAATACACGGAATTTTATTGATCAAACTGTCAAAGTTTGATTGATTAATTATGTACAGACCTCTTCTAGTATATATAATCACCTGATTAATGGCGGATTCAATATGGCGCTTGGAGAACTTGGGAAATACCGAGTTTTTTCAAGATTATCGTTGATGAAAATTCCTGAACCTTTATTAAATTCAATTTTCCTATGTTTCTTGGCAAATTATATGAAAATCCGGTGACAGTGTTAGAAAATCCAAAATGGCGAATCCAATATGGCGGTCTGAATATTGAAGATTTAATAATATGCTAATGAAAAAAATATTTTCGTATTTTATGTAAAATATGTGATCAAAAATGTCTCCAGACATTTTTTGATTGAGATCGCTAATTCAGTGGAAAAAATTCGTAAAGTAGTACAATAGTTTCCAACTTTACTTCACAGCAGAGAAATCTCATGATGTATTTTCGTATCCAAATTTAGGCATGATTTCTTTTTAAACAATGACACCTTTTATTCGCACTTGGGATTCGAAAATGACATTTCATAAAAAATGTTACATATTTCAAAAACTTAAAAAAATATTTTATTGGAATTCAATGTTTATTCATGTTGCTTTCTACCAAAAAAATCTTATTGTATAATTTTGTGTGTAAATTTAAATACAATTTATGTTCCTTATGTTTATAACATTTTAATATAAAGTATTTTAGGCATAATTTTTTATTTGAAACAGTTTATTTACAATACTAAAAATAGTATATTATGTGCCTAGGCGCATAATGAGGGCTATTACGCGACGAGCGACAATGCTCGCAGGAAATCGAAGCCAAGGCGTAGTCGAGGCGTAGCCGAGACGTAGCTGAGGCAAAGCCGAGACGAAGCCGAGGCGCGATCAGTTCTGTGAGCATTTTAAGCGAGTCTCGTAATCACCCGAATTGTGTGCATTGGCCAATATTTTATTTTTTGTGACTTCAGCGCATATACGAGTTTTAATGCGTACACTCGAATCCAATCTGAAAAGGTCGAAATTGCCGTGATTATGGCCCATCTCACATGACATTTCGCGAATACTTCCGGCATATTTTATAACAAGGGCAAAGTACTAAAATTTATAGTTGGATAGGAAGTGAGCTCTAAATTGGCCTGTATTGATTTAATGATGAAAAAGCAAAATTTAATATTTTGTCCCTTCGCCCTTTGTGGCCCTTTTTTATCTATGAAGGTAGGACAATGGTTCAATGGGATACCTGGAGCCGGAAATGAGCCGAAAATTCCTGCGACAGGGGGAATTTGATATAAACATTTTTAAACTGATTTCTGGAGTGGTGCTGCTGGCTTGAAGTAAAGCTGGCAGAACCATGCATATTTTTAAAAAAATGAAGAGCCGAAAATTCGATAATGGGGCATGAAATTAGCCCTAAATGAGCCCTTAATTATGAAATAAGAGACATCATGATTCGATGTTTTGGTTCTGTCAACTTTATGTAGCTTGTGTCTGCTGGCAGCGAGTTAATGTGATACCTGGAGCCGGAAATGAGCCGAAAATTCCTGCGACAGGGGGAATTTGATATAAACATTTTTAAACTGATTTCTGGAGTGGTGCTGCTGGCTTGAAGTAAAGCTGGCAGAACCATGCATATTTTTAAAAAAATGAAGAGCCGAAAATTCGATAATGGGGCATGAAATTAGCCCTAAATGAGCCCTTAATTATGAAATAAGAGACATCATGATTCGATGTTTTGGTTCTGTCAACTTTATGTAGCTTGTGTCTGCTGGCAGCGAGTTAATGTATCATTAGGTACAGGTATCTCTATATATCGATCGTTGAAAAACCCTAAATTTCTAGACAAACGAAATTGTACTCATTGGAGAACCCCATCGGAATGCGTTATAATGCGTTATGTACACAAACCATTAACCCTCTACTTTCTGCAAAGTCCATTCACCTTAGGGAAATAGGGAGGCTAGAGGAACACGAAGGAAAATCTAGAAGACCTGTTACTGAGTGGGACTAAAATTAGAATCTTGTCGCTATGAATACAAATTAAATAAAGTGTTGGACTCTTCGTGGAAACAATTATGGTCTCATCTGGGTGGAAGAAAAGCTTTTTTGACACAGTGTGCGTAAAATGCGTTTTTACACACCCATATGAGTGCGTAAAACGGCTTATTAGGATACAGTGAGCGTAAAATAAAAAAAAATTTATATATATTTATATATATTTTATAATTCATGAAATTCAATAGTTTATTTCAACAACTAATTCATTAATTAATTATTTTTTTTCCGTTATTATGAACTGTGCTTAACTTGCGAATTAAATTAAGTTGTATAAAGTTACGAAACGCCTTATAAACATTTATTGTGTATTTCATTTTGAAAATAACACATAATTAAATATAATAATTTTCACAAATAATTTCAATTAATTTATTCCAATCATCCTTCTACAGAGTTATGTAATTAATTACCCTTCTAATTATCCCTATATGCCCCCCCCCCGGTGCCCCCCTCCCCGGCGGAGGTTTCGCCCCCTGCAACCCCACCAGGGCCTGCAGTCCAGGACCCGCTCTTCCGCCCGCGTCACCCCCTTTAGTCTCCATCAACCTTACTTTCGTCATATTGTCTCATATCATTGAAACGCATTTTACGCATACTGTGTGGAAAAATATCGTATGCAACACCTGCGTGCGATTTACCCACTTGTGGTGATCGCGTTGAACTTGTGCCTGGCTTCGCCGGGCACTCGTGCACGTTATCACTACGCGTGTGTAAAACCGCATTTTACGCACATGTTGCATAATATACTATTAGGCAACATCTTGAAATGTCATGTCAGTATCGATCGAAAAATGGCGGATTTCATGTAGGTATCGACTGAAAAAACAGTCTATAAAAGCACCTGCAAATCCGCAACTCTTCAGTGACATTGTACCAAGGACACATAAGAAGTTTGGGGACTCGAACCATTAACTAGAAAAAATTTCGGTAAGTACCAAATTTTTATCAAGTCCCTTATTTGATACTTGAATAAATATATAAATTCTCCTCCTTTCATTTTCAAGCTGCTTTTCAGGAGGAATTTTCAAGGGGAATTTCTATCACATTTGTATTTAAAATATTTAATAAAAGGGTTAATCGTTGTCATATTCTTGAGTTTTACTGTTGGCTATCCTCAACCCTTGTTGCAATTGAGAAATCCTTCCGATTTCTTAAGCGAACAAAAAACGAGGAAAAATAATTAATATAACACGTGGATCAATAAGTCCCGGGACTGACACATAGATAGCGTTGCCAACAAAAGTTCTGTATGATTTTTCATGAGTACCAACCTTCAAAAGATACCTGTCAAAATTTCATGACATTCTGATGTTTGGTCCACGAGTTACAGTGATTTAAGTGACGCTGGTCTTGATATTCTCAAAACAATGGATTCGAAACAATTTCGCGTGTTGATTTACCATTGCTTTTTGATGTAAAAAAACACAGTGCAAGCTCAGCAATGGCTTGAAAAGTACTACGGGGACTCTGCTTCATCAAAAACAACCATTTGTCGGTGGTATGCTGAGTTTATACGTGGTCGCACAGACACTGAAGATGCTGAACGCTCCGCCGGCCAAATGAGGTAGTTACACCGGACACCATAAAAAAAGTCCACCAAATCGTTTTCGAAAACCGTAAATTAAAATATAATATATTTATGCAAAATAACGATTTTGCATAAACATTTGTCTATGAGGAAGTTGTTGTCATAGTGGGTGCCGCGTTTGCTCACGGTGGATCAAAATCGACAACGTGTCGTTGATTCCGAGCGATGTTTGGACGAAACCTGGATCCATCACTATACTCCGGAGTCAAAGCGGTCGTCAGCCGAGTGGACTGCAGTCGGTGAGAAGCGTCCAAAGCGGCCAAAAACGCAAATGTGGGCCGGTAAGGTTATGGCCTCAGTATTTTGGGATGCTCATGGAGTTTTGTTCATCGACTACCTTGAAAAAGGTAAGATGATCAATAGCGAATGTTACATTGGCCAATTGATGCGTTTGAAGAACGAAATCGGTGAGAAACGGCTCCAAATGAAGAAGAAAAAAGTGCTCTTTCACCAAGACAATGCGCCGTGTCACAAGTCGCTCGCTACCATCGCGAAATTGAATGAATTGAGCTTCGAATTGCTTCCGCACCCACCATATTCACCGGATCTGGCCCCAGCGACTACTACCTGTTTGCAGACCTCAAAAAAATCTTCCAAGAAAAGAGATTCTACTCCAACGAGGAAGTCATCACTGAAACGAACGCTTATTTCGAGGCCAAAGATAAATCGTTCTACAAGGAAAGTATTGAAATGTTAGAGAAGCGCTGGACTGAGTGTGTTCCTTTTGAAGGAGACTATGTTGATGAATAAAGTTGAGTTTTGCCAAAAAAAATGTGTTTTTCCTAGTTAGTCCCGGGACGTATTGATCCACGTGTTAATAAAAGGTGAGTAACTAGGACGTTACACATTCAAACTTCAATTACTTTTGATCAAGAGAATGAATCTATTTCAAACTATTTGTGGAGTATATTTTACACTGTAATACATACCTTGAAACCAAAATTAATTTCATATTTATTCAAATTACCTAGATATTTTTGAGGGACATAATAGTGAAAGGTTGTTGGGATATTCCCAAATAAGAGTTTTGTAATAAATAATTAAATTTCAAGTAAAATAATTAAAATGGAGAAGATTTGGCATTTCCTAACATGCTGGAACAATGTGTGCAAAATATTGTTTTCTATATTCTCTGCTTCTTCTCTGACCAATTTTTTTATTTTCGTATAATAATAATATTTCAAGTTAATAAAGTAAATCTTCGAACTATTATTATAAAATAATTTGGGCATAAAATAAGACAAAGTAATTGTGGAATATTCGCGAAGTTTTATTCAAAAAAGATTTGTTTTTTGTTTGTTTTTTATTGAAATTGAAAGATGTATCAAGGAATTCAAATAAAGTGGTTCTAAGAAAGGTATAACAATACAAAGAGAAATGAGCCAGGATTAGATGCGAAAATGTGGACAAGGCAGGAAATAATTTTATCTTGCAGTCCAAGCAACAGGGAATTTGTTATGACATTATTTATTTCAGAAAACGGACTGTGCCATCAATATTGTTTTTTCAGTCAATTTGATGCGTTCAGGCGTTTGGAGCCATGTTTGGGCCTTTTTTAATAAACTTTGCAACATTTTAGCGAAAAACCAAGATTGACGTTCTGTTGTGCTTGATTTATATTTTTAAAAGCCGTTTTCGAAATAAAAATTGGACCACCTCTGCGGCAAGCAGACATTTTACAATTAATCGCATTAAATAAATTAAAGTGTCTATAGCGCGGAAACGTATTATCTTAAAGTGTCCGTCTTTTTATGCATTTGAAGAGCATAAAGTCTGCTACTTTTCCACCAAACCTCAACCTAAAAAGTTAAAAATTAAGTGAGATATTAATTTGTTTAACAAAAGCTAAATTTCCCGGTTTTTTCGAATTTTTTCCACTTCTAATTATCCAATCAGATCGAGCGACGGCTCATTTTGTTCGCAATTCAATTGTCTACAACTTTTTAATTAGTGTCATTAAGATTGGATAATTACCTTTAATGTTATAAACAAAAAACTAAAAAAAGTACGATTTTTTTTACCTTAAATGTTGATAAAAAATTTATAAATCATATTTCGTTGTCCAAAACATGATACAATTACTCTATGACCCACCTTTCTTCTGATGGCACAGTCCGTTTTCTGAAATAAATAATGTAATAAATCATTCATAACAAATTCCCCGTTTCTTGGACTGCTGACCCACGCTACAGTCAAGCTGAGTAAATTCAACGAGCGTATAAGATTATAATAATTTCTTGAACGTGACTTGAATAATTTCTAGAATAGAAGTTTTTTGGAAATTCGTCTTAAGATCATTTATGAAACCTAAAATTTTTAATTTTGGTATGCTGATGAATGCACAATTGGTTTTTTAATTATCCTGATTTCTCATGTTATATTAGAGATAAACTGAGATTATCTAGTATTAAAATGGAAAAATTTATCTGCCCGAAAAATATATCCTACATTTTCTAAATTCTATACTGGAAGTGCATAAGCGTCTGAATTACGTTTTCATTGAAATTGAGATGACATAAATTTTTGATACTATCCAACAATCTAGCTGCTAAACATTTTTTAATGCAACATTTTTGAAATTTCATAAGTCATGCACTATCAATGCGCATGCAAGGCTAGAATTATTATGTATATTAGTACGCTGATTACGAATATGGCAATGAAATAGACTAAAATAAATGAATACAATTAATAAAATAAAGTTTACCACTACGAACGAACATAAACGCCAAACTTTGGATTTCCAAAAGGGCATTAGTACAAAAGTTTGACACTTCAAATAGGAAAACATGCCAAAGTTGGGAACTTCAAAAGAACATAACTACAAACGTTTCACTTGTCTGGAAACGGGATACCTGAAAAAGAGGTATCAGGTGCTTTGTTGTTAGGGTGTATACCAATTTAGGAAGCATTGAAAAAGGGGGCTTCTTTTAATACGATGGAAAGAAGAGGTGTGATAAAATTAATAGATATTTTAAAAATAATTTGAAATCTTTCTGTGGAAAAACAGACGCTTTCGACTGTGCCGAGATTCGAGCCCGGGTATTTCAATTGCCAGTTGACTGCTCTAACCAACTGAGCTACACAGGCGTCCGACATCTTCTCTACATGAAGACCTCTTTATATCGCCTAACGGCACTGTCTTGCCACTGTATTGATTTCAAATTAGGTGGTTGAGAATTTTTGCCAGTGCCTACATTATCGACTCCTGCCATAATATACGAGATACGGCAAAAATGTTAAGAAACGAAATTTTTAATTTCAAAGAGATTTACAAATTTCCTGGTGATCATTTCAGGAGTTATATTATTTGTTTATTAATGAAAAATATTATTAAAAATAAAAACCTTTAGTTTAAAAAAAAACTATACGAGATACGAAAAAGATTTTTGAGACAATATTTTTCATCTCAAGAATATATACCAATTTACTTCGAAGCGCTTTTTTATCGGACACGTAGTTTTCGTTTTAATCGTAAAAAACGTTATCAAATATGAAAAATTCTAAATATTTTGTACCAAATCTATGTGAGTATCATGATGAGAATGTGTTTCTTAAGACCCATAGAGCCTTAAGTAAATTTAATTTTCTTTTTCATTTGAAATCAAAAACAAATTTAGAAACTTTGAGAAAATGTAATTCACATTTATAATATTATAAAATTAACTTGAGTTTCAGTATCGAATCACAAGAAATAAATTTGAATGTATGCGAAGAATAAAAGACTGAGTGCGAAGTCCAAGATCCAAACAGTACGGAGCGCGACGATCGAATCGCACGCCCTAGGCGCGCTCAAATTTTTGAGCGAAGCGTGCAATGAGAATGTGCCCGCAAATCCAGAAAAGAATTAAGTATACTTACGGCAACTGTCACTTTTCCTAAAAAGTTTTCTGGTATCGCTTGTCTACTTTTCTTAAGAAGTTTGTCCAAACATGTAGCCATAAGTTCCATGCATATCCATACATCGGACTCAGTGATGAAACATCCGAGGCACTGAACAATATAAGGACAATCGTGAGACTTTAAAACAACATCGAGATCCATGATTATTCGTTTGTTTTCCTCAGCATTTCCCGAACGGCGCATTTGTTTAACAGCTATTACAATACCACTGGGTTTGTGACGCATTTTAACCACATGACCGCAAGTACCATTTCCTAGTTCCCCCAGATGCTCCAGGTCTATTATTTCCGTTTGGTACTTTTGACCTTTTATAGTTAAAATACCATTCATCTCCATAATCTCTTGCAGCTTGGATTCAAATTCACTGTCATAATTCTTTGGTGGTAGCATCTGGGAAACTGGTAGATCCAATTGCCTTCTTATTCGTGTCGGCGTGCCCATTTCTCCAACTACAATATAAACATGAATAAACCAAAGTTATTACATTGTTCCAATTTCAAAATTTTCTAGCTGTTTTGGTTCAGTAAGCTTTAATAAGTATGTAAACTTGACTTTGGAATGTTATACTTGAAAATAGTATATCGTGCAACAAGTGAGGAAAGCATGCAATTCCAGTATGTCAACCAAAATTACTAAAATTTTGAAGTTTATCATGAGGGTACGTGTCTATAGACACGATAACTTTCGAAGGAATCCTCAGCTTTAAATGCACTTTGGTACACATTATCAGAACCCAAAAATTAAGGACAAGTTCGTTAACCACCCATATCCGACCAAAATTTCAAAAATTAGAACATTTTTGGTATTTTTAAAAACAACTTTTTGAGAAAATTCAATATTTTAATACTAGTTTATGAGCTTTCAGAAATCTCTACCAATTGTCCTCATAAAATTTTTCAATCAAATCAAAATTGGAAAAATTACAGAATTGCAAAGCTTAAAAAGATCAATAAGAAAAATTCATTTTTCAGTCAAATTATACAAGATACGAAAAAATGTTATAATATAAAATTGATTACTGGAAAAAGTTCTACAAATTGACATTCATACATTTGATGATAAAATGTATATTTTTCGTTGTGATTTTAAGAAAACACTTTTTAAAATCAAAAATTCAATTTTTTAAGAAAAATATGCGAGATATGGAAAAAATTCAAGAATGCGAAATTATTTGCTAAAATAAATTCTATAAATTCGCATCAACACATTTTTTGATAGAATATATATTTTTTGTTTCAATTTTTAAAAATACTATTCAAAATCAATAATGCTGTTTTTCAACCAAAATATTTGAGACATAGAAAAAAAGCCATAATGGAAAATTGTTTGCTTGAATAAGTTCTATAATTATGCATTCACATGTTTTTTTAAACTAAATTTAAGATAAATGAATAGGAACCAAAAATAAAACTAAAAAAAAAAATATATATATAAATTACGGGAAAATCAATATAGGCTTATACTGATTTCTTCCTTTAAATCACGAGTCTTAGTTCCTTCTATTCGATTGTGAACATCGAGCGCGAGTGTCGTGATTAGAATGTATTCCTGGAAGTCGAAATAACTTTGAAAAAATTTAAATCACATTTACAAGATTATAAAATTGACTTGAGTTTCAGTATCAAATTACATGAAATAAATTTGAACGTATATTGTGATTATCAAATATTATGATTAAACTAATATAATATAAATAATAATTATAAAAATAATTGAATTATTATTCTAATTAAATCAAAATTCTAATTTTAAAAATATAATGATCTGTTATGTGGAAGAAAGACGGTAGCATTAAGCCTGAAAGGAGAGCATGAAATCAGTATTGTACATAACTATATCAAAAATAAAATACGCGATAGTTTGAGAAACTTTTTACTAAAGAAAATAATTTTTATATGATATAACAAAGAGAGTATAAAAGAAAATATTTTAATCTAATCTTATGGTTATAATTTGATGTTATTTTGTATTATTAACTCATAAATTTATAGATTTTAGTACGGTAAAAAAAATGTTAATCGATTACCTACTATACTTCTCTTAATTCTTACCCAGAATCTAAAATAATGTCAATGATTATGAATGACTCATGAAATATCTTGTGCAGTTCTTTCATTAAACGTTAATACGCCAGTTCAATTATTATAAACGACGTGGTAAAATCACACAATTGTATTAAATCGCAAAAACAGTCTGTACATACATAACATAAAATTTCTTTCAAAAGTTATCATGCCTACCGGTTTTGTCAGCATAAGGGGGATCTCAAAACGTGGAGATTTGATGAAAACCGTAGTATTAAATTTCATACACTTCCATTTCTCCAAAAACTAATATTACCACTTGTTCCATTGGAAAATGCATTCATTTAAATATTATTTATGACATCAATAATTTACATAATCGCATCGCTAAGGATATGAATAACATAGGACAACATAACCTGTATGCAAAGGTAATCTATGATTACTCGACAATATATTCTCAAGACATTGAATAAACCAAGAGATTTTGGGATATTACTAACGGAAAATAGTTTAACATACGTTGTCTGGGCCTTCGTGCAGCAGGACTTGAGGTAGAATTTGTTAGAGATGGCTGTAGACCCATTCCTGAAACATTTTCGTTAGGTTGACTATCCCTATCTCTCAACTCGTTTTCGGTCCTAAGTCGCTCCTGCAAGTTGAGAATTTTATTCTCTAGCGTACTTGACATCGTAACGACACTAGAATTAGTTCCCACCAAAAACGTTTTTGAGTACAAAATTATTTTAAAATTTTCACCACTTTTAACATCACTCGCCTGCCCCAGAGGGGTGACCCTACTTGCTATAGGAATGAAACACAATTTGTCAATATGTGTCCATTCAAGGAGCGAGAATGCGAAGCTAGTACCACCTGGTCAAACTAAAATTGCACAGTCCATGGAGCAGCGGCCTTTTTAAAATGTGATCTTATTGGGATCTGACTAAATCAATAGAATGAGTTTCCTTCAAGATTTTTCCACAATAATTTTGAGGTTGAAAGTGTCGAAATTAAAAGAATAATTTTATTTTTTAGCGTGAAAAACTAAAAAAACATAATACCTGTCACTGAAGGCCAGGGCCGGCGACACAGTTTCATTTGGGGTGGAGAATGGATTTGATTGACACCCCTCACCCAAATTTTCTCGAGAATATTTTTTTCTTTCCTAATTTTTTGAAAATATGCAATGAAAAAAAAATTTTTTCAATTGAACTAACTTTTTATTTATAAGACAGGGCAAATACATTTGTTCGTTTCTCATTTTTTACAATAAACTCGTCCATCATCCACTGAACATCGATGTCAGAGATGAGTTGGGAGATTGCTATAGTAATGTATTTAATTTCGAGTGATTGTCCGCAGCGCGCTCTATTGCGAAATGCTCTTGAGAACTAAAATGAAAGGTTCATGCTACTACTTGAAGGGTAAAACAGAGCTACTGTTAATCACTTTTGCAGCGCCCCCAATTACGTACAGGTTTTTACGGATCTTTTCCGAACTAAAATTAAAGGTCCGCACTTTTATAATAATGTGGGAGCACACACAATGAAGCGCGTCATGTCAGTGTATCCCCACTAACTCGCTTCGATTTCACGCTGTCGATTGTCGAGTTAAAATCAGAAATTGTATTTTTCTCGACTTCATGCAAAGGAGGCGCAAAATAGACGCAGAATTCAAAATTACGGAATATAACATTAAAAAAATTACACTTTTTTTCTATATACTTTGAAAAATATTGATCTGAAATAAGTATCTAAAAGATTTTGTGAAATTTTAAGATGATTTAAATACTTGAAAAATAATTTTTTAATGAAATTTAAAGTCATAAATGCTTAAAGATTCGAAACAAAATATCGATTTCAGCATTTTTTTTTTTAAATTATGTAGAGAATATTTTATAATAAGATATCATTCAAGATGAAATACAAGTTTCAAAAATGAAGGGTTTGAACATTTTTATAATAGGTAACATCTTTTGTATGAAAATTTCGATAAATAAATGTAAATGAAGTGTTTGCTAATTTAAGAAAATACGTAAATTATATGTGAATTTACACCTCAAACTTTTCTTGATATGAAGCTAAGTCGACAAACGGTTACTAAAAAATAAAATACATTGAATAAAATTTTTTGGAATTTTATTTAACATCTTTTACATGACAATTCGTATATATATATATATAAACTACCATCGGAAATTACAGATTGACCTGGAGTTTCAACTTCCGTCAAAGTGTTTTATTTTATAGAAAGATATTACAAAAGAAATTTTAATTTAGATTTAGATTTCAAAAGGTTTTTTTCAGTATGTCTTCATAGTGATTTCTTAACCTAATCAAAATATTTTTAGAAATTATTTTCTGGAGTCTATTTTGGGGTTGAACAGAATTAAAAAAAGTCATGCAATTTTTAAAATATGTAGCTTCTTCAAGAAGTTTTTAAAAATCGATGTATATCATATTTTAATAAATTTAGAAATTTTTATCAAAATATTGATAGTTTGGATTTTTTGAATTCTTCAAATGAATGTAGTACAATCATCATTTGAAATTTGATGATTTTTCATTACCATCTTTGATTCTAGAGCAGAATCTAGCAGAAAAATTCCAAAAACATCTTAATTAGTTAGAAAAATACTATGAAAACTTACCTTTGTATTGAGACTACAGACTTTTCACAATGTTAATTAATTTTAGAGTTATTAATATTATTAAGAAAGATCTAAATTTGATGTCTTTTAGATTCTCATCATATGAGAATTAAGGTTTTGGTTTTATGTGAAAAATAATTTTCGGAATTTTCGTCAAATCTTTACGTTTTGAGATCTCCTGAGTCAGAAAAACCTGTTTTTACGAAAGTGTCTGTCTGTCTGTCTGTCTGTCCGTCTGCAGTAGTAATAGGTCATATACTTAATAACTCTGGATAGAAAAAAATTGTCGGATTGAATTGAGCTTATGCATACATTATCGCAGCTGAAAAAGTAAAGACCAGTTCGTTAACCAGCTACATCCGACAAAAATAGTCAAAATAGGAGCATTTTTTGTGTTTTTGAAAAAAACTTTATGAAAAAATCAAAAATTTTAAGACTGGTTTCTGATAATTCTCGTAAATCTCTACTAATTATCCTGATAATATTTTGCAATTAAAATAAATTTAAGAAAGTTACAGTATATTAAAACTTGAAAAAAGTCAATATCCATTTTCCAGTTAAATTATACGAGAATTATATACAGAATTTTTGTTAATTTCTCATTTTTTTGGCATTGGGTCAGCCTCTTTTTATTTTCTTCTATTAATATTATCAATGCTACTTACGATTAAAAACGCAAAAAAAGAGAGAAGGCAAACGTTTCGGCCACATATGGGGGCCCTCTTCAGTGCCATAAATTAAAAGATTAATTCAAAATTTTCGTAAAAGATAAAAATGTAGAAGATAGTTAAAATAAGGATAATAATGAAACTCAAAAACTTATCTCATTGCTTGCAATTCAAAATGAAGAAGACCAGTAAGCAACAACACGAATTGGAAAAAATATGTGGGAAAACCGGATAAAATGAACGAAAAACTTAGAAATTTGTAAACAGGCTAGAATTATTGTTTGTTTTTTTTCCTTTATAAAGAACGGATGACCATTTCTTCGACTGTTATATTATTATATCATATAGGTTTGGTTTCGTCGGTCTTAGGGTCAATAAAACAACATTAAAGAAAAATGATTGAATCAATTTATATTAATAAAAATATTAATATTTCAAGAAATTGTAAGGCTGAAATTATGCATATTAATCGAATTTGCCATGGCATTATTTAACATATGATTTTCAAGTTTGTGTTCTCAAGCTTTAGCACGCTTTTCATTGGTGAATTTAATTCAATTTATCGTATCTTCGTCTCTCTATCCTACAGTTTGCGTTGCTTCATCGGATTGTACACACCAGTGTTCGCAGAACGTGGACGTAAACGGTCCCCACCATAGATGCTTCAAGCTCATTGTGTCTTCCTCATTCAACCAACCTATGGCAGTGGAGCGAACAAGAAGCCATGAGCTGGTAGGATCCATGGTGAGGGCCGTTTACGTCCACGTTCTGCGAACACTGGTACACACCGTATTATAATGTAATTTTAAATTATTGAAGCCCTCAATCTTTGAGGCTTTAATTTTAATAACATTTTCAAGAATAAAACTGAATCTTCATGTGTGCTTTCGTTTTTTTGTAATTTATGTAAGTACTTATTTATTATATCAACACAACATAAAATAGTTCTCTTTGGAAAAAGAAATTTGATGGTAAATTGATTTGTTCAATTTTTAGTGACATATATATTCCTTGAAAAAGACCCGCAGTGAGGTTGAAACATAGGAGAATTTTTGACCAAATATAATGAAGGAGTTTTTTATAGAATGTTGTTTTATTGACCGCAAGACCGACGAAACCAAACCTATATGATATAGAGATCTACAAGTTGGAACTGCAACATTTTTTCATAAGATGTATATTTTTCTTTTTAAATAAAAAAAAAATACCATTGAAAATCCGAAATTCAATTTTTTAACTAAAATATGTGAAATACGAAAAAAACGTAAGAATGGAAAATTGTTCGTTTCAATAATATATACAAATATTTTCAGATATGGTTTCTAATAAAACGTATATTTTTCATTATAATTTAGAAAAAAACGATTAAAATTCAAAAATTCCATTATTTGAACAAAATATGTGACATGCGAAAAAAACGTTGAGATAGAAAATTATTTGCCTAACTGAGGTCTACAAATTCTCAGTAAGACATTTTTTGACAAGATGTATATTTCATGTTTTGGTTTTAAAAAATACAATATTGAAAATAAAAAATTCCATTTTTGAACCAAAATATGTGATACAAAATAAGCGATAATACAAAAAATCGTTTTCTCTAAAAGAGTCTATGAATTCTCCTCCTTTTTTAAATATTTCGAAGAAAATAGATTTTTTGTAATCTTGTAAATTATTAGAAAGTTACAGAAATGTATACAGAAAATCGAGCGCGAAGCGCAAGTTTCATGATAAGAATGTGTTCTTTTAGGCTTATAGAGCTTTAAGTAAATTGAATTTCTTTTTTCATTTGAAATCAAAAACAAATTTAGTAACTTTGAGAAAATGTAATTCACATCGATAATATTATAAAATTGACATGAACTTAAGTATCATATTACAAGTAATAAATTTAAATAATAATAAAACAGGACTTATATCGACCCTTAGTATTAATATTCAAATATTGTTCATGTTCTTAGTTGGCTTTAGGGTCCGAAGAATATAAGACCGAGTGCGACGATCGAATCGCGCGCCCCAGGCGCGCTCAAACTTGCAAGCGAAGCGCGCGATTAGAATGTGTCCACGAAGCGGGCAGATTTTTTGTAGTATATTTTTACAAAATTAATATTATGCTCTTAACTTGGGCTTATTAGAAGCAAAACTGCGTTAACTTTTATTTTAGCATCATGAAAAAATGTTAACCTTTTATTATAAAAATTAAGTTACTTTAACAATAGCTTAAATAACATATGAACCTCTAATTTCCGATGGAAGTGTCTGTGTAAAGAAAGGTTTTAAATATTACAAAAAAAGCATAAATTGTATTTGAATTTGCATGCGATCTTGCACTTTGAGATTTATTCGGTGTGAAGTAAATTCGACAAATCATTACTATAAAGTAAAATACTTGAAAAAACATTCTCAAAATATTTAATATTTTTACACGAATGTACATACAGTAGACCGGCAATCGAAATACCCGGGCTCGAATCCCGGTGCATTCGAAAACGACTTTTTTCCACAGAAATATTTTCAAATTCTTTAAACTTAAGTATGTAACTATGAACGTTAATATGTTTAAGTTTTTTAAATTATTCAATGGTTTATTAAAACAATTAAAATAGTAAATTGTAATGACACTTGATTTAATTTATAATAGACTTCTTCATTTATGGACCCTAAAGCCAATGCAATTTATTAAAACATTTTGAATTCAAAATAATTCTGAATGTTTGAGTATAAAAGGTTTAAATATTTGAAAAATACATAAATTATATCAAAATTAGCACACGAAATCGTACACTAACTTTAATTTGGTATGAAGTAAAATTGAAAATAAATCCTTTAGAATAAAACATTTTGAAAAAACTTTCAGAATACATAACATATTATAAATGAAAATTCCAATATATAAGTATAAATAAAAGGTTTGATTATTCAAAAGTAAAATATATTATATCTAATATTTTATCGAACAGCACACTTTAAGATTTCATTGGTATGGGTATACACATTTTTAAAATTACGCGACTTTTTGTAACATGTTCAACCCCAGCATATAGAATCCAGAAAAGACTTTCTAAAAATATTTTAATTAGGTTAACAAATCACTATGAAGACATACTAAAAAAAATCTTTTAAAATTTTAATTTTTTTACATACTTATTAATTTCCTTCAAAGAGATCTAAATTAAAATTTCTTTTGTAATATCTTTCTATAAAATAAATCACTTTAACGAAAGTTGAAACTCCAGGTCAACCTCTGTAATTTCCAATGGTAGTTTATATATATACAAATTGTCATGTAGAAGATGTAAATTCCAAAAAATGTTATAGTTACAAAGCTTCAAAATTTTGTAATTAAAATTTTAATATAAAACTTTAAGCATTTATTGACCTTGAATTCCATTGGAAAATTTGTTGTTTACTATTCAAATCTTCCTCCGATTTTAGAAGAACAGACAAATTAAAAATTACATAATATTTCATTAAAAAAATTGAACTCGTCATATGATCTTGTCATATTGTAACACGATTTGAACACTTCGGACAAAAATTTTTATGTAAAATTTAATATCGATAAATATTTACATGTACATATGAAGATATTAATGAACACATATTTTAGCTTCTTAATTTATCCACATCTGTTAGAAAATTTTTCCTTTCCATAGACCATTTCATTTTTGTAATGAAAAGTCAGTGCTTAGGCTACAAAAATGTGAGATGAAAATATTGCTAACATAAAACTGAGAATGTAAATTTTAAACTTGAATTTTATGTTTATCTCTTCTTAATAGAAAATATCTCTCTAACTAAAAAGTTTTTAAATGCACAAAATTGATAAGAAGTATGGAAATTTGAATAGGAAAATATATATTGATTCAAATTTGGAACATTTATTGGCATCAAATTTTACTGAAAGTTTATTTTTGAAGTATTTAAATGCTTATAAAATTTTACACGATATTTCAGATTTTTATTTTAGGCAGATTTTTTCCCAAATATCGGAAAAAAAGTGTTGTCTCTTAAATAACATATTTCGTAAATTTGAAATTGTCGTCTGCTTCGCGCCTCTTTTGCACGGTTTCGACAGAAATACACAATATTCTCAATTCCGACTCGATAACCGAAAGCGTGAAATCTAAAAATAGCATAGCATGAAGGAAGCGAGGAGAATAAGGAGAAGTGGGACGTGTCGTTCTCGCATGCAAGAGCGACGAGGAAGAAACAAGGGCAGCGCGCGCCGCTGCCCCTCCATAGAAATTCTGATGGTAAATCATTTCTGAATTTTCTAACTTTCATTATTTACCGACGCGCAAAGTACACCTTTCGCGCAACGCGTCCAGAGGGCGCGTTTCTCAGCCCACTTTTGTGAAATTCTCTTATTCCATTACTTTAGCAATCTCCCAACTCATCTCTGCTGGTATTAATAAGCATGAATTAAAACCATAGAGCATCCAATTCCTATATTATCGACATTTTTTTTATTGAACTCATGTCTATGCAAAATGGTTGGAAAAAATATTCAGCTGCACGCAACCGGTAAATCAAAGAACGCTATTGTGCCCAGGCAAAACAAGTAATAACCTGTGAGAGCAAGGGCGTGTCCGAATTGGCGCAGTACATTACCAAGTAAATACTTCCACCAAAGAATGAAAAGAGTCAGATATTACGACAAACGTCGGCTTCTTTTCATCCTATGGTGGAAGTATTTGCTTCCTAATGTACTTCGTCAATTCGGACACGTCCCGGGTGTAGCTCTATGCTTCAAGCCATTAAAAGTAATAATCGGAAATCGGAATAGATAGGAAAAGAACAAGAGCAACAGGTAGCTTAAGTTTACTGAATGCCCGTAAGGAGTGCATCACGCATATCGTGGATCCTTCATTTGCCGTTATTCGGGAAAGCACGGGAAAGGTAGTGTTACTATCAAAGCGCACATTTAAGTATACTTCCTCATAGGCACGTCTCATTCAGTCTATTCAGCTTGTGTGGAAGACAAAATGGTAAAATTAGAAACAGTCGAGTGACTTACAATTCAAATTCAAATAAGAGTTGACGATACTGTGCTAGACTGCTTGTAGGAACGACCACCTTTTACCCACCTCTATTTTCGCCTGACTGTTGGCGCGCCCGACCTGAGCCGAAAGACACCGAATGAATTCATTAAGGTGCCGGTCACCGTAGCATCAGCTTTATAACAAAGTGAGGTTTTTTTTAGTTCCCAGTTGGTGTCGCGGTTTTTCACAGCACCTTGCGATCTTGAGCATACGAAGTTGTTTCCTCATTACTAACTACTCAATCTGTATAGTATCTGCAATTATAATAAGATATAGTCTCGAAGCCATGAAGAGATACGTACTTCATGAAGTGTTCCTCAAAGTGCAGTGAAGTGTTTCAATGAAACGAAAATACGTGTAACCACTTTCTCATTTTCTGCTCGTCATTTGCATTGAGGTACGATTTATCCTACAATTTCTAATAATGTATTATAAAATTATCTATTAATTATTGACTGAATTAAATTTAACCCAATTTAAGTTATTGTCACGATTGAGTATGCTTACGGGACTTTACTGATACGTGTGTTTGTGCTGACGACTAAACGCCAAGGCGTTCATATAAAGCGACAGCAAGTATTCCATACTGGGCATAGAGATTTTGAGCAAGTACCTGGATGAGAAACCGGTAAAGTGGCTTATTCTGAGAAAGTAAATTTTCCTTTGCATTCCCTTGGTATTCAGATTTTAAATTAATTTTATGTTATCTACTGTTTAATACTGATACGTTGGTTTATTTCATGGAAATGACAGACAAATTGAGGACTTCCATGCAAGAAGGGGACATAGATTCTGAATTAGGGTAGGGGGTATTATTTTGTGTGAAAAATGACTTCCGAAATTTTTATCAAATCTAGGTTTTGAGACCCCCTGAGTCAGAAAAACGGGTTTTATAAAAATGTCTGTCTATGTAAATAAAAGCATTTTTTATGTTTTTGAAAGAATCAGAAGTTACAATATTCGTTTCTGTTAGTGCACATAAATGTCTAACAATTATCCTTATAATATTTTTCGATTAAAATAAAATTAGTATAGTTAAAGTAAGTTAAAACTTGAAAAAAGTCAATATCAAAATTCTATTTTCCAGTTAAACTATAGGATACAAAAAAAAGGTCTGATACAAAATTGTTTACTGCAAAAAGATCTACAAATTTGAATTGAAACATTTTTTTATAAGATGTACATATATTTTTTTTAATTTACAAAATTCCTATTGGAAATTTAAAATTAATTTTTATTTTTTTATTGCTCAAGGCCAATAGTGCCTGAAGTAATTGAATTTTCTTTTTCATTTGAAATCAAAAACAAATTTAGTAAATTGGGAAAAATTTAATTCACAATATTGCAATATTATGAAATTGACTTGAGTTTTAGTATCAAATTACATAAAATAAACTTGAATGTATGCGAAGAATATAAGGCCAAGCGCAAAGCGCGAGGTCCAAACTGAACGGAGCGCCACGATGGAATGGCGTGGTGAGAATGCGTCCGCCAAGCAGACAGACTTTCTTGTCTTCATCTTGTGCTAAAATTCAGTTTTCGAAATATTTTATTACAATTTTGTGCACTACAAATTCCAAGTTGTTACCTCAATGTGTTGAAAAAAAAAATTATTTGTTCCTTTCGTGTAAATTTTATCTCATAAATTGTATGATCGCTTTGTTTGTCGAAGGAAGTTCAACTGCTTGAGAACTTGGAGTGAAGATATACTTACAGTTTTGAACAATGGAAAAAATTTTCATCAAAACAATAATTTTGGTTATGTACAGAAAAGATTCTGCACTCTGTACATTAATTTGAAAATCAAAACTCAATATTTTAATAAATATCCCTAAATTTCATTGAAATATAAAATAATTTAATGTTTGAAAACTATTTGTAAGAAACTACACATTTTTAAAATCATGCAACTTTTCAGCATCATATTAAGGTGTAAATTCATATGCGAATTCAGATCTAATTTATGTACTTTTATAAATTATCAAATCCTTAATTTACGTTCATTCATTGAAATTGTCATGTAATAGTACATTGTTAACCAAGTGGGGGGGGGGGGGGGGTTAAGATCGAAAAGTTCGGTCAAACTTTCTTGTCGGGAAATACATGTACAAAGATATTATAAACCTAGATGCGGCCAATTATAGTTCGGTAGACTTAAATGTAGACGTCGCTTTCGGCGTGTTTTTCCCGGTCCCCTCTTGCCTCTCACCCCGCCGTATGATCCAACCGAATTAGTTCCTCGAAAGCATTATAGAGGCGCTAAATGTATCTCCCTCCAATCCCCTGCACCCGCTGAGATACCCAATAACCAGAAAGCGCGCTTTAAAAATTTAAATTTAAATTATATATATTGAAGAAAATTAAAAATTGGTAAACAAAGCAAGGAAAAGCGACGTGTAAAGTGTTTCAATGTTACTTTATGTGTATTTTATTTTGCTTTATAGTATCATTTTGATATTGAAATAGGTTACAGTGAACATGCATTGCTAAATTAACTTTCTGTCAGTGAAAGATAAGTATGTACATGAATGAAAAACCAATATTTAATTATTATAATTTGAACATGTATGCAATAGAAAGAGAATTAGTTTCTTATTTTTAAAAAGTTTAATTTCTTATTTTCGTATTTTTAATTCTTTTTTTTTACATTCTCATCATGGATGAGAAGGTATTGGTTTTATGTGAAAAATGACTTTCGAAATTTTCATCAAATCTTTACGTTTTGAGACCCCCTGACTCAGAAAAAACGGTTTTTACGAAAGTGTCTGTCTGTCTGTCTGTAGTAGGCCATGTGCGGCATAACTCTCGATAGGATTATCAGATTGAATTGAGCTTTGGCACACTTTATCGGAGCCGAAAAAGTAAGACAACTTCGTTAACGAGCCACATCCAATCAAAATTGAGGGATTGAGCACTACTTTTGTGTTTTTGAAAATAACTTTTTGAAAAAATTAAAAATTTCAATACTGGTTTTTGATATTGCTCATAAATCTCTACAAATTATCCTGTTAACATTTTTTGATTAAATCAAAATTAGAAATGTTACAGCATATTCAAATTAAAAATAAAACCAATACCTTCTCATCCATGATGAGAATGTAAAAAGTCAATATCAAAATTCCATTTGCCAGTTAAATTATACGAGATACGAAAAAACGTTATAATAAAATATTATTTACTACATAAAGACCTTCAAATTTAAATTGTAACATTTTTCCATAAGATGCATATTTTTCTTTTTAATTTAAAAAAAAAACTATTGAAAATCCAAAATTCAATTTTTTAACAATAATATGTGAAATACGAAAAAAACGTAGGAATACAAAATTGTTCGTTTCAAAAAGTTCTACAAATTTTGTCTTATACAGTTTCTAATAAAACATATATTTTTCGTTTCAACTCCAAAAAATACGATTAAAATTCGAAAATTCCATTTTTTAGACAAAATATGTGAGATACAAAAAAAACGTTTAGATGGAAAATTGTTTGCCGGAATGAAGTCTACAAATTCTCATTAAGACATTTCGGGACAGGATGTATATTTTATGTTTTAATTTTTAATATTAAAAAAATTCGATTTTTTTCACCAAAATATGTGATACGAAATAAGCGTTGTTCTGCAAAATCGTTTCCTTAAATAAAGTCTACGATTGTTTTTTCTTTTTGAGAGATTTGGAAGAAAATAAATTATTTTAATCATGTAATTTATTAAAAAGTTACCGAAATGTATACAGAAAATCGAGCGCGAAGCGCGAGCGTCATGATGAGAATGTGTTCCTTAAGGCTGATAGAGCCTTAAGTAAATTGAATTTCCTATTTCACTTAAATTCAAAAAGAAATTGAGTGACTTTGAGAAAATATGTAATTCACATCATCTGTAATATTATTATAAAATTGGTTTGAGCTTTAGTATCAAATTATAATAAATAAACTTGAATGTATGTGAAGAGCACAAGAACGGAGCGCGAAGCACGACGATCAAATCGCGCGCCCTAGGCGCGCTCAAACTTGCGAGCGAAGCGAGCTGCGCGCAGATTTTTTTCATTATGAACAACTTCTAGTTTCCAGGATTTTTATTCTTTTCAAATATTATTCAAATTAATAATTACAATTTTAAAAATAAAATTTTAAATTAATTAGTTAATTAAAAATTTAGACTTAAGAGCATGTGATACTTTGCCATAAGAGCAATTTAGTTTACACAGTTGTTCTTCCACAATTTTTAATTTTTCAACAAAATAATAGTGCACAGACGTCAGTGTTAATTTTCTTTACGTCTCGGCACTATTATTTTTTTGATAAATTCAAAATTGTGGAAAAACAACTGTGTAAACTAAATTGCTTTCAAGGTAAAGTATCACATACCCTTAAATCAATATCTTACCAGTTCAAATGTTGAAGTCTTCTCCTTTTTTTAAGCTCAATGTTTACAGAAATTTTTTTTGAAAATTTAAAGAATAAAGTTGTCCGAAGCTCAATAATTTGTAATTTCTAAAATATTTGTTTGACTCACACTAGTCAGAATGTTTTAAAATCTCATTGTAATTTATGGCTAGTTCTTGTATTTTATTATTAAAAAAGTGATAATTCCACACTTTTCTGAAAAAAAATAGATCAATGTTTTTCAAAAAACTCAAATGAATTGATTTATGTGCAATAAAATGCTAACTGATTTCTGAATATATTCAGCAGCTTCTCTTTTGGGAAACTTTGTCTCATCAAAAAAATATGAATAATTTATATTAATTTCATTAAAACTATGCCAAATGCTGCAAATAAATTATTATAAACGTTTTTCAATATTTAAAGAGAATTAAAAAAATAAAAATAAAACTTTCTAACAAAAATTATACCTAATAAATTACTTAATTTGTTACATTTGTTACATTTTAATGTAAATATTAAAAAAAAAATGTTATGTTACTTTATATTATAATTATTGTTTCGGACAGTTTGGTTAATGTATGACTCACCAAATTTTTCTTTAATATATCCAATCAAATATTTATTTTAATTGAATGTAAAATATTAGATAGATTCACTAAAAAATTTGATTCAATAAATAAACGATTTTGTTCTTTGAACAAAATTTTTATTACATAATTTTTTATTCAACGAAGTAAATCCTCGCCGCATATTAATCATTATTTTAAGATGTTGGGGTTCTTTTAAAATAAATGGAATTAAATTAATTAAAAATGAAAACAATTATAAAATAATTAAATAATCAAACTAAAATTCATTTAAAAAATTTGTTTTCCTTATTTTACCATTGAATTTTTAAAACCAAAGTTTTCTCAAAAAAGTTCACCGCGCCGTGATTTTCGGTTTTGGCTAAAATCTAAGCTGGCTCGCGCTCCTTCGCTAGCAAGCATTGCTGGGGCTCGGTTTTCAATTTCACCCGAGATTTCGGTGCTTCCGACCTTCCCCGCGACCCGCGACTCGAAAAAGTAGTGTGCTCAGTCTTGCAAATGAAAATTAAATTACAGTTATTGAAATTTTACAAAAGTACAATGTAAATCAGATGAATTAATGATACAATGATCTAAAAATAAAAGAGTTTTAAAATCGTTTGAACTCAAAATTTTTTTATTTTTCAAAGGCTTTTTTAAGGCTATAAGTGCTTTTTACAAGTGATTAATTAAAAGCTTACAAGAAAATCATAAGTGGGCAGATTAAAAAATAATGAGGTATTGAAAATTGCTTAATAGTAATATTTCCAATTTTAAATTGAATAAGTTGGGAATATTTAAATAAAAAGATCTACAAATAATTATAGTAGTTCCTCTTTACAAAAATTTTAATTGCAAACAATTCCAATTGTAAAATATCCTCGATTTTCAAGCGTTTTTAAAATAGATCTATATAATTTAAAGTAATTTTAGTTATATATCGAAAAAATTGAAATAGTCCCCGGACTTTAGAAAACTAGGAAATTTATTCATGGAAATCATTTCAAATTGCATTTAATGAAATATTTCAAACGAAACAATTATTTTTTGTGCCCTCTTTTGAGGATATTGTTAGAATTTCCTTTTCTCACAATTTTACTGGGAATTTTTATATAAATCAGGATCACCTTCGGTAAGTACGCTTTATTATTTCACTCTCTAAATCAAAATAAGTGCACTCAGAAAAAAGATTTGATTGAATCAAAGAAAATTATTTGCGAAAGACTTTCTTTGATTTAAAGAAATGATTTGTTTAAATGAAATGAAATTTGTTTAATTCAAACATAATGTCTTTAAACGAAATAAATACTTGTTTGAATCAAATTAATTTTTCTTCAAAACAAAGAAATTAATTCAATGATATATGGTCAAAGATATAAATTGTTTGATTGAAGGCAGAAATTTATTTGATTCGAACAAATATTCATTTGGTCCAAAGATGTTTTGTTTGAATCAAAAAATTTTGTTTCATTAAGGTAGTTTTCATCCACGAAAAGTAAACCTCAGGCAAAAATTGATAATTTTTGCCTTTAAGAATAGCAATATTATTATTGAAGGGCTATTTTGAAAGAGAAAAAGATTATTTTCCATAAAAAATTTAAAACACAGAAAAATAATTTTATTAATAAATTTTATTTTGGACCCAACTTTTTTCTTATCGCTTCTTATCAAATTTTAAAAAATTATGCGATTCTAATAAATCATGAATCATTTTTTCAGAGAAAAGATTTTCCACAACTTCACCGTTTCTGATTTTTAAAAATAAATTCTTTAATGGCTGAAACCAATAAAAAAACATTTTCCAAAACGAAATTTTTATAAACAAATTGCTGAATTTGATAATAATTTATTAATTTTCGAAAATTGGAAATGGTTAAGTTGTGGGAAATCTTTTCTCTGTAAAAGTGATTCATGATTTATTAGAATCGCATAATTTTTTGAAATTTGGTAAGAAGCGATAAGAAAAAAAGTTGGGGCAAAAATAAAATTTATTAATAAAATTATTTTTCTGTATTTCAAATTTTTATCATTTGAATAAATCTTTTATCTTCAAAAATAGAAATTCAATAATAATATTGTTATTCTTGAAAGCAAAATTATCTATTTTTGCCTGAGGTTTACTTTTCGTGGATGAAAACTACCTTAATGAAACAAAATTTTTTGATTCAAACAAAATATCTTTGGACCAAATAAATATTTGTTCGAATCAAATAAATTTCTGCCTTCAATCAAACAATTTATATCTTTGACCATATATCATTGAATTAATTTCTTTGTTTTGAAGAAAAATTAATTTGATTCAAACAAATATTTATTTCGTTTAAAGACATTATGTTTGAATTAAAAAAATTTTATTTCATTTAAACAAATCATTTCTTTAAATCAAAGAAAGTCTTTCAAGCAAATAATTTTCTTTGATTCAATCAAATCTTTTTTCTGAGTGCACTTATTTTGATTTAGAGAGTGAAATAAAGCGTACTTACCGAAGATGATCCTGATTTATATAAGAATTCCCAGTAAAATTGTGAGAAAAGGAAATTCTAACAATATCCTCAAAAGAGGGCACAAAATATAATTGTTTCATTTGAAATATTTCATTAAATGCAATTTGAAATGATTTCGATGAATAAATTTTCTAGTTTTCTAAAGTCCGAGGACTATTTCAATTTTTTCGATATATAACTAAAATTACTTTAAATTATATAGATCTATTTTAAAAACGCTTGAAAATCGAGGATATTTTACAATTGGAATTGTTTGCAATTAAAATTTTTGTAAAGCGGAACTACTATAATTATTTGTAGATCTTTTTATTTAAATATTCCCAACTTATTCAATTTAAAATTGGAAATATTACTATTAAGCAATTTTCAATACCTCATTATTTTTTAATCTGCCCACTTATGATTTTCTTGTAAGCTTTTAATTAATCACTTGTAAAAAGCACTTATAGCCTTAAAAAAGCCTTTGAAAAATAAAAAAATTTTGAGTTCAAACGATTTTAAAACTCTTTTATTTTTAGATCATTGTATCATTAATTCATCTGATTTACATTGTACTTTTGTAAAATTTCAATAACTGTAATTTAATTTTCATTTGCAAGACTGTAAGAGTATTGGATTTAAATTCTAAACTCAAAATTTCAATTTCTCATTTCGACCAAAAATATTGACAGTAACAATTTTTCCCTTCATAGATGTACTTTATTACCATAAGGTATAGGTAAGAATGAATATTAAATAGTTATTTCCTGTAAGTAATTATTTATTTAGTTATTTCATAAATTTCGGGTCGGCTGCAAAGTTTTTCCTACGTAAGCAAACTTGAAGCTAGGTTTCCACATTTTATCTTTAAAGGAGTGTTTTTATATTCTCATAAAATAGAATTACAAGAAAGGTAATTATAACAGAATTTATTGATTAAAAATGATTATTATTTTTAAAATTTACATAAAAATGCAATTAATTAACTTTTTGAATTTATAATATTCAAAATCAATTGAGTGAAATCAAAGAAAGTTAAAAAATAAAACTACTTGAATACAACAGGTTATGAACCTAACCTCAAATTCTGCATTTAAATTCTACAAACAAATAGCTTCGAATAAATAGTCCTTGTAGATCACACACTCGAAAGAATTATTTAACATTTCCTGAAATTCATAAAATTTATGTCACGTCATCAAATTATTTAAGACTTTTTACAAAATTTGTCAGCTGTCAAATTTTGTAAACAGAAGTCACCGGGCGAGCAGACGACGAGATGCATGAGACATCGAATCGAAGAAATCGCAGAAACTCAGAAAGTTTGGGAACGCTTGCTTTTACTTTATTTCGTATATGCTATATATAGACGAAATAAGGAGAGAGCCGAAGTCTCCCGAAGATTTTCGAGCATCTCCGTGTTTTCGAATTCAGAAGACACTGCGTGAAACACGCGTCGCCATGGAAACGTCTGAAAGTTGTGAAGAGGGCAGCACCTCGATACCCAAGAAAGAGTGATGTTCTATATATATCGTTCTCCCACTCCGAGGCCACTCGCCGCATCTAGGTTTATAATATCTTTGTACATGTATACAGGAGAAGAAACTTCGGCCCTTTCTTTTCTGGAATAAGGATCCTCTAGGGAAGAATGCGACAAACCCCGTGCCTAATACGGATGGGTCGAGCGGATTTTGTTGGAGAGTTCCGGTTAAGTGATAAGCGGTTATGTTTTTATTTAGTAATTTATAACGAATGTGAGTATATTCGTTTAATAGGTAACTCATTATGATATATGCATCATAAGTGATACATTGTGATGCATATTATATACGGGATTTGCTCCTAAAACTAACCTCAAAACGTGCGCCTTTTGTTGTTGTTTTAGACGATCAAGAATGCGTATGACGTCACTTTCGATCCAATTTTTATGGCGGAGGGCTCAGTGGGGGAACATTGTCCCATCCTTCCCTAGAGGATGCTTATTCTGGAATCAGTGTCTCCAGAACGTGGGATTTTTCGGCCCCCACCACGTTCCCATCTGGGAGAAACACATGCAAACGTGGCGTGTCAGTGTGTCGGCTCTGCTACACGCTGCGGTCACCAGCTTCGTGTAAAGCCGAAGGTGCACGAAGACGGACTTCGTTACAATGCTTGAGTTTTCAAGTTATTTTTAGATTTCACGCTTTCGTTTATCGAGTCGAAATTAAGAATTGTATTTTTCTCGAGTACGTGCAAAAGAGGCGCGAAGCAGACGACGAATTTGAATTTACGATGTACCTGAAGTTCTGAACGTTCAGATGAACGAAATGCAAAAAAAATTTTTTTTTGTTTTTTTCCATTTTGGTGATGCAGTTTGACTCCTACATGCAAATAAGTAAAGCCTATGCACAAAAAAGTAACAAAAAATTTTGATTGGGGGATAAAACAACCCCCTTTATAATAACAGTTTCATGAGCAACACAATATACCAGAATGACATGGATGTTACTCAATTTTTGTAAATTTTATTTACTATAAAATTCTCTTTTTTTATACCAAGTAATCTGAGTGGGGTAATAAAAACCGGACGCACCCTTAAAAACCACCCTACCTGCAAACAAACCACTAATCGTCCAGAATGACATGGTTGTTACTCAATTTTTGTAAATTTTATTTACCATAAAATTCTTTTTTTTTATACCAAGTAATCTGAGTGGGGTAATAAAAACCGGACGCACCCTTAAAAACCACCCTACCTGCAAACAAACCACTAATCGTTCAGAATTACGTGGATGTTACTCAATTTTTGTAAATTTTATTTACCATAAAATTCTCTTTTTTTATACCAAGTAATCTGAGTGGGGTAATAAAAACCGGACGCACCCTTAAAAACCACCCTACCTGCAAACAAACCACTAATCGTCCAGAATGACATGGTTGTTACTCAATTTTTGTAAACTTTATTTACCATAAAATTCTCTTTTTTTATACCAAGTAATCTGAGTGGGGTAATAAAAACCGGACGCACCCTTAAAAACCACCCTACCTGCAAACAAACCACTAATCGTCCAGAATGACATGGTTGTTACTCAATTTTTGTAAATTTTATTTACCATAAAATTCTCTTTTTTTATACCAAGTAATCTGAGTGGGGTAATAAAAACCGGACGCACCCTTAAAAACCACCCTACCTGCAAACAAACCACTAATCGTTCAGAATTACGTGGATGTTACTCAATTTTTGTAAATTTTATTTACCATAAAATTCTCTTTTTTTATACCAAGTAATCTGAGTGGGGTAATAAAAACCGGACGCACCCTTAAAAACCACCCTACCTGCAAACAAACCACTAATCGTCCAGAATGACATGGTTGTTACTCAATTTTTGTAAATTTTATTTACCATAAAATTCTCTTTTTTTATACCAAGTAATCTGAGTGGGGTAATAAAAACCGGACGCACCCTTAAAAACCAGCCTACCTGCAAACAAACCACTAATCGTTCAGAATTACGTGGATGTTACTCAATTTTTGTAAATTTTATTTACCATAAAATTCTCTTTTTTTATACTAATCTGAGTAATCTGAGAGGGGTAATAAAAACCGTCGCACCCTTAAAAACCACCCTACCTGCAAACAAACCACTAATCGTTCAGAATTACGTGGATGTTACTCAATTTTTGTAAATTTTATTTACCATAAAATTCTCTTTTTTTATACCAAGTAATCTGAGTGGGGTAATAAAAACCGGACGCACCCTTAAAAACCACCCTACCTGCAAACAAACCACTAATCGTTCAGAATTACGTGGATGTTACTCAATTTTTGTAAATTTTATTTACCATAAAATTCTCTTTTTTTATACCAAGTAATCTGAGTGGGGTAATAAAAACCGGACGCACCCTTAAAAACCAGCCTACCTGCAAACAAACCACTAATCGTTCAGAATTACGTGGATGTTACTCAATTTTTGTAAATTTTATTTACCATAAAATTCTCTTTTTATACTAAGTAATCTGAGTGGGGTAATAAAAACCGAACGCACCCTTAAAAACCACCCTACCTGCAAACAAACCACTAATCGTCCAGAATAACATGGTTGTTACTCAATTTTTGTAAATTTTATTTACCATAAAATTCTCTTTTTTATACCAAGTAATCTGAGTGGGGTAATAAAAACCGGACCCACCCTTAAAAACCACCCTACCTGCAAACAAACCACTAATCGTTCAGAATGACGTGGTTGTTACTCAATTTTTGTAAATTTTATTTACCATAAAATTCCCTTTTTTTATACCAAGTAATCTGAGTGGGGTAATAAAAACCGGACGCACCCTTAAAAACCACCCTACCTGCAAACAAACCACTAATCGTCCAGAATGACATGGTTGTTACTCAATTTTTGTAAATTTTATTTACCATAAAATTCTCTTTTTTTATACCAAGTAATCTGAGTGGGGTAATAAAAACCGGACGCACCCTTAAAAACCACCCTACCTGCAAACAAACCACTAATCGTTCAGAATTACGTGGATGTTACTCAATTTTTGTAAATTTTATTTACCATAAAATTCTCTTTTTTTATACCAAGTAATCTGAGTGGGGTAATAAAAACCGGACGCACCCTTAAAAACCACCCTTCCTGCAAACAAACCACTAATCGTTCAGAATTACGTGGATGTTACTCAATTTTTGTAAATTTTATTTACCATAAAATTCTCTTTTTTTATACCAAGTAATCTGAGTGGGGTAATAAAAACCGGACGCACCCTTAAAAACCACCCTACCTGCAAACAAACCACTAATCGTCCAGAATGACATGGTTGTTACTCAATTTTTGTAAATTTTATTTACCATAAAATTCTCCTTTTTTTATACCAAGTAATCTGAGTGGGGTAATAAAAACCGGACGCACCCTTAAAAACCACCCTACCTGCAAACAAACCACTAATCGTCCAGAATGACATGGTTGTTACTCAATTTTTGTAAATTTTATTTACCATAAAATTCTTTTTTTTTATACCAAGTAATCTGAGTGGGGTAATAAAAACCGGACGTACCCTTAAAAACCACCCTACCTGCAAACAAACCACTAATCGTTCAGAATGACGTGGTTGTTACTCAATTTTTGTAAATTTTATTTACCATAAAATTCCCTTTTTTTATACCAAGTAATCTGAGTGGGGTAATAAAAACCGGACGCACCCTTAAAAACCACCCTACCTGCAAACAAACCACTAATCGTCCAGAATGACATGGTTGTTACTCAATTTTTGTAAATTTTATTTACCATAAAATTCTCTTTTTTTATACCAAGTAATCTGAGTGGGGTAATAAAAACCGGACGCACCCTTAAAAACCACCCTACCTGCAAACAAACCATTAATCGTCCAGAATGACATGGTTTGCAGGTAGGGTGGTTTTTAAGGGTGCGTCCGGTTTTTATTACCCCACTCAGATTACTTGGTATAAAAAAAGAGAATTTTATGGTAAATAAAGTTTACAAAAATTGAGTAACAACCATGTCATTCTGGACGATTAGTGGTTTGTTTGCAGGTAGGGTGGTTTTTAAGGGTGCGTCCGGTTTTTATTACCCCACTCAGATTACTTGATATAAAAATAGAGAATTTTATGGTAAATAAAATTTACAAAAATTGAGTAACAACCATGTCATTCTGGACGATTAGTGGTTTGTTTGCAGGTAGGGTGGTTTTTAAGGGTGCGTCCGGTTTTTATTACCCCACTCAGATTACTTGGTATAAAAAAAGAGAATTTTATGGTAAATAAAATTTACAAAAATTGAGTAACATCCACGTAATTCTGAACGATTAGTGGTTTGTTTGCAGGTAGGGTGGTTTTTAAGGGTGCGTCCGGTTTTTATTACCCCACTCAGATTACTTGGTATAAAAAAAGAGAATTTTATGGTAAATAAAATTTACAAAAATTGAGTAACAACCACGTAATTCTGAACGATTAGTATTTTGTTTGCAGATAGGGTGGTTTTTAAGGGTGCGTCCGGTTTTTATTACCCCACTCAGATTACTTGGTATAAAAAAAGAGAATTTTATGGTAAATAAAGTTTACAAAAATTGAGTAACAACCATGTCATTCTGGACGATTAGTGGTTTGTTTGCAGGTAGGGTGGTTTTTAAGGGTGCGTCCGGTTTTTATTACCCCACTCAGATTACTTGGTATAAAAAAAGAGAATTTTATGGTAAATAAAATTTACAAAAATTGAGTAACATCCACGTAATTCTGAACGATTAGTGGTTTGTTTGCAGGTAGGGTGGTTTTTAAGGGTGCGTCCGGTTTTTATTACCCCACTCAGATTACTTGGTATAAAAAAAGAGAATTTTATGGTAAATAAAATTTACAAAAATTGAGTAACAACCAAGTAATTCTGAACGATTAATGTTTTGATTGAAGGTAGGGTGGTTTTTAAGGGTGCGTCCGGTTTTTATTACCCCACTCAGATTACTTGGTATAAAAAAAGAGAATTTTATGGTAAATAAAGTTTACAAAAATTGAGTAACAACCATGTCATTCTGGACGATTAGTGGTTTGTTTGCAGGTAGGGTGGTTTTTAAGGGTGCGTCCGGTTTTTATTACCCCACTCAGATTACTTGGTATAAAAAAAGAGAATTTTATGGTAAATAAAATTTACAAAAATTGAGTAACATCCACGTAATTCTGAACGATTAGTGGTTTGTTTGCAGGTAGGGTGGTTTTTAAGGGTGCGTCCGGTTTTTATTACCCCACTCAGATTACTTGGTATAAAAAAAGAGAATTTTATGGTAAATAAAATTTACAAAAATTGAGTAACAACCACGTAATTCTGAACGATTAGTATTTTGTTTGCAGATAGGGTGGTTTTTAAGGGTGCGTCCGGTTTTTATTACCCCACTCAGATTACTTGGTATAAAAAAAGAGAATTTTATGGTAAATAAAATTTACAAAAATTGAGTAACATCCACGTAATTCTGAACGATTAGTGGTTTGTTTGCAGGTAGGGTGGTTTTTAAGGGTGCGTCCGGTTTTTATTACCCCACTCAGATTACTTGATATAAAAAAAGAGAATTTTATGGTAAATAAAATTTACAAAAATTGAGTAACAACCATGTCATTCTGGTATATTGCGTTGCTCTTGAAACTGTTATTATAAAGGGGGTTGTTTTATCCCCCAATCAAAATTTTTTGTTACTTTTTTGTGCATAGGCTTTACTTATTTGCATGTATGAGTCAAACTGCATTACCAAAATGGAAAAAAACAAGAAAAAATTTTTTTTGCATTTCGTTCATCTGAACGTTCAGAACTTCAGGTACATCATTTTTCGTAAAAACCATTTTTTCTGACTCAGGGGGTCTCAAAACGTAAAGATTTGATGAAAATTTCGAAAGTCATTTTTCACATAAAACCAATATCTTCTCATCCATGATGAAAATGTAAAAAGCTGTCGGGGGCACAGGCCACAAAAAAATATAAAATAAATAATTCATTGTTTTATCGCTGGTACAAATTATTACAAAAAGTACTGATATCACGTACGTCGATCACAAATTAGAGAATTTAGAGGTTACACTTTTTGTGACATACTTCTTACCTGCTTCCTCACAAAGAGATAGAGAAAGAGGGACACAATGGCTATATGGTGTAACCATTGCTTGCAATAAATCAAACGTCTACACAAAACAACTTTCGGAGAATGGAACATTTAGTACTTTAACGGATGTTCGAAGGATATCCAGTGTCTTTGGGACGTATGCTGGAGCTTAAAATTATATTTATATGTTTTTTTTTTACTTTTTGGAGTTTTTTTTAGCAATACTATTTTCTTTACATACGACAAAGAGGAATGCAAATTCGGGACCTGGCGCGAAACAGCAAAAATGATCAGTTCCACGATCGATTAATGCAACCACGACATCAACAAGTACATGACATTTCTCTTACGTATCATAATACAATTTTCAAAGTATTTTATCCGAAAGAAATATTTTTCAATTTTATGTGATATCAGAGAAACCTCAAGTTGTAATTTTGAGGGCAAATTGAGATATAGTTTATGTTTTCAAATACCCAAACCTTTTATTCACACTTATGTTTTGAAATATAAATATCTAATTTTCTAATTAAAGCACTTAATTTATAAAGTTGAAAAATAATAAAATTCCCAGAATTTTTTATTATTTTTTTCACACAATTCTTAATTTACGATTCAACAACGGACAGCGTTAATTAGAATGAAAGTAGTGGGGATACACCGGCACAAAACGTTTCATTCTGTGTGCTCTCACATGGGAGCGAGGTGGGGGCCACCAGCTACCGCGTTCTGGGTTCATTGGCATGCGATGCAACGTTGCCAGATGTGCAAGAAGCTGTTCTTCAAGTGATGATTCTCGGTTTTCGTCTCTGCCACTGCCTTCCGACTCTTTTTCTAAATTCAATTCTTATATTGATAATGATTTAGAGTTTTTCATAAATTTATAAATATAAAAATACTTTTGTTTAAAAAAAAGTAATTTTATAATCATGGTTGAAAGATGAATTTTTTTATCTTCAATAGCATCATTTCAAATTAAAACAACAAATATAAATCGTATAGATAATATGGAAATTTTTAAACCTCTTTTAATAAACCAATTTTGCATGCTGATATTTTTGTCATATCTCGCATAGCGTGGATAAAAATATTACAATATCTTTTATTTTTTTTAAATCAAACCGAAAAGTTATAAATCTTATTAAAAACGTTTAATTTGAAACTTTTCGATCTTTTTTGAAAAAACAATTCTACATTATAACGGTTCTCATATATCGCAAAGTTTGACCGGAAAAATCATAATGGCGCGCATTGAATCGTAGAATTGAAAAATTGATTTTCTGGAAGTATAAGGACATATAAAATTATTCAGACAACTTTGTATTGCATGTTTTCTTCAAAAATAACAACAAATATAACTTTTTTTCGTATGAGAAAAAAGTTGCGCTCTTGTATTTTCTATACGATTATATGTTTTGGAGATTAAAATTCTAAAAATTGTCAAGGTTATGGGCCGTCTAGGAATAAACAAGTAATTCTATGTCCTTATATTATCCATTAGCTCAATTAAACGTGCGCATGCAATAACCGCCTAGGCGCTCGGCCAGTATGCCGAATCAGTGATCCCAGAACGTGGGAGCTGGCGGCCCCCACCATAGACCCCACCAGCTCATGGCTTCTTCCTCGCTCGACTGCCATAGGTTGGTTGAGTGAGGAAGACACAATGAGCTCGAAGCATCTATGGTGGGGGCCGCCAGCTCCCACGTTCTGGGATCACTGTGCCGAATGAAGAGGAAACGCAACCTCTGATAAGCCGCATTTTTTCGAAAGGAAATTTTAACTAATCAAAATTCGTTTCTCCCTCCTCGGCCAGTAGGCCGAGTGCCTAGGCGGTTATTGCATGCGTACTCTCAGTTGAGCCTCCGGAAAGCATGAAGGCCTGAGCGCGTGAACCGAGATTGTCTAGTAGGTAAAGGAGGGGATACGCGTTGCCATGCGCTGCGTTTAATTGAACACAAATCTTTGCTGCTTCTAACGAATCTAGTCGCATAATTTATTTCGCAGAATTTCAATGTACAAAAGTAGTAGAGCTATGTCACTACGGCGCCACTTACCGACCGAGTAGGTTCTTGTACATGCTAAGCCCCAACAGATGGAGCTACCACCCAAATCCTGCTCTGTCGGTAATGTAGATCGCTGGTCGGTCATGCCCAGTCCTAACAGATGGAGCTACCGCTTAAATCCTGCTCGGTAGGTAATGTAGATTGCTGGTCGGTATTGTAGATTGCTGGTTTGGTAATGTAGCTCTAACTTTATATGCAAAAATGATATATCGGAGACCCTACTTACCGACCAAGCTGAGAGTCTGTGCTGTGGCATGTCTCTTATATATATATATATATATATATATATATATATTAATTCAAGTTCACCCCTTCAAAATCAAAAATTTGAAATATCTCGAAAACGGTAAGAGATATGCAGCAATGGAGAAAATTTTAGGGGTTTTTATAAGGGAGATGACCTCGAGTAGCTCTAACTGTATATGCCAAAAAAAAATCTCAATTGATACATCAGTGACCCTACTTACCGATCAAGCTGATAATATTTTTTATGAGCAACGCCTCTTAACACTTTTTCTATGCCGTTTTTTTTCTGTGCCGGTTATTCATCTGTACTTTCAAATCAGTCGAAAACGGTAAGAGATATGCAGCAATGGAGAAAATTTTAGGGGTTTTTATAAGGGAGATGACCTCGAGTAGCTCTAACTGTATATGCCAAAAAAAAAAAATCTCAATTGATACATCAGTGACCCTACTTACCGACCAAGCTGATAAAATTTTTTATGAGCAACGCCTCTTAACACTTTTTCTATGCCGTTTTTTTTTCTGTGCCGGTTATTCATCTGTACTTTCAAATCAGAGGGGTGTTTCCAAAAAAGACAAAATATGGATAAAATCAATCAAAAGGTGAGTTAGTATTATTTGTTAGTAACAATTTTTAAAGAAAAAAATAAAAAACAATATTAGTGTGCACCTGTTATGTTAACTGAAAAACAAGTGTATAACCTCATTTGACCACGTGCATGCAGTGATATTTTTTTGTATGACAATACATATAACTTTTCCATTTTGTTTTACAGATTCAGGAGAAGATGGTCGAAATTCAAAAATTGCGGAAGGCATTAACAGCTATCGACGAGAGGGAGAAAATATTACAGGTGAATTAAAATAACCTTAGTTATGTTAATTCAGATCTAAGCCAAAAGTATTAATTAAACTATAGTAAACCTACTTAATTTAATTATATTAAACTAAACGCATTTAACGAAATTTAATGAGATTTAAGTAATTTAAGAACAATTAAAATTAATTAAACTATAGTAAACCTACTTAATTTAATTATATTAAACTAATTAATACTATCTTATCTGAAATTTAGCTAAAATAGATGTAATAGAACTAAAATCAAACTAAATTTAACCTAATTAATTTTTAATAAACTAAATTAAAATAAAATTGATCTAAAGTGAACCTACTTAAACTAAATTAAACTAAAATTAAACAAAAATTATACTAAATTAACCCTAATGCTACGGATAAAATTAAACTGAAAATTGTCTTGATGTACTTAGGTGAAAATAAAAATTATATATATATATTATACTAATATAACAACTAATCTATTTCTATCTCCAACAGGAGCAGTATGATCCAGTCAGGCCTGGACCAAGCTCAGCGACAGAACTAAGCCCAGCGCCAGAACGAAACTCATTGGTGGAACTGAACTCGGCACCAGAATTATCTACGTCAGATTCGAGCATGGTTCAACCTAGATTTTTTTACTATGTTGATAGTTTCTCAAACTATTCAGCATTTCCACCTACACAACCAACAATTCAACAACTTTTACCTCCAACTATTTCACCATTTTTTTTCGAACCATATCTACAGTCAACCGCCCCTCTACTTATGCCCCATCTAATTCATCCAGACATACACACTTTCACTAACCCATTCATACCTTTGCCCTTCTATCCTTTAATACAACCAATTACTCAACCTTCCATCCCACAAAGCATTATTGAAGACATGCAGCCTATCATCCAGCCAGGAATTATAGAGCAGCCTATCTATCCTTTAATACAACCAATTACTCAACCTTCCATCCCACAAAGCATTGTTGAAGACATGCAGCCTATCATCCAGCCAATCATCCAGCCAGGAATTATAGAGCAGCCTATCTATCCTTTAATACAACCAATTACTCAACCTTCCATCCCACAAAGCATTGTTGAAGACATGCAGCCTATCATCCAGCCAGGAATTATAGAACTAACCACACCACCGACCATACAGTCAGTTGAACCTCCAAGCTCAAGTCACAGTCCTGCTCAACCCAGTCTGTTTGATGCTTTAAAGTCTGGCGCAAAACAGGAGCCTGACTTGAGCCTGGAGGAGCAATTGATGCTGAGTGACGATGATGAATCACTCATCTCTTCCTGTCCTCCACCTACTCCTCCGTCTTCAAGAACACAAGCAAAAGATAGCACAAACACAAATGAAGAAAAGAAGTCAGCTATATTAATAGACACACCACTTCTCAACCCATGCCAAAGAAAAAGAACCCGTCCACTTAAACTGAAAACATATAAAAAAATCAAAACGCCCTCTTCCGAAACAATCCACACAAAACAAACATCTATTTCTCAACCGACTCACAAACCACAGACATCTCCAGAATCTATTAACAAACTAAATTCATCCACATCTCATCGAGCAGAAATGGAGGAAAGGAAGAGACGAGCTTTTCTCATTTTCAACAAGAAAACATAATCTTTTATTCATTTTCTTTTGCACTATGTACATAATTTGATTTGTATTAGCATTGAACTTCACTCGTTTATCATTATGTTCGTAATTCTTTTGTAATATTTTATCACTTCATTAGTTCAGCATTTTGTTTTTATTTTACATAATTTAAGGAAAGATGGTGAGATTTTTTAAATGGCATGTTCGCACGTTTTGCATAGCTTTTTTTAAATGCATGTTTTGCATGGCTTTGTTTTGATGCATGTTTGCATATTTTGCATGGGTTTGACAAAATCAAAGATTAAGGTAATACATTTTTTTTTTATTCAATATTCATGTACATAACTCAACACACATATTTAAATTCTACATTATTATATGGCCCCGCAAGGTAGCGCAGTTGAAGCCTTCTGGCAGAGGCAGCATCTTGCATTTTCTCCAGCGTGTTAGGATCCTCTTCTAAAACTTTCAGGAGCCTTGCTGGTAAAAATACAACGTATTCAGCATTCAACTCTGCAACGATTCTTGCCCCATACTTGGTTTGGATTTTGCTGAGTTTCGTTAGAGCATATTTGCACTTTGGGGTCAACTCAGACAGCGGCTTCGTGGGCAGGAACCCCTCCATGCGGCCAATGGCGTTGATCTTTTGTAGATCCATCCTCCTTGTGAAGCTTCAATCAACTTGAGAGGTGTTGGAATGATTGAATTGCTTCCCTGCACGACTTTTATAAGCCTACCCCCACTAAACATATACTCCCACTCCGATCTAGAGCACGTCGAACTAAATTTGCAAAGAAACAGGAGTTGGTAAAACAGGAGTGGGGATAACTTTACGTATATATATATATATATATATATATATATATGATTTAAGTAACTTAGATCTTATAATCTAATAACTTAATTCATTAATTATTGAAGTTAATTTAAAACTAATTAAACTATGCTTAAATATAATAAAAGAAAGGAAATGATAACTAAATTAATATATTTCTATATCTAACATAATTTATTTTGAGAAAACATATCTTAACCTAATTTTACACAAAGAAATCACATTGATTATAAAATTCTTTTAATGTAGTGCTGTTATCTACTTTCTCTACATTATCTACTTCATCTATATCATTAGACATGTTGATTAGTGTAGGTTGATGTAGTGGTGGTGGTGGTGGATTCAAAATCCATGTCTTAAGAGTCATCACATTCTGTGCTGCGCAGTTGATTTCATCCATGGGTAAAGTGTGATGGGTACATGGAAATAATGATTCTCGCTTTATCTTCTTTAGTGAGGGGCAGCCAAGTTCTTCGATGTCTTGTACATTGATGACAAACTTTTCAAGCCAGCTTTTTTTTTCCATGCCTTTGACGTAGATTGTGCGTGCACCTGACAATGTCTCTTGAAGTATGCATCGTAATTCTTCATATGGTATGTCACCAGCAGTCCATGCTATAGCATGATAGTTATGCATCAACCAGCAATTCTGACTTTTATAACTTGCAGGCAATGAATTCCACGGACAGGGAGGATCAAAGAGAAATACCAGTGGTTGAGGATCTTGCTGAAGAGGAACAATAGCTAACTCCTTGAAGACAAAGTCGTTGTAAGGTCTCTTGAAGCCTTGAACATCCACCATGAAGTCCATCTTGACTGAAGAAGAATGATCTCTATTAGCCAGAAACAGCTATTTATACCCTCTTCCGTCATCCCCTCTACTACCTCATGATTCACCCCACCACTTCAAACTCATATTATTTTTTTTACAGCGCCACTAATTGGTTTATATTGAACTATACGATCATGTAATATTAGGCAATAGGCTGCTGTATTGGCTGGGAAATTAGTACTTGATTCAAATTCTAATCGCACATCCACTGAAGCCTGTTTAAGAAACTCATTTTGTTTTGAACAATCGATAACAATTAGCGGAGCATATTTCTTGAAAGTCTCTTTCGTCAGCAGAGGTTCAGGCTCTTTTCCATAATATGAAAATTGAAAATTAGCATACATGTCATATAATAGAGCAAATTGATTTTGATCAAAGTTTAAATTTAGATTGCCATATGGGTAGTATTGTGAATTTAAAAAAAGTTTTACGTTTGTGATGCTACAATGATCGAAGCGATTAGCATATTGTTTGCGTTGATCTTTCCTATTCGTTTGAAATGCGAGGATAATATAGCGCGGTTTCTCTATCTGTGTTGATGTTTTCACAGTCCACACATGTTTTTGTGTAGCAGGAATAAGAGGATACTCATACATTTCCCATGTACGAAAACTCAGTGTTATAAGCGGATCCTTCTCAATGAATTTCAACAATTGTAGCTTGTAACGATCTGCAGCAAATAAATAGGGAATCTTCCATTCTACTTTATTAAGTGAAATTTTGAATTCTTCAGGATTTTCTTGTACGTTCTGCAAAATAGCATTCAAGTCAGTGCGTGATCTGGTTAAGATGAGTTCATGTTTAGCATTAACGATAATCTTCCGATAATCTTCGGCAAAGCCGAGAATCATGCTGAGTGGAATGGTTACATCAAAGTATCCATCTTCATTTGTAATTTTGGCAGTTAAATCCACATCAGGCCAGCCTGCATTTTCAGCATAATGAAGCTGATTAGGAGTTAGAGAAACGTACCCCTTCATGATACTGGTAAGGCCAGCATTTTTACATCTGTCAATTTCAATACCGTTCAATTCATAACGAATCTCATCAAATAAGAAACAGACGGCATTGCCAATTAAAGCTGTAGCTGTCACATTAGTTCCATCAGATTTGACAAGTCTTCCATGTATATGCAATGAGCTTTTACTTGGAAGAATGTACAAATCTTGATGTTGCATGGCAATTCGAATCTCATCACTGTTGTCAAACGATGATGAAGCATAGGGCTGATGGGAATGAACCTCATAGTGTGCTAAAGATTCATCAAGACTAACTGGAGCTGAAATATTTAGTATTTCTTCCATCTTTGTAGCAGCGGCAACAGCAAATAAAAAAAATGAAAATTAACGGTCGTTTTTTCTTCTTCTTTCTCAGTAAGGTATGACTCTGAGACCAAGCTGCTTCAGGAAAATCGCGTTCTGAGATGTTAGTCCCTTGCGAACTGACTGAAGACTGATTGCTTCTTTGCATGGTGGCTTGTTTATATAACTTCCACCTACTTTACTATTAAACACAATACCCATTACATTGATTTAATATGTAATCGAATTGTTATAGTTTCTCCTCGAAAATTTACTAAGTCTCCGTCCTGATCGACTATGCGGAGCTGAATATTATGTATTGTCTTCACGGCAATTGGAAGGTAAATGACGTGTGATGGTACTTCAACGATCTTATATCCTGGTGGAACAGTTGGGAAGAATTCATGAATTGTATGAACTTTGCGATTGTTAATATATGCTCCAGTTGTAATGTTGCACTCAATTCTGAGAGCATTTACTTTGAGAATAGCTACTGGTGAATCAGACGTGTGTGTTTTATTAGCTAAGAGAACACGTGGTGTGAATCCCAGAAGTTCACCGATAGAATCTTTTGGTTTGAAATTAATTTCACGGTTGCTCTTGATTTCACTACGCAACGTATTGTTATTAGGCTTTATACTTATAATAGTACTTGCAGTTTCTAGATTCTTTTGTACATAATTTTCAATTTCGTCATTCTTTGTTGGTACAATAACGATGGTAAAGTCTCCATTTGCAAGGGACATTTTTATGTAATTCTCAATATCTTCAATTTCGTAGCTGCCAGGAGGTATTGTAATAACCTGATTGCCTATATAAAATTTATTTTTCCCTATGTCAACATTGGGAATTGAATTGAATGTGAGTAGTTCAACGAGTCCGAGAACATAGTTCTTGTTTGATGAGAGTTCTATTGGCGGGAAATATTCTGCTTCTAACACAGAAGAATTTCCTGTAATGGTAAGAGTGAACGTTTCGTCCATGATGATGTCTCACTTTATACTGATATTTCTCAATCAATCACTTGAATTTCTGTAGACTATATTTGCTGGATTTATTAAGTTGATCACATAAAAATTTAAGACATAAATGACCGCATTCAAATGTATCATATTCTTGGTATCTACTATGATTATATTTTATGAAGCTACCATCAGCGAGGTATTTAACAAGATCGGATGGTGGTTAAAGATTACCGAAACTGTCAAAGTACAATGTTTCATTATTACTCTTTTTGTATGCTACCCAATGTGTTCCAGGTCCATCTTTATCATCGAGGTTAATGATACCTGACTCATTTCGATGTGGCCCTCTTGTAGATAGTTCATTTCGCATAAAGACACCACGAAAATGAGGAATCTTCAAAGCTTTGGCATACTTGAGCAAATCAGAATTAGTTAGGGCTCGATGAGGTAGCTTCACTACAAGTTTTTTGATGTTTTTTTTTCTATTCACTCCTTGACCCTGATGGTGATGATAGGGTTTCATATGGAGACCGAGCCCTTGTCGATAGGGTTTCAGATGTAATCCTTTACCGAGAGGAATTTTCTCCATTGCTTTATTGTGACGTTGAGCTTCTGCCAACTGTTGTTTGGCTGCATTTGCATCGTTTACAGCTTTTACTACTCCAGCTACTCCACCAGAAAGAGCTCCAAGTGCGCTAAGTCCTGCAAAGATTGGAATCAAAGGTAAAACACCTCCAACTTTAGTAGGTATAGGTAAAATTCGAGGAGCTCTGACCTGTCGTTTACCACCTGCTTTTTTCACTGCTATCCGAGCACCTTCTACAGCAGCTTGTATAGTGTCTTTAGCATCATTGCTGGGAATTATAAATTTCTTTGCAGCGTCGACAATCTTCCTCAACGCCACTCGTTTCTTTATATTTTTTCGCTTCTTTTTCTTTGAAATTGCTTTTCTATTTTTCTTCAACCCCATACCAAGTTTTGATTTAACATTCATCACGTTAGTTATGGCTACAGCAGCAACTCTTTCACCAATACTTGCGTCCTTTGAAAAAACGCGTTGCCACGCTTTATCGGCAAGAACTCTATCTGCAGAGTTTCTAACTTCAATGTTCTCACGATTCTTCGAGTAAGAAATATCGTGCTCCTTACAAGCTGTATCCAATGGATTTATACCTGGATCGCCCCGTGCTAATCGCTTCGCTAGTTTAGTACCAGGTCCACAATATTGGTAACCTGGTAAGTGTAACTCGAATGGTAACTTGTTTATAATACGATTCAGCAACTTTTACCTTCATAGTGAGATTTATTTTTAACTTTCTTTCTATGATGAATAATCATTCCTTACTCTACGAATGTTGAAACACAACTGAGCTAAAGCCTATATAAGCGCTGTATTTTATGGGTTTCACAGCAGTCAGTTTTGAGATGCGATTCAAAACACAACCTCATAAGCTGCCAGTCGTAAATCTGGACTCGTTGGTTCAACATCAGCAAGAGAAGAAGCTAAAACGACATGGCAGTTTGCTCTCAGATATCATTCGAGCAGTTTTTTGTAGTCCATCCAATTGTGGAAAAACAAATGTATTACTCGCTCTAATTTTGCATCCAAATGGACTTAGATTTAATAATATCTACCTTTATTCAAAATCACTTCAACAACCAAAATATCAATTTTTAGAAAAAGTACTCAATGATGTAGATGGAGTTGAGTATTTTCCATTCAGTGAACATGAGGAAGTAGTTTTACCTAGCCAAGCAAAACCAAACTCTGTCTTTATATTTGATGACATTGCATGTGAGAAACAAGATAATGTAAGAGCTTTCTTTTGCATGGGTAGACATGTCAACGTTGATTGCTTCTACTTGTGTCAGACGTATGCGAGAATTCCTAAGCATTTAGTACGTGATAATCTAAATTTATTAGTTCTTTTTAGGCAAGATGACAGGAATCTCAAACATGTATATGAAGATCATGTGAATACTGATATGACATACACTCAGTTTCGAGATTTATGCTCAGCATGTTGGAATGCAGACAAATATGGATTCGTCGTCATTGATAAAGATAGTGAACTGACTAATGGTAGATATAGAAAAGGATTTGACTGTTTCGTAATATTATAAATACAAGAGCTTGGATTGGAATAATGTTAGTATAGTGTGTAACATTGAAACATTAACATGTTCCACAAAGAGAAAGAAGTACTTCGCCAAATAGCAAAAGCTAGTGATGCTATTCGACGTAAACATCGTATGCTCAAATTAGGAAAAGAAGATGCAGAAAATATGTTGAGTGAAACTTTCAGGCCTATAGTTACACCATTAGAAAAATTAGTTAAGATGTCTGATATACCTGTTGAACATAAAATAGAAACAAAATTTGAAAAACATAAAGAAGATAATGAAGAAGAAGAAGAAGACAATGATGAAATATCTTTTATTACAGCTACTGATAAGGATAATCGGGAGCGTGATACAATTATGGTTGATCAAACTGTTGAATCTGCCGAAAATTATGAAAAATTGACAAAAAAGTATCTTTTTTTGTTGAAACACAATAGGAAACAATGTTTGGATATGATTTATGGAGTGCGGAAACTTAGTAATGGATCACTTATGATTGGGGATACTCCTATAAGTTTTAATGATCAGTATATTGAAATTGGTGATAAGCGTTATCTAATAAGCACTGGATTGTTAGAGCTTCTGTTTAAACAGAGACCTGATGAAGCTTATGTAAGCGCTGATGATCTTGAACATTATAAAGAAATTCTTGTTACTACTAATGCACACAAAAAGAAATACAGTTCTTCTGAATCCATTCGTGCGGATAAAGGTTCCAAGTATAAGAATATTATTATAAAACTTCTCTCAAGCAGAGAATTATCATTAAAAAGACAATCAACCAGTGGAAGTTCGTTGAAAAGACGAAAAAGAACTGATACATGTTCACTACCTCACTTCATGATAACAAAGCAAAATTCAAGGCCAGATTACATCTATTGGGATGACCCTAACGAGCTAGTTGATCGTCTTCGACTGCTCATGGCATCACAAGCAGCAGGCAATCCAAGTCATAATAACGAAATTATGTCCATCATTGAAGAATTACGTGAAGCTAAAATTTTATATTAGGAATGTACTGTTAAATAGAGCTTCATTATCAAAATGAGCATTGACGTGTTCGGACATCCTCTAAATCGAACAGCTGTATCGAATCGTGGACCTCCAGGTCCTGCAGGAACTCCTGGTGCTGGTTTCAAGCTCACTTCAGATGACAATTACGACATAGAAGGCAAGAGACTCTGCAACGTTACCGAGGCTATAGATCAAAACGACGCAGTGAATTTAAGACTTGTACAGCGTATCGTTCTGAACGAAATACGCACTGTGTACCAGGTCACATCATATTTGCGATCAGAAATTGATAATAATAATGTGCTGATTAAAATCCTAGAAGGATCAATAAATGAAAAGTTGAAAAACCTACAAATTGCAACAGATCATGACTTATCACTTAAAAACTCTGAAATTATTACACAACTGGATGCTCGAATGAGTGCTATCGAAAAAAATGGACACCAAAAAGTTAACGGTAGTTAGAGAGCTACATAAACAAGTGAGAAAAAATTACCCCCGCCGAAGTGTGCAAATGCGTGGCATAGACGAAACATGGCAGGCTGATTTGGTGGAAATGATACCATATTTCAAAATTAATAAAGGTTTCAGGTACTTACTTACAGTCATAGACATATTTTCAAAATATGCCTGGGCTGTCCCAGTCAGAAGCAAAAATGGAAAGGATATTACTACTGCAATGAAATCCATACTTACACAAGGAAGAATTCCAAAGAACTTGCATACCGACAAGGGTAAAGAGTTTTACAACTTGCAGTTTAGGAGTTTAATGCAACAGTTTAACATCAAACTGTACTCAACTTATAGTAATCTAAAAGCATCAATCATTGAAAGATTTAATCGCACACTCAAGAAGAAAATGTGGATACAATTCAGCTTACAAGGCAACTATAAGTGGGTAGATATCTTGTCCACTCTAGTTTCCGAATACAACGATTCTAAGCACCGAACCATTGGCATGAAACCTAAAGATGTCACCGCTACAGATGAGGAGGTACTCTTGCAACCTTTTTATAAACAAAAAAAAATGATTCCGAAACGACCTAAATTCAAAATTGGTGATAAAGTTCGAGTCAGTAAGTTCAAGAATGTTTTCGAGAAAGGATACACCCCAAATTGGACAACAGAGATATTCACGGTGGATCGTGTCATTTCAACCAATCCTATAACGTACAAACTCAAGGACTACCAGGATCAATCCATCGCTGGCGGCTTCTATGAACAAGAACTTCTCAAAGTCAAGTACCCAGATATTTACCTTGTAGAGAAGGTTCTCAAAAAACGTGGCAATACGATTTATGTTAAGTGGCTCGGCTTTGATAGTTCACACAATAGCTGGATAGCAAAGTCAGACATGTAAATCAATGTTAAATCATTGTTGAATCATTGTTGAATTAATGTTGAATCAATGTTGAATCAATGTTGAATCAATGTTGAATCAATGTTGAATCATTGATAAATCATTGTTGAATCAATGTTGAAATGAAATTAAAATAATGTTCAGTTAATGTTAAATAATGTAATTACATGTAAGGGTAAATAAAAAAAGATATGTCCATATTATGTTGTTTATTTAATATAGCAATACTATATTTACAATATTCATTTACAGTGTTGTCATAACTAACTCAATTCTATTTTTGTTGTCACAATATATACAATATATATATATACATAATCTATTCTCTATCAACATCCATTTTGACATCTTTAATCTCTTGGATTTTGTAGTGTCCCCATGCCAAAGTATCAGTACGCTGGGGCAATAGGAACCTCTTATCGTCATAAGGACTTAATGCTATTTTGAACTGTTTTACAGTTTCAACGTTATGTAAACGTGACCTTATCATATATTGCGTCCTACTTTGTCTTTGCTCATTTTTCAAACACTCGACATAATCGTCAAAACCAATAGTCTTATCAACTATACCTGCTCGTATACCTTTTGCCTTTTTGACAAAATCTTGGCCGTTAACTCGAATGCTATACATTTTACTCCGCAAGCCAACAAACTCTGTTACAATTTGACCACTGCATTCGTCTTTCATAAGACCCACAATCTTTTTGTTGGCTTGCGGAATACCAAAGACATTATTTGGAAGATAATCGGACGTGTCAAACTTGTGGATATCTTGTTTCATGTCAGAATAAATATTCATGCATTTTACTTGATAAATGAGGCTGTCGGTATCTGTATACATGAGTTTACAGCTATTGGCATATTTTCTAAGCATATAGTCGTAATGAAAATCATATATTAAAGTTTTTGAGATATCCAGCACACTCAATCCGACGTAGATAGGCTTATTAAAAAAAATCTCTGTTTTTCTCAACTCCACAGCCACTAGATTTTCACTGAAAATCGACCGGCTATGGAAATTGGGTTTAGATATGAGAGCTTCGGCACCATACCTACCCCCCCACTTTGTCACGAGCTTGATGTTAACATGCTTTCGTACATTCTCCATTGTTTTTCCATAAACTGCATTGTTCATTAATTTAAATAAGTTTTTTTCAAATTCATTGTTAGCATTGGCCCTTCTCAAAGTACTGAAATCTATGTATAGTTTAAGCCAGGTTGATTGTTTAAATTTAAGTACACGGTGAATTTTCTTTAATTTAAGACCATTTACCAAAGCTTGTTTCAAAACACGGTAATGAAGAACGTACTTACGCTTAGGTAGGAGGGTAGTTAACAATTTCTCCTGGATTGACCCCGATGGTTTAGAGTGTTCGGAGCAAAAAGGTAAGTCGCTATGTGAATCATGAATTTCTTCCGGATAATCTAAATCAACTTCAAGAATGTAACCAACAGGAGAATGATTAGAAATATCAAAATTGAAATAATCATCTACATTAGTCACCCACTCGAAACCACCCTAAGGGAGTGGTTGCGTCATTGCCCAACCGTACAAGTTGTTTGCGTCAAAGTATACCAAATAGTTGATATCCTGATTTTCATCCTAAACGTCCATATATGGATTGTTGGCTTTAGCGTAGCGGTTGCAACATTGACTGATGCCGCCTCTAATACCTCGTTCAACAAACATGAGTTTATCGACGTCAGTCAGGAGTTCTAATCTTATTTTAGTATACTTTAACATAGCGTCCCAGGTCAAGCCAGGAGTAGTATAGTAATGTGCTGGATCTAATTTATAAGCATTTAGACACTGCTCTCGGAAATTTTCAAAGATATCTGCTAAGAGCAACACGTCTGTTTTCATATATAATTTTACATAGTCACCAAGACTTTGACAGTTAAAAGCTGACCATACATCCTGAGCATGCATATAGTCATCATCTGAAATACTGGAATCATTGAGTGTACTATAAAACTGCTCTTTCGATGGCAGTTTTTTTTCTAAAAGTCTCTCTTTCGAGTCCAAATACTCATAAGGTAAAACTCCTTTACGTGTCAGTAATCTGATAATTCCACTGCTTACGTTGGGAAACTCGGAATATACAATTTTATAATTATCTAAGTATGAAGCTAATTTTTCTAAAGATGAAGCCATAAATCTAAACGAATCTATAAATCTAAAGCTAACCGAACTCCCTGTAACATGCTTTGTAAAAGCAATATATTTCTCTTTATTTAATGGGAGAAGATCAACTTTTCCATCAAAATAAGTACAAATATCTCTTATTATAAAATGAGCGTCGTATCCGCTTAAATTATGAAAAACAACAGGTATTGTTCGTGAATCTTGATAGTTCAGATTACACTCTTCGTGCGCTGATCCGCGATACTTGCCGGTGAGGTGACAATGATCTCTAACCTTTATCTGATTAGGAAAAATAGACTTCTCGCATATGTGACATTCAGTCGCTTGTCTATAAGCCGCTTTCTGATCGTGTGTCAGCTGGTCCATGGGGATAGAACACATGAAGACAGTTTCAGCGTTCTCAGCCAGTTGCTTTAATTCTTCAGCAAACCACTTGGAGGGATCCATACCATCGAGACATGAGTGATACCCTGAAAGTGATTCATCATAGCTACACTTCAGATAATAGCCGATGTCAAAAAGCTCATGCCTCTCAAAAACTTCAGTATTAGAGTTGCGTTCTTGAGACTCGTTTACTGGCCTCAGAAAACATTCGCAGTCAGCGTAAATGACAAATGGAACCTTTTCCTTATTATTATAGTTTTTAAATTCAACGATATTTTTACCTTCTTCGGGAAGTATAATTTTGCAGCGATTCATCTTCTTGCAATCTGTTTCGTGGTTAATCAATTTTATCTCGCTAGTAAAATAATGTAGGCACCGATCACAAATATGTTTTTTATGACGATTACTGGAAAATTGATTATTAACAAGTCGAGACGAATCTTTAATCCATACATAATGGAAATTTAAAGGTTCAATACCCTCATCATCGTCATAATCGTCGAGATTATCATATTCATTTATATAATAATCTTCTACACGTAGGAGATTCACATGTATTTCTCTTTTTTGTGATGTTAGGTGTAAAGGAACAGTGTTGAACTTTCACTTTTTTCTAGTCAGACCATATACATTAACAGAGATATTGTTATGCTGTTCAAATTTAGCAAGGTCTTTCAATGCCACAGGAAAATCTATTCCTGTGAAATTTAACTCGGACTCATACTTCTTATACTTAGATACGCGATAACTGTGATCTCTTCTATCAACAGGATGCAACGCTGACAATATTGCCCATTTAAAACATTGATTGTCTAGATTTCTTATATTCACACAAGCTTGCTTCCTCTTAATTTGCTGCGGCAAATCGATATACGAACTTGCACACATGGGATTGTATTTATTTATGTTAATTTCTAATCGCTCAATCAAATGTAGTTTCCAATCAGAGCCGTTTTCTTCAAACTCTTCAACATCTCTTAAGATTGGTTGTTTAACATGGTCGTTAAATCAATCACCTAAGAGAGTCGTAGCGAATATGTCATGAGTTTTGGCAATGAAAGATTTAGACGCAATCTGTTCTTCACCATTAAATACTCTAATAAACTTTACAACAAGTACAGCGTACACTTTTAACGCTCCATGCCTGTTTAATGCATCTTTCACACGCTCTGCAAATAGAGTGAATGCATCATTTAAAAAATTGTCGATATCCTTATGAATAAGGTTTATAATAACGCCAGTTTGCAGTCGACGCTTAAATGCTGCATCACATTCTCCCCAACGCACTCGATTACTAATAACATCATTACTTTCTACACCTTCGCCTCGTTTGAATAGTGCATCAAATCGGGCACTGAGACACGTAATCTGTCGAATAATATTTAAACATCTTTGTTTCTGCTGGGTCGTAAGACCTGGCGTTCTTAATACTTTATTTAGGGTACTTAGATTTACATTACAGTTTTCTACCCATCGGTTAATGTGTACAGGATTTACGTTACTAAATTTAGATAATAAAGCTAAAGCATTTTCGATATGCGGGATGAGTACTGCACACTCTTCAAGTAATCGATGATTGTCTTGTTGTCTGAACATCTTGTTTCTTTTCTCGTTGGTCATTTTCGGAGCTGCTCGATGAACGCTGCATCCGATGAAGCGACTGAATACTTTCGAAGCGTTCCAGTCCCCAGTTTTATAGAAGCTGACCCCCACTTTGCCAAAATCACTCCACTTTAATTCAATCTATCCTATTAAAATTCTACGCCTGCGCAGATCAATCTTTTTTCTTACTACGCATGCGTAATAAATTAAACAAAGGCAATAGGTGCATGCAAGTTTAAGATACGGACTAGTAGCATAGTGCGCATTATATAGTGGTCTTGACATGAAAGTCTAGATATATAAAGCGACAGAAAAGCGTACATAGCAAGCAGGCTTGTAAAATAATTAAAATTAAATTATCAACTTGATTATTTTTAATGCCGGGAAGATAATTTATGTATTAATTTAATATAAAGAAATTATAGTAGCGGCGGTGCCTGTGCCTGTGTTTGCGACTTCTCATTCTTCGCTTTTTATGTTTTTTTCGCTGATGGTATTGCACATCGTCGTCGTCGCCTTCGCAAGATGGTGGTATAGGCGATGGCGGCGGTGTAGGCGATGGCGGTGGTAGTGGTGTAGGCGATGGCATCGGTGTAGGTGATGGTAACGGCCACTCATAACCACCACTTCTATTCCCCAACACTAGACGGCATTGAATGCCAGACTCAATCTGAATATGTAATTAGAAAATTCATTAAAATGTACATTAAAAATTTTAAGCATTGTTTTAAGGCTAGCATAAAGCGATGCAATTGTAAACCATGCAATTAAAATTATCCATATAGCCATACAGTTAAAGCGAATGCATTAAACAATGCAATTATAAACTATGCAATTATAAACTATGCAATTAAAGACCATGCAGAGAGCGATGAAATTAAAAGACCATGCATAAAAAGGCATCAACTTAAAAGGCCATGCATAAAAGCCATCCACTCACAAGACATGCGATAAACAGCTATGCAACTACAAGCCTTGAAAATAAAACCTATGCCAGAAGTCATGCAAGCAAGCAAGCAAATACATTTTGAGAACTTACCTCGATCTCGAGCTCCATCTCGTTGAATGATACAGTGTCCAAGCGGAGCAACCACTTAAGTAGTCTGTGCCCCCACTTAGCCTTAGAAGGCGTACCGCTAGGCGGAGTATGAACTATAGGGGCGTACTCGGATCTTCGACACAGCACGACATAGAAGGGTATGCCACAGCACAGACTCTCAGCTTGGTCGGTAAGTAGGGTCACTGATGTATCAATTGAGATTTTTTTATTTGACATATACAGTTAGAGCTACTCGAGGTCATCTCCCTTATAAAAACCCCTAAAATTTTCTCCATTGCTGCATATCTCTTACCGTTTTCGAGATATTTCAAATTTTTTATTTTGAAGGGGTGAATATATATATATATATATATATATATATATATATATGTATATATACAAGAGACATGCCACAGCACAGACTCTCAGCTTGGTCGGTAAGTAGGGTCTCCGATATATCATTTTTGCATATAAAGTTAGAGCTACATTACCAAACCAGCAATCTACAATACCGACCAGCAATCTACATTACCTACCGAGCAGGATTTAAGCGGTAGCTCCATCTGTTAGGACTGGGCATGACCGACATTTCTGGACCTTTTGCGTCCAATTTGCGAACTTTTATTTGATTTCAAATTGTTGTTTAACTCCATTGATTATTATTGTTGTAAGAAATAATTGTATATCACTACTGCGAGAAAAAATGCGAGGTATTTGATATTACAAGAAAAGAAGGCGTGGAAGAGATGTTCCCCCTAACAAATCTTTTTAAAAAATGAGCTCGCCAAATGCATTTTCAAAGCAAAATAATAGAATGTTTTCCTTGAACAAATGACGATCGGCGATTTTTTTCGACGGAAATATTTATTTATAGAATGCAATATAGACATGAAGAATCGTTGTTTCAGCGCATCAGAATCCATGTCATTGCTGCAAAAATAATCCGATCGAGCTGAATTTTTGTTCTATTATTACTAAATGTATGAGGAATAAGGCGATATTTTTGATTGTGGTCAATGTGTAAATTTATAGCGAAGTTTTTGAACTGAATGTTATGAAAACTTTGATTATCGACAAAGAATTCAAGTTTTGTCGAGATGAAAATAATATTGGTATTGGCAGAAGCAGCAAAGACTCGAGGAAATTTCTATGCAAAACTCATCTCGATCCGATTATTATTACCGGAGAAACCGCGATTTCAAAATTGTGTATTCAATTAAACGCAGCGCATGGCAACGCGTATCCCCTCCCTTACCTACTAGGCAAATTCGGTTCTTTTCATTTCTTTTCCACAGAAAGATTTCAAATACTTGAAAATTATGGTTAATATTTGTAAAATTGAAAAAGTGTAATTTTCGAGTAAATTCAAATGAAAACAAAATATATAATGGAAATTTTGTGATACAAAAGATAAAATTGTTTTAGTGTAGAAGCGGTAGTGTCACCCTTCATATTAATATAATAAAAGATGCTGGTTTTCGATCAATGAGGGTCAAATATAAAGAAGAAAACTCTTTATAGTGTCAAAATTGTTGCGACGTTTCGTTGGCTATGGGTTTGCCAACCTCATCAGGCTTTATTAAATTAAAAAAACACCAAATATTAAAATTGTCACACACAAGAAAAATAAACATTAAATTAACTTAACATCCAGAACATACACAAAATTGTTAAAATTTTACCTTTATAAAAGAAGTTTAACTCATGATGAGTAATGTCGAGAAAATAAAATTATAATAAAAGTCATGATTTACTTAATAAAATGACGTGATGTCATGGAGTCGACGACACTTTGTCTACTAAATTATTACATTCAAACAGTTAACTTAAAATATTGACATACAATTAAATTTGTATACAATATTAGTTTGTTCCCATTTGTTTGTGGACTCTTTACCTAATTTTATTATTGATTTCAAAGTTTTGTTGACGACTGGAATAGTTGAAATATTGTATTTTTTAAAAATATTAGACAATTTAGTGAAGTTTGTTACGTTGTATGGCAAACATACCTTTGGTTGATGTCTGTATAAGTTTGAACGGTTTTTTTTATTTGGAGAATTTGGAGAGCTGTATTTAATTTTATTCATTGGCGTTATGAAACGTTTTGTGAGATAAAGATATCGCTCGATCAACTAAGTTATAAACAATATTTTTTTTCTGACAAATTGGATGATTGGAAAAGTAATTAATTGTTCTATTTGATGAGGTAGGTTTTTGAAACCAATTAGAAATAATTCTATTATCTTTTGTAATTAATGACACGCCCAGAAAGTTAATTTGATTATTTTGTTGAACTTCAAAGGTGAATTGTAAGTTCTTATCTTGTGAATTAAAAATGTTTAAAACCAAGTCAATAAATTTCTTTTGTACACACAGAAGAGTGTCATCTACAAATCTATAATAAAATAAAGGAGAGCAATTATGTTTGTCTTTTAAAATTCGTAGGCAATCATTTTCCAAATCATCCATGACAATGTCTGCGAATAGAGGTGAAGTTGGTGAACCCATAGGAGTGCCAAAAATTTGCAAATAAATATTATTATTAAAGGTAAAGTATGTGTTTTCGAAAAGAAATTTAGTACAATTTATAATTTCATCAAATGGAATTCTACAGTTATTATGAATAAGTTGACATCTTCGGTCTAAACTCTTTAGGACCAAATCACAGGGTACATTTGTGAATAATGAACTGACATCTAATGAAAGCAGAACATGATTATCATCTACAACGAGATTTTCCAATTTTCTTTTAAGATCTAAACTATCATTTAAATGTGATTTTGGGACTTTGATACTGTCTTTTAATTCATCATATATTATTTTTGCTAAAAATGCGTGGGACTATTGATCAAAGAAATTATGGGACGAAGAGGTGTATCTTTGTTGTCCTTAGACATCAATAGTGATCTCAAGAATGAAATAAGAGAAGAAGTAACAAATAATATTATGCACAATCTCAATAAAGACACTCATATTTCCATGGAAGACAGAAATTTCGCCAACAAGTTAAAAGTTACTAAACAATTTTTAAAAAACAATCCTGATATTTTTTTTACTAATGCTGACAAAGGTAACCTTACTGTCTGTCTCAAAAAATCGACTTATAATACAAAAATGACTGACCTCTCAAATACTTCCACCTACATTCCAATAACAAGAAATCCTTTGAAAAAATTACAAAGCAGTACTTCCAACATTTTAAAGAGACTCAATGATAATGAATTTTTAAAATATAAATTCCACAATAATCAACTTACTCTAACCAACACTGTATTAGCTAAATGCTATGGCTTACCTAAAATCCATAAACAAGATACACCTCTTCGTCCCATAATTTCTTTGATCAATAGTCCCACGCATTTTTTAGCAAAAATACTATATGATGAATTAAAAGACAGTATCAAAGTCCCAAAATCACATTTAAATGATAGTTTAGATCTTAAAAGAAAATTGGAAAATCTCGCTGTAGATGATAATCATGTTCTGCTTTCATTAGATGTCAGTTCATTATTCACAAATGTACCCTGTGATTTGGTCCTAAAGAGTTTAGACCGAAGATGTCAACTTATTCATAATAACTGTAGAATTCCATTTGATGAAATTATAAATTGTACTAAATTTCTTTTCGAAAATACATATTTTAACTTTAATAATAATATCTATTTGCAAATTTTTGGCACTCCAATGGGTTCACCAATTTCACCTCTATTCGCAGACATTGTCATGGATGATTTGGAAAATGATTGCCTACGTATTTTAAAAGACAAACGTAATTGCTCTCCTTTATTTTATTACAGATTTCTAGATGACACCATTCTGTGTGTACAAAAGAAATTTATTGACTTGGTTTTAAACATTTTTAATTCACAAGATAAGAACTTACAATTCACCTTTGAAGTTCAACAAAATAATCAAATTAACTTTCTGGGCGTGTCATTAATTACAAAAGATAATAGAATTATTTCTAATTGGTTTCAAAAACCTACCTCATCAAATAGAACAATTAATTACTTTTCCAATCATCCAATTTGTCAGAAAAAAAATATTGTTTATAACTTAGTTGATCGAGCGATATCTTTATCTCACAAAACGTTTCATAACGCCAATTTGAAGATTGTTAAACAAATATTATTAAACAACGATTATCCAAATAGCTTCATCGATAAAAATATAAAAATCCGTATGAATAAAATTAAATACAGCTCTCCAAATTCTCCAAATAAAAAAAACCGTTCAAACTTATACAGACATCAACCAAAGGTATGTTTGCCATACAACGTAACAAACTTCACTAAATTGTCTAATATTTTTAAAAAATACAATATTTCAACTATTCCAGTCGTCAACAAAACTTTGAAATCAATAATAAAATTAGGTAAATAGTCCACAAACAAATGGGAACAAACTAATATTGTATACAAATTTAATTGTAAAAATTGCACTGCGACTTATATTGGTGAATCTAAGAGAGCATTAAGAGTTCGTATTAATGAACACAAAAATAAAAAAAACAGTGAATCCGTAGTCTGTGAACATCAATTGGAATTCAACCATGAATTTGATTGGGAAAATACCAAGATTGTTGATTATGTCTCTGAATATCGAAAAAGATTAACATCAGAGATGATCCATATAAAATTTAATAAATTTGGTATAAATAAAAAAGAAGACATATTTACTTTGAATATAATTTATTTTTCATTACTTAATAGATTAAATTCATGATAGCTTCCCAGCTGATGTCTGTTTACATTTCAAATTCTGTGTTTACAATAACTGTTGTCGATATTTTAAGTTAACTGTTTGAATGTAATAATTTAGTAGAAAGGACGCGCAACGCATAGTCCCCGGTATGTGGTCATTCCGGGGCTTTTCCTCCCTTGCGGCACAGAGGAAGCACCTCGGCTTCCCGATGCACGAACCTGCGAGATGCCCCTCCTCGCCGCATTTCCAGCAGCACCTGCTGCGGTCTCGCCCTCGGCAGTCTGCCGCTATGTGGCCAAATCCAAGGCAGCAGAAGCACCGGTTCACCTCCTTTTTCCTGTGAACTCTGCAGGAGACCCACCCGATCTTGATATAGGCCCCCTTGAGCAGCTTCAGTGCTCTTGCCTTCTCCAGAAGCACATACGCCTTCGGGTTTCCTCTATAGGGTGTCTTGCTTAGAGACCGCATCTTCGACGTCTTCCGCTTTGGTAGTTGGATTCAGGTCGGCGATCTCGACCTCGATCCGGGGAATGAGATGACAGACCGTCCCCCTGGCTCCAACTGCCTCTTTAAAGGCAGTGTCCAGTCTTCCTCTGCTTTTTGTGGAACATTTCAGTTTCACTGGCAAGTCCTTGGAGCGCGTCTCCCTGATTCCCTGGACTATGGCGCCCAGTTTGTCAGGGTCGACGCGCTTCTTGAGTTCGCGCAAGCAGCTAGTTTAATGAGCACCGCTTCTGGGCGCGCACGGTGAAATTTCTCCAGCGTTCTGGAGCTCCTTCTCTTTCTTTTTCTTCTTTTGGAGGTCCTTCCTGTTGGGGACCTCCACCCACTCCTCTTCTTTGTTGGAAGCTTTCGGCCTCTTCTTTGCCGGCTTCTCCACCGCAGACACCTCCGGACTCGCTGGCGACTCTCTCGGCCGTTTTCGGGTGTCCGATGTGGACCTCGTAGCCGACTGTACCGTCAGACCCCTCATCAGGTACTCGAAGGAGTCGAGGTAGCAGACGGTATCCTCAATGTCGTACCGCAGTGCCCCGAGCTCCTTACGCGCCTCCTGAATGCCCTCCCTGATAGGGAGTTGCATATTCTTTTTGGTCCTAGAGAAGCTGTCCATCTTCTCTAGGGTGGTCTCAACCTTCCGTAAGATCTCCAGCTGCCTCTCATTCCTTTCGTGGATCCAGTCCCGGTACTGACGTACCTGGGACTTATCGCTCTCGAAAGGATCCAGCGTCTTCTCCGTCACGTCCAGATAACTCCTCACACATCGTTTTATTTAAATTTGACATCTCCATAATTAATCCCACGAATAGCTAGGAAAGTATTCGGTCCGCCCCTGCAGAGCCCCGCATGCAGGGGTAAGGCCTCAATACTCTAGGAGGTGGCCTAGTTTCCTAAAGAAACCGTGTGAGACATCACTCCCTGGTGCCATGCAGCCCTCGGCACGGTAGTTAACACCTTGGCTTGGGGGTTATTCCTTCGGGACCATCCCTGGAACATTGTCCGCGACTGTTTATTTAGTTTTGTATCCGTATTCAGCAGTAACCCTCGGTACAGGGCCCCTCTATCCGCAACCTGAGGACGCGCCCGGAGGGCTGCTCTAAGGCCCCCTGATCGGTTTCCGAGGAAATCAATGCAGGACCGGGAATAATAATAGTAATAATAATGTTATCCCTTAATAATTTGTATACAGAAGAGTTCCATCACACTGCTAACCTTCCATAATTTTATAGTACGGGTGGATCGAAAAATAGAGAACAGTTTTGCTTGTATTAAATATATATTTTTTTATTGAATTACAATTTTTTTTAAAGTACACATTTTTTATCGATATCTATTTTGAATTGCTTATCAGCCGTTTGTAAAACCAGATTCACATAATTTCTTAATTATGCTGCAATTAATTCATGTCTAGCGTTTACTTAATGAAATTCAAATTCGTTGTATTGGCCGCCCAGAAATTTTAAACGTACCTGTCCAATAGTAATTTCTCGAATTCATTCTTGGTAATAATTTTTATCTGCTTGAAATAATGTCACTATTCGTTGAGGGAAAAAGATCACAAAGGTATTTTCAATATCTGCAGCAATTTTAGATCCATATTTTGTAGTCACTCTTCGCAGGCCTGTAATTTAGTAGAATGCCCCAACCTTTAGTTCCTTGAGGCTCTTAATAGGTAGGGTGGAAACAGCTATATTCAATTTTTATAATTCATCATCAGATAAAAGTATACTTTCAAAATTTTTGGATATTGCTTTAATATCTGACCTAACTTCAATTAAATACTTTATCTCATTGATATTTTTTAGAAGATTATTTAGTCGAACTTATATTTCACGTTTATGACTTTTATATATATACATTTTTTTTGGTGATGAGTCGGGGAGGAGAGATCTTCAAAAGACACCCAAAGTGGGTAGTGTCGGATTCGATGAGTGCGCCCACCGACTAAAACCCCTCCCCGTTGGTTGCCAACCGAAGGGTTATGAACCAGGAGCTGAAGCGGTTGAAGAAAGGTGGTCTAAGCAAGTAAGCTGTTAGGACACTCGCGCTTGAAGCGAAACACGATAAGAAGAGAAGGCAAATTATTGCGGGGAAACGAGTAATGGTCGGAAGATTTACTCATATAATTGCTTGTTGCGTATGTAAAACGGGATTTTTAAGGCAGAACGGAGAAGGAGCATATACTCGTAAGTTCCTGGGAGTTTTGACAGATTTGGGGTGGCAGAGCCTCAGATTGGGATCGTATAGGTGCAAATGCTCTTAATTTTGGCGTTGGAGGCCCTGATTTTGTTGGTTTGGGATTCGATGTGAAAAGAATTGACAATGAGCCTGGGAGGCGTGCGTATGCGGCGAGAGAAAAAGACAGCTTCGGATTTAGTCTTGTTGATCTCAAATCTCCGCTTGGAGTACCAATCGAGGATAATTCGAGTAAATCTGTTTATGTGAGAGGAGCAGTGATTGATATCCTTGGAAGTTTGAAGGAATCCGGTGTCGTCGGCATATTGGGCAGTGAGAATTTTTCCATCGACAGGAATGTCGTAACAGTACACATTGAAGAGAGAAGGAGAAAGTTTGGACGCCTGGGGGACATCAGAAGTGATAGGTTGAGGTTCCCATAGGGATTTACCAACACGAGTTCTTCTGATGCTTCTGTTAGAGAGATAGGATTTAATTAGGCCTATTAGGTAGTGAGGAAATTTCAGCTCGATGAGTTTGAAGATAAGACCATCGTGCCAGATTCTGTCAAAGGCTTGCTTACAATCCAGAAGAAGCATCGATGTGTGTTTACCTTTATTGAGATTGTCAGCAATGCATTCAGAGACACGAAGAAGTTGGTGGGTTGTACCATGACGCTTTCGAAAACCGCGCTGGAAGTCGTGTAATATACTGTTTTGCGAAACAAATTCGTCGAATCGAGTGAGAATGATGTTTTCAGCTACTTTGCTAAGAGTGCAAAGTAGACTGATGGGACGATAGCTGGATGCTGAGCTGAGAGGTTTGCCTGATTTTGGAAGAAAGATAACAGTGTTAAAGATTTCTCTGGAAGAGGTTGGTGGAAAATCCTTGTCTGTCGCAGTGAAGTCCTGAGCAGTTTTTGAGACATGGTCATGAAAGGAGGTGAATTTGTCGAGGCTAGGAAAGGGTAAACATTAGTCCTTAAAGGAGTCTTCGATGATTTTTGCTTTTTCCTCATCGAGAGAGAAGGATTGTCCATCTTTGACAAGGGATGGGAGATGAGATTTTCTGTTTCGAAGTAATTTTATGATTTTCCAGCACCTTTTGGGATTTTGTTCAGCTTCAACAATGTAGGTTTCGAAATAAGATTATTGATAGTT